>JARHVA010002549.1:35000-325000 GCA_037957365.1 Torreya grandis | reverse complement strand
ACCATAGATACAAACAAAACTCTGATTTGAACTAATTTCATAGAATCTAAGAACTTTCTAGTTGGCACAGTCCTCAAATAAAAATATTGAGATGAAGAGGAGATTCTAGGAAACCAATAATCTTATAAAAGTCCAGATTACACTTTTTCTTTAACATTGTGTGGAAGAAAGTCTTTTATACCTTTATTTCTTAAAAAATAAGAATGTCAATTTTTTTCCCATTGATAAATTGTTTTAACAATCTATGTTTATATGAGACATTGAGCCCTCAAAAATTAAATAAATAGGTTTCATCCCACTATTGATACAATTATTAGTAATACCCTGCCCCTACCAAATTTTAAAGTTGCTTCTTACTTTATTTTAAATCTTGTTGAGTTCCTTCCTTTTTCTCAGATCCTTAAAGTTGCTTCTTAATTTATTTTGAATCTTTTTGAGTTGCTTCCTTCCTTTTTCCTATATCCTCTTTAGCATATATAAAACATTGTTTTTATTTCCTTTACAAATATTGAGTTGGGATTCTAAATGCCTATAATTTAGTAAGGGGGGATAACACACTTATTTATCTCACCTTGGATTATTTCCAATGCACATTTAGGAATTTATAGTTTATGCAAGTTAGATTGGCTTAGCACTTTCTTATGTTTGAATTGTGAAAGATATTCACAAACTTAAATATTCATCTAGTGTATCTTCCTCCTAAAACCTATCATCTTCTTTTGGTGATTTAGCCACCTTTGGCCCCAAATGAGGATATGGTACAAGATCTTGAATCTGATTGTCATTTGAAGTTTCCCTAATGTCTTGATTTATAGGAAGAGTAGGATGTGTTTCTTTAATTAAAGGAACACGTGTTAGATATCAATTATGTGGTTAATTAAATAAAAATAAGGTTTATTTTTATTTTAAGTATATTTTACAATTTTATTTATATTAGTTTTTTAAATTTAAAAAAATATTTCAATTTATATATTTTAAAATAAAATATGCATTTGAGACTTGATCTTTATCAAGTAAACATATTATAAATCATGTTTTTTTGATAATATATTATAAAATATATTTATGTAAATATTCACAAATACTAATCATTATAATGATAAAGGCTTTACTTTATCCTTAAAAAGTTCAAACTAAAATATACCTTTACTATATTAGAATATATTTTAAATTTTAATTTAAGTTTTAGTGTAGTTTTTTTGAATCGATACAGATATATTTCACCTAAATATCTTAAGTTTATATAAATTTATTATTTTACACATCTCTTTATTTTTTAAAGAAATAATGAAATGTTATTTTATTTTATACATTTTTTATTATTTATAACATATTCATTTAATTTTTTTTCACCTTGTGAAACGTTATTATTTTCTTAATTTTTGTTGAAAATAATTATTTAACCTAAAAATTACACATAATTTTAATTTCATGTTTTCAAAACTTATATTTTATCTTCTACCATTTTGATAAGATATTTTTTGATATTTTAATCTATTTTCTTAAATGTTATTAATTTGTAATATATTGATCATTTTTACAACCATTTTTAATCATGACATCTTGTCCCAAATGTTATCATCTATATAAAATTTGATATGAAGTTATTATATATTTTTGAATAATTATATATTCAATAGCATTTCTTCATTCCTTCTCAATTCCTAAAGCCTTTTTAATCACTCTTTTGAATTTTTTTGAGATATTGAGACTTTGCTTTTGCTATTTTCATTAAAACCTCTAAAAATTGAATTTTAAGAGTTTTCACAAATAATGGGGTTAGTGAAAATAAGTTTAAAACATGTGTTCATAAATTTATAAATATTATCCATCATATTTTAAAACGTATTTCTTTTTGTATAATTTTTGATATTTTTTTACACTAATAACTCTACTTTTACAACGTATATTGGTATAAAATTTGGAAATAAAAAGAAACTATATGTGTATTCATTTGGTATTTACCATGTGTTGATGTCAACATATCCCCATTTTTGAAAAATGAGAACTTTTATATAAAATTGCACAAATTTATGCCTTGAATTGAAAATTTGCTTGATCATAATATCATTAACATGTTTGCTCATTATATGTTTTTAAAGATCATCCACAACTTGACTTGGTTAGCTTATTTGTTTGTAACTCTAGTATGATCTTGTCTAAGCTTGCTAACATTTGTTTTTCATGTTTCAATTTATAGGTTTAATGGAGCCCTCTTGGAATGGACCATGTCTAAATTTTCTGATTTTATCCCAATTTGGCCTTTTACTAGCCTTTGGTTTGTCTAAATTCAAGTTGAATTAATCCTAAAATCTTTGGTCAGGAAACCCTTGCTCTGCCCCTTATTCAAATTCAAGTTGGATAGGAACAAATTTTATGGGAATACTTTTAATATGCTATGGGCTTAGTATAATTTTTATACTAAGGTTTAGTCATGTTTATTAACATGACCAATCCTAAGTCTAAAAATTCACACTTGGTCCCTTTAGGTCTTGAACCCTGCTATTCCCTTTTATCTTATGCATGGTATAACTTTATTATTTGTAAGGTCAATTTTATTATTTTTAAACTTAGCTCAAGATTTTGGCCTAAATATTTAATTTATATTTATCAATAGGAATAAAACCTTGGTCCAAGACCTTATCTAAGTTCTTTATATATCCTCGAGCCCTAACTAAATGTGTTTCTTCTCTATAGGATCAATGACCCATGCTTGTTCAGGAAATATTAATCAAATGATGTGTATCAAGTCAATGTTTCAAAGGAACCCAAAATGGATGAAATGATGACATGCATCATAACTACGTTAGATGAAGTAATGAGAACCAATCCTGCTCAACCCCTCGGATGAGGTCTAATGATCCACATTCACTCATATGGAGTAAATCCAATGGTGTGAGATGGATATTGACTTTTCAAAGGAACTCAAAGCAAATGTGGTACCACCAGATAGTGAAAACATGTAGCCGAATAGAGACCAATAAAATGTAGGATACAAAAAGCCTACGAGATTGCCAAGTCGCACAACCTCAGGGCTTAGTGCAAGGTCCCTTTATCATGACATAGAGTTTAGCTTAAACTTTATCCTATGTCCTTTATTATTCATGAGATCATTTTAAAATATTCTAAACTTAAATCAAAACTTTAGATTAAAAGGCTTCATTTGTTTGGAAACTTTAATCGAGGGATTTGACTTGAGATTTGTATGTTCCCCAAGTCCTAACTTTAATATTTCATATTGTCTGCAGGAACCCATATCACTTGGATTAATGGATATGTTTTCAATGTTGCTAAACTTACTACTCATGTTACAAGATCAATGAAATCTCATTTTGGAGTGAACATGATTAGGGTTTTATGCTTCAAATGTTAAAATGGATCCTTTATCATCCTTTGATCTAAAAATAATTAGACCTATTTTAAGCCATGTTTAAAACCCTACTCTAATGTTTTGACCTAAGTCCCTTTTAATTAAATCCAAATTGCATGGGAATAATTATAAACACCATAGACTAAGCTTAATTTATATCCTAAGGATTAGTCATGATTCTCAACATGACCAAACCTTAGTATAAAAACTTATGCTTGGTCCCTTTATGTCCCATATTCTTTTGGTCTATTTTATTATTTTGGTCTAACTAACGCATGGCCCCTTTTGCCCTATCCTAAGGCCTTACCCTAAAGTTTCATCACATTTATTTATATAATAAAACCTTAGGTTAAAACCCTATTATAGGCCCTTTTATTATTTACAGGATCCCCTTTACCATATTCTATATTTAGCATAAAATCTTGATCCTAAGGTTATGTTCATGTTTATTGACATAAATAATGGACCTTAGTCTTAAAACTTTATCCTAAGATCTATGCATTCTCCCAAGATTGAATTAAAATAATTACATCTTTAAAATATCAACAAAATGTGTTTGATCAAGAAATCAAGATCAAATGGTGCATGTGCAACTAAAGTTTAAACGATGCCCCCAAGATGGTGAGAAGGTGACAATTGTCATGGTTGCAGCCAAAGAACATTGAAGTAGCCAATGATGGTTCATCCCATGGATCATGATTGAATAACACACATTAATTTATATGATGATGATTGAATGGTGAAAAATCCACATTAAAAAGTCAAACCATGGACCCCAATCTAAACATCAAGCAAGTTTTAGATGATTGATGGTAAGTGTTACAACATACACATCTAATCAATAGAGCGTAATAATATAAGACTTCAATGGGCTCATGTTAAATCTCGATCACCTTTAAATATCCAATGATATTCATTTGTTCATGAAATCAAGATTCAATGGTACAAGATAAGTCAAGACTTTTCGAGGAAGTTATGAACCAATTCAAGACTGCCACATGGAAAAAATACATCAACTAGTGAAACTAATAGAATAAAAAGCTTAGAAGGCCCATGAGACTACCAAGTGGCCTAACCTCGAGGTCTAGTGAACCTTAAAGATTGAGCACCTTTTATAAATAAACAACACATGTTAATTCATACCCATAGGATCCAACAATGTGAGATCAACATGGACTTTTCAATGAAGCTTAGGAGGCTTACAGAACTACCAAGTATCACAACCAAAAAGGATATTATTGAATCAGCCAATACCTTTCATTTCTCAAGATTAAAATTAATGAACCATATTGATTTATGTAATATAATCAAACAATGAGAGATTAAATCAATATCTTCAAAGGGTAATGATCACTTTTAGAAAATTAATGAGCAAAAGTGCCTCAAAAATGCCACATGAATGCCACAGTGATGCCACATCAACAAAAAGTGACAAATCCATAGATTTGTGGGCTCAAAAAAGTAAAGGTATAAATACAAGGATATAAATTAAATATAAGGCACAAAGCTCACTTCAGTGAAAATAGTCACCACTATTAAATCTCTAAAAATAGCTACAAAAAATCCTTAGCATCTAAAAAATCCCTAATTCGATCTAGAATTCATCACAATTGAGTCTAGGAGATCAAATCATCATTTGAGCAAGTGAAATTGAATTTAGAATTAAACTGTAGACCATTAGTGATAAATTTGAATTTACACAAAACCATGGTGGACCAAAAGTAAACAAGGGAATATACAGAGCTCTATTTGACCTCAAATGTAGAGGGTAGAATCTTTAAGGACATGAAATTCGATGTCATAGATTTGAACACTAGAAACAATAATTGGTCCAATATTTTTTGGATAATTGAGGAGCTACCTACCATAGCAAGGAAAAATGATAAAAATTAATCTATCAATAGGAGGTATTATGACATGGTGGCTATTTAGATGAAGAGTCTTCATTTTATTGCATCCAAACTAGGGGTACTATATTGCATTGATTTTATTTCTCCTATCTTCAAAGATTATAAAATTGATCAGGGGATACTATTGTATGAGAATAGTTTTAGAAGAATTTCTTACGTTTATCTTATTACCTTCAAAAACTATTATAAATTTCCCAACCCCTAGGTAGATGTAACCACAATCAATGAGTGGGCTGAAAAAGGGTAACCTGAAGACCATCCTTACCCCTTGGCTATATTCAAGAAACCATGTTTTCTCTGACTTTAATGGCAACATTCCAAACAACCAATTTAGCATCGAGATTAGGATGATTATGACATTAATGACCAAGTTGTGTGTGAACCCCTCCACCACATATGTAAACAAGCTCTAGGTCCCCTTTATGTACTTCATGGTTGAGAAGGAACTCACTCCCCCTCTAGGAGAGATGATTGGCACTTGCTTGAAGAGGAAATTATCTGAAATCAAGAAGAGAACTGATCCAAAACTCAAAAATCTTTGGTTGAAAGATAATTCAAGAAAAAATAACACAATTGTATAATGATATCTCTGAAAAGAGATGTTTTATTGATCAAATTTTTAGACCCAAACATATGCCTATCTCTGAGAAGAGATGTTTGATTTCTATTTTGGGTTACATCTTCATTTATAAATGTTTTGAAGCTAGGATGAGGATGTGGAAGGTCACCAATATTGAGAGAGATTAAGTGGTTCAAATTCCATGATTTACAATAATACAGAATTCGAGGATTTACTATTTTTAAAAACTTACTATTTTTAGATTGCAATACTAAAATTGAAAATTGGGGCACTTATATTTATTTTTATGGGGTAAAAACCCACTAATAATATCTCCATGCCATCTCAAAATTTTCCCCTCATTCTTATCTTTCCAATGGTTCAAACAGGGAGTCAAACAGAGCTACAATGCAAAAGTTGTGGCTCCTAGAAGTTCTACCACCAATTGGGGTAGAACCATCCCCTGAATTATCGCCTAAAATATTGCTCGGATCAAGAACCCAAAAAAAAAAAAGTTATATGATGTCTTACTTTTTTATTCCTTTCTCACCATAACTAATATCTCCACCCTCCAATAATGATCACCTAATGGGAAACAAATAGTTTCCTAGTACTATTAAAAGTTGCATATTTTCAAATATAGGGACCATGTTCAATTCATCTATGATTATGTTTACCCAATAGTATTTGAGGAAATTATAGAAAACCTACTGATGAGGGTCTACCCTTTGATCAGAAAATATGTTGAATCTGTTTGAAATATTTGGTTATATCCATATTGCACCATAATAAGGATTGAGGGAAGTTTGGACCCACCTCTCAGATTTCCCATTTATGTACCTAATAAAATCACAAAGAAAGAAGTAACATATCAATTATGTAATGTGTATATGGTGTCTAAAATTCTAAGAGGAAAGGGTTTCTCCACATCGTACCCATAACCATTAGTAGGAGTATATTCGATCAATGGGACAATGTTGAGATTACCTCTACACAAAAGACCTCCTTCAAACTACAATGTGATGAACTAAGATAGTCAGACCCCCATGAAAGATTTATAGGTAACTTGAACGTGAAAGGGATAAATGTGACCTAATAACACCAACCTGGTGCCTATGATTCAATGTATACCAAGGCTTCTTCATTCACTGAGGTCTTGGAAAGGTTGAAAAGGCACAACATCAAGCTAGAAGCTAGATTGCTAAGGAAGCATAATCCAAGTGATGACTATGGAAACTTGGACCAAGATAGTATCACTTACTAGGAAACATATCTACTATACTCCCTCCATTATATCCATAAGCATAGGTACCAACACCTATGGTATAAATAGGGAAAAGGCCTTAAGAAAGGATACCTGGTGAGGTTACATCATCTTCAATCTAGCCTAAAAAACTTGGATCACATGTTGAAACAATTAACATAATATCTTTTGATCTTGAGGAGACAATAGAAGATGCTTTGAAATCAATTTCTACTACCTATCAATCTAATGAATAAGAGGTTTATATGTAATAACCTCAACTCCAATCTAAGGAGATAGAGAAGGAAAAGGGGAAATGGATTGCCTTGGATTTAGTCCCAGTTGGTGTCACTAAAAGGAAGGCCAACCTAGCTTAGTCCTTGTAAAAAATAAAATACCCAAGGTGATCTTCACTCATCCTTTGAGTGAGGTCAATATTTTTAGTGAATAAAATCTAATCCGGGTTCCATTTATTCTAGAATTTTTATCTATGGGATGTTTTATAAGGTTCCCAAGTTATACCACCCTTGGACAATCACCAAGCCTATAAACATAAATGTGAAAGATGAGCTCAAGCCATGGATTATGGCTTTAAAAAAGGAAAACAAATAGAGGATGATGGCCCTAGGAGAACAAAGTGAAACACAAATGAAAATCCTAGCCCCAAGGATCACAGAGTCTACATTTGGTGTCAAATTTGACCCAACAACAATTAGTCTTCAAAGGGTGGTCAAGAAGAAGGTCATGGTTACTAGAGAAGAGTTAACCTTTCAAAAGGTGGAACCATTCATTGGATTAACCCCTATGGGAGGACAAAGGCTAGGTTAAAACACCATCTTTGATGAGAATGTACTTGAATTATCCCAATATCAATCAACACAAATACAAATAACCATCAATGTCTCGTAATAACAAAGAGAGAATCTTCAGAAGCAAAAGGAGAATTTAGAGAGGCAAGTTATTCTATCATTCCATGATGCCACGATCAAAATGTTTGAAACATATTTCTATGATATTTTTTACTCCCTAAAGTCAAAAAAGGTGAGACAAAGTGTATTAGACCATCATGATGCAACAACCAAGGGCTTACTCACCCAATGGTAGAGTTTAAAGGACAAGATGAAAGATTTGATCATCATATTGATGGAAGATCAAATCCTAGGTCTTAATACCATTAGCTTGGACCATCTAAACATATCCATGGGATTTATTATGGACAAGATCAAAGGTTTTAGCATATGGTCCAAGATCTTGGAAAGACTTCTCAAGGATGACAAGGAGCTACTAGATATGATGGAAAAATTCCTTGGGATCATGATTGTTAAATCAATAACATAGCGCCATGGACCTCATTATAGATGAATAATTAGATCACATGACCACCTTGGTCATACAAGAAATAAAGAGCAAAATCCAAGGCAAATCTAGGATAGATAACAATAGGGTCATGGATATGATCCTAACTATAGAAGAAAAGATTGCCAAGGCAAGGAGCATTAAGGAGGCCTTGGGGAGAAATGATAGTGACCTCAGAAACCTAGCTGATCATGAAGATGAGATCTTCCTATAACTTTTTGTTAAATTGAAGCTTATTCATGAGCAACATCAGAAAGTAGTGAGGCTTCTTCAACAAAAGTAAGGAACTTCATCACCACAAGGTACTAAAAGTTAGTTAGGAATATTATTTTGTAGAGACATTATAATATCTAAAATTATAATATTATTTTTTTATAGGCATGTGCATCTTTTAAGTACATTGCCTATAGGTCACTCCATAGGGAAAAGTCTAGTATATTCTATAACTTTGTGAAATGATAGCTATCCTTGACACCTATACCTTTGTAAGTGGATATGACTAACTAGTATACTATCTTGGCATTCTACAAAAGGAGTATTACCAATTGTTAAAAAGGAGAGGGATTTTTTAGCCAAAACTTGTATAAACTTTGAGTAATTAATATAATCATGTAATTTTGCAAAGATTAACCATATTCGTTTGTGTCAATTGTTATTATGGTTTCTATCTAAATTGCTTGTTCATATTTCTAGATTTAAATGGTTTTTGTGAATTATTGATGTTTATTTTTTAATTTTAGAGTTTTTAAGTTGTGTTGACGCTAGGTTGAATGAAATTTCTTAGGTTCACTTCATTTCTTTTACTCTTTTTGCATTTGGGCTAATGTTGTTTACTTACAAGGGTAGATCTTTAAAGTGAATTTGGTTCTTATTTACATTACTTTACATTCCTTAGATGTTTGCCTAATGTGTAGTAAGATTTTAGATCATGCTATTTTGTATTATACATTCATTAATTTCATACTTGGAAGACACTTAAACTTTGTCATGATGTTTGGGATAAATATCAACATCTCTTTCCTACATTACCCTTCCTTTTGCTTTATTTATACCAAATCACTCTAGCTTTATTTCCACTATGAATATCCATTTTAGATTAGAATTTGATCATAATTCATTGATATTAGCTTATATTGCTTCATTATTTACAAAGATAAAGGCCACAATGGCTCCCAACTACCAATTAATACAAAGTTGTGAAACAGTTCATGTGCTTTGCCTCTCTTCCTTCAATAGGTAACAGGATTATCATAACCTACAACTTATGCTCTAAATTCTTTGAATTATAAAATGAGAAGTGTTTCCTAAACACTCTGAGCACCTTGTGATACACATTTAGGTATCAATAGGGTAAGCCTTATTGGCGTTAGGAGGGCAAATCTTTGTGAATTTGTAAAACCTTTGCTAATGTTGGTGTATTTTGACTAGAGGTCACTACATTTTTTGCATTTTTGTGTCTCTCTTAGCATAATTATGTAAAGGTCAATGATCTTCATGGTTTCAAACTAGTGTTTATGCTTATTTAGACAAATATTGACATTCTTTGAAGATATATGTTAAATTATGGAAAATATAGCTTTAAATTTATGGATCCAACCAGTTTGAAGTTAGTGATGGAAATTTGGTTCAAAGATTGAAAAATACTTTGCGAATTTGAGTTTATTTGAACTTAAAAGTGAAAATATCAATCATAACTACGTACTTGAACACATCTTTGAGATAATTTAGTTAAAGATTATTATTCTTTATAAAAATCTTTACAAAATTTACTTAATGTGTAAATCTAACTATTGTTCTATGAAAATATAAGGTTAACACATCATATTTCAAATACGATTCAAAATTCTCTAGATGGAATTACCAATAATCAAAATAAGGTCATGTTCAGAGACTAGAGAACTATTGCTTGAGTTATAAGTTCATAGGAGAGCTAGGTGAGACAAAGGTAAGTATAATATTTCAAAGTCTTTGCCAACTTCACCAATCCAAGATACTCCTATGTTTGATCCTTATCAAGATATGCATTGGCCAAGTGGATATTCAATTAATGTGCCAGGTGTGGTACATGCCCTCCCCCATAACCCTAAGAAATATTTAGCAACATTGAGTCCTAGTGGAATTGTAACTACAAAAGAACATATTAAATCATTCAAAGTTACTTTGAGAATGTTAAATGCCACTCATGAATATGTAGCATGTAGGTTGTTTCCTTTTAATTTCAAGGATGTTGCATATGAATGGTTTCTCAACTTGCCAAAGAGTTAAATTACCAGTTGCGCTAACTTTAACAATGTTTTCATTGACCAATTTGGCAAAATCATTATTCCTTGTGTCTTATACTCACAATTTACCATGATCAAGAGGGATACAAATGAACCCATAAGATCCTTTAATGATAGGTTCCAAAATATGTATATTCAAACCATAGATCATTACAAACTTGATGACACTTTGGATCTATAAGTCTATAATGATGCTTTGGATCCCATGACTTTTGTATTTATAAAGAGAGTTTTTGGGCCTATGAATACTTTGGCCTTAGCCTATTATGAATCAATGATCATCTATGATCAAATGTAGCCTCAAGGATAAATGGATTACTCCATCCCAAATGTCAACCCACATTTGACTACCTTGAATGTATTCCCTAATAATAATTAGAATATACCTGATCTAAACCAAATCCCAACTTTGAACCAACTACATTTGAGTCATGCACATCCTACTTAGAGCTTAAGATTCTTGAACACTACCACAAATGGTTTTAATCCAAGTGATCAAAAATATTTATTACCAACCACTAGTACTAATAAAAAGTAGGTTCATAATTTTGAGGTACCCAAGAATGAGAGTAACTATATCTTGAATATGGTCAAAAAGCTAAGCATTGATTTCCTTCAGTTACAAGAGAAAGTTGGCAATACTAGAGAGAGGTCTGGTAGAAACTTTTCTTTTCAAAGATTAAATAGGCCCACTAACAAATTTTAAAATGATAATTACAACAACAATAAGAACAATGAATCATTTGTTAATAAGAAAAAAATGGATACAAATCCTTTTGATGTCACTTTTCCTGATGACTATAGAATTCACTAAACTTCTAATCAAGGTGAAATATATTACATTGAATTATGTAATACATTTGAAGACTTTCAAGAGGAATTGGATACTTTTGAAGTGGTGTCTAGTAAAGTTAATGGTGTAGGATCTTCCTAATCATCTGACCAGGCTCTCATGGTGGAGACATTTGACTTTCCATTCCAAGAAGAGATTGAGCCAGAGGACATTCCTAAATAATTTCATGATTTTCATTAATTTATGAAGAAGACTTGTCCTCTAAGGAAAAACGAGCCAAAGTATCCTTTGACTACTTCAACACCTCCAAATAACCTCAACACTCCTCCAAATACTATCTCAAATAATAATCTAGAACCTCCAAAGGGAAGTGCTTCTAATCCTAGTACTAATGCATCTAATTATTCCAATAGGACTTGGTATACTATTGTGGAAGACATGAATAAAATCAAGGCTAACATCACATTACATGAGGTGACATATATTACTAAACAAAGGGACCTATTGTTGGAGTCTTTATCAAAAACTCCTGGTAGACCACCCAAAACTGACAATTCCAATGTTGTATATAACTAAGACATAATCCCCACCTTTCCTCTTTACTGTCAAAATTTTTGGTAAAAATTTACATAATTGTCTATTAGATTCTGGTGCATCTACCAACATCATGCTAGTAGGTATTTTTCAACAACTTAGCTTGACTCCTATTAAATATGATAGACTTTTTACTTAATTAGTTAAATCTATAGTCAACGCAATTAGAGAATTGTTAAGTTTTCATATGTAACTTACCTTTGAGCCAAGAGTACAATAATTCATTGGCATCCAAGTGGTAGACATCCCTAATGTCTATGGGATATTTTTGAGCATAGAATAGACAAAGTCCTTGAATGGATATATGTCCACTAATTGTTCACATTTGTGGTTGCCTTGTAAAGGAGTCCCAAATTAGATCAAAGTAAAAAGAAAACCTAGGATGAAGCACATGATCACTGATTATAATGATATAAGTGAAAGGGCCAACATGGTGAACTTATATTTGGGTGTTTACACTCTTGACATCCCTAAGGTATGTGATTCTAAGACTTCCCATAATTTTCTTAGAATATGGAGATTACATTTTGTTGGTGCAAGGTGTAAGTCTAGATATGGAGTAGGAATTATTCTCACCAATCATGTTTGGAAAGAACTAAAAGCTACTTATAGACTTCATTTTCCTTGTACTAATAATTTTGTAGAGTATCAAGATTTGATTCTAGGATTTAAATTTACCTTCAATCATAAGGTTAAAAAAATCTTGGTTCATTGTGATTTATAGCTTGTGGTTAATCAGGTGAGGATCAAGTATTAGTGAAAATTATCATACCTAAAGAGATATAAGTTTAGAGTCTTGGACTTTCTTGAGTATTTCAATATTTTCAACATTGTTTCCATCCCTAGGGAAGAAAATAAGGCTGTTGATGAACTTGCCTTAGCTGTAGCCAATCTTATGCCAAGTAAAGACTCCCCAAACATTAGCATTGAGTTGGTTCCATGCCCTTCAGTCTCTGATAATGTAAATAATCTATATGTATTGAATGATGACCAATAGATCATAGACTTTATGACTAACTTAGGAGAATTTAAGGCTCATGTCATAGATAAGGCCAATGAGAATACTTTTGAAGAAGATGGTAGATTTGGTAACAAAGTCATTCAAATGAATGACAAAAAGATCCCAAAAGGCATGATTACCTTGAAAAGGTTATTTTATCAAGAAAAATGAGTTGAGAAAATCATGATTCGCAAAGTGAATGGGAATGATTACAATGTAGTTGACCTTGGACCTCAGGTCTAACCTTAGCTAGCCAATATTGGTACAACATGTACAAACATGGGGAAAAAAATATCCCAATAGCTACTAACCAAGTATAAGGATGCAATATCATGGTCCTATGATGACCTAATAATCTTTGACCCAAAATTCATAACATATACCATACCTTAAAAAGAGAATTGCAAACCATTTAGACAAAAGCAGAGGCTTGTCAACCCCATCTTAGAACCACTAATATACAAGAAGGTCAACAAACTCTTAGATGCCAGGATTGGATTTCATATTAGGCACTCTACTTATGTAGTTAATGTAGTACCTATCAAGAAGAAGAATGGCAAAATTAGACTACACATAGATTTCTAGAATTTAAATAGATCATCTAAAAAGGATAATTATCCTTTACCCTCACTTGACTAGGTAATTCAGATTTTTTCTAGTTATGCTATGATGTCATTTCTTGATGATTTTTTAAGATATAACCAAGTGTTGATGAATAAAGAGAGACAGGATAAAAACTGCATTTACAACTAAGTGGGGCACTTTTACCTACAAGAGGATGCCATTTCGACTAATTAATGCAGGACCCACATTCCAAAGATCCATGGACCATGTTTTCCAAGGTTTGATAGGTAAGTTTATAATCATATACATGAATGACCTAACTATATTTTCTAAGAATAGGGAGGATCACATCATGTACTTGCAACAAGTATTTGAAAGGTGTAGAAGGTGTGGGATTTCTCTCAACCCAAGGAAAAGTATTTTTTATGTTATTGAGGGAAAATTATTACAGAATGTTATTACTAATGAGGGAATCTCTATTGATCCTAATAGATTATATGTTATATCAAATATAGATCCTCCTAATAGTAAGAAGGAAATGAAATCATTATTTGGCTAAATTAATTTTGTAAGAAAGTTTATTTATGGATTTGCATAGATTTTCAAGGCACAGAATGATATGCTAAAAAAGGACATCAATATCACATGGAATAAAGAGACCAATAATGCCTTCAAGGAGATAAATTAAACTATTGGATAAGCCCCAATCTTGATAAGTTCATACTTTACTAAGTATTTTTATCTTTACTCTTTTGCTTTAGATCATACTATTGTTGTTGTTTTGAATTGAAAAATAGATAGATGCAACCATCCAATAGCTTTTATGAGCACCAAATTTAAAAATTATGAGTTGAATTATTCTCTAATTGACAAGTGATCATGTGAATTATTCAAGTCAGTGAAAAATTTCATGCACTACATTCTAAGGAATAAGGTGCATACAATTTTACTAGACCCTACCACTAAGTTCATGCTAAGTCAAAATGAAATGGGAGAAAGAAGAGGTAAGTGCATGTTTTTTATTCAAGAATATGACATTGAGATGAATACTACAAAGCTATTAAGGTTCCAAGGTTTAATCTAATTAATTTCCAATACTCATCCCAAGTTAAGTGGAATGCAGGTTGAATAACAAAGTTTCAAACCTAATTATTGGTACAATCCTATCATTCATTTACTAATTAATGATATTTAACCTATAAGATTGACCAGGGAGAAAAGGAGAGTGATAATTATAAATGTAGATCATTACCTAATTAAAGATGGAGTGTTGTACAATAAAAACTTTGAAGGCATCTACTTGAGGTGTGTATGCAAAGAAGAAGTAGTTGCAATCATAAGCACTTTTCATGAGAAGGCTAGAAGTAGACTTCCATTTGGGAGAACAATATCTCAAAAATACTTAGAGATAGTTATTGCTAGCCCATAATAATCAAGGATACACACAAGCATGTGAGGTAGTGTCATTCATGTCAAATCTTCATCACTATAGAGCATGAGGTAGACATGCCATTATAGCCAGTTATAGTGGCTAAACCTTTTGCTCAATGGGGGCTATGATTTTTAGGGGTAATCAACCCCATTTCATCATAAGGTCATAAGTATGTTTTGATACTAGTGACTACTATACCAAATTGATTGAAGTAGTGGTAACCAAGCAGTGCAAACTAAAGAAGTGATCAAGTTTTTAGAAGAAAACATATGCACCAGATTTGGAACACTAGTCTCTCTAGTATTTGATAATGGATCTAATTTTATATCCATTAAGATGACTAAATGGGAATATGATAATAGCATCATCCTCAAGGTCTCATCAAACCATTATCCTCAAGGTAATGGAGTATCTAAATCAACCAATAAGAACTTGATGAAGACAATAAAGAAGCTTGTAGTAGATAAACCCAGAACATGGAACAAGATACTCAAGTATGCCCTTTGGGTAAATATAACAATATTAAATCAAGCTCTCAAATCATCACCATTATTTTTGGTATATGGCCAAGAACCCATCTTCCCCATCACCCTCAAGTTGACAACATACAAGTTCATGCAAGAGTACATGGAAGAGGATCAAGAATTGGTAAGCTCAAGGTTACTTGACATTATTCAAATTGAAGATGCACAATAAGATGCTCTTGCTAATTTTAACAGATGCCAAACCATAGTGAAGAGGTGGTTTGATAAGTGGTCAAAGATAAAGGTGTTCGAGAAAGGAGACTTAGTTTTTCTTTAGGACAAAACATATGAGCCTAAGAGTGAACATGGGAAGTTCACACCTTTGTGGATAGGTCCCTATTAGATTGTTGAGACATTTGAAAATAACACCTTCAAGTTGAAAGACTTACAAGGAGCAGAATTCACACTACCCACCAATGGGTATTGCCTTAAGCCTTAATTTTTTTCTATTCCACATAGAGTCTATATGGAGTAAACTATAAGACTAGTTAAAGTTAGTGTAGGTAGGATGGTTTAGTTTTTTTTGTTATTTCTTTCTTATCTCTTGTTTGTACATATGTCTGTATATATTTGTTTGATTTTTTCTCTACTTTTTTTCTATGTGTTCACTTGCTCTATTTTGTTCCTTGCTTCTAATAAGTTCTTGTGGATGGCTCTTAGCTCAAAGTCCATCTTAGTACTTAAGAACTTCATAGTTCATAAATATAGGTATGAATCTCAAGAATATGGTGACTATAGGCTTGAACTATCAACTTAATGTTATATTTTAAAGAAACTAGTAAGGACTAAAAGATAGATTAATGATTCCATAAGATCTTAAATATTGTTTTGATCCAAATTTGGTTTTAAGAAGGATTGCACATATGGGATGAAAACTTAAATTATTAGGACACAATCATGTTTTCACTTAACAAACATTATTTCCTATGATAAAGGTTACAACCATAGGTGATTTTTTGAAGATCAAACACTTGACCAAATCCCTAAACCTAGCTAACCTAGTTCCCAACCTTTGCTAAAAGCTTAAAATGATCAAAACACACAAAATCAAGAGCTTTATTGTAGAATGAAAAAGTTTTATGTGCAAAGGTGATTCTAGAAATCTCTACTAGGGATATCTATGCTTGCATGGAAGTGGATCAAGGCCTTGAGCAAATCCAAAGGTATCTTTGTTGAGGCTATGAATGCCTAGATGATAGCAAAGCAATGCCTAAGCTTTCTCCAAGCTAAAGCATAGTTCTTATTGAATATCCAAACATGTTGTAAGCTAATATTAATGGCTAAAGGCATGAAATCTAGAATTTTCTACCTAAATCCCATGACAAATAGTAAATGTAATCAAAGCACACACACAACATGACTAGGTTTTTGATGTTTTATTCCAATTTTGCATGTGCCAAGCTTATTTCAACCTTAAACTAATCTAGATAATGGCACTGATCAATTGGAATAAATAATCTAGTTATTTTTCTAAACCAGAGTCTCTAAATTCTAACATATTACTATGTTCTCCTAGAACTCAAAATTTGTTGAGGTCAACAAACCCCCATTTTTGAAAAATGGGGACCCTTGTGTCAAATTGTGTAAATTTTTGCCTTAAATTGAAAATTCAATTGATCAAAATATCAATAGCATGTTTTCTCATTGTCTATGTTTGAATATCATTCACACCTTGACTTGGTTTGCTTATTTATTCATAACTCTAGTATGATCTTATCTAATCTTGCTAACATTGTTCTTCATGTTTCAAGTTATAGGTTTAGTGAAGCCTTCCTAGAATGGACCATGTCTATATTTTATTATTTTATCTCAATTTGGCCTTTTACTAGCCTTTGGGTTGTCTAAAATCAAGTTGAATTAATCCTGAAACACTTTATTAGGAAACCCTAGCTTAGGACCCTCATTCAAATTCAAATTTGGTGGGAATGAATTGTGTGGGAATACTTTAAATATGATATGGACTTAGAATAATTTTTATACTAAGGTTTAGTCATGTTTATTAACACAACCACTGCTAAGTCTAAAAATTCACACTTGGTCCCTTTATGTACTGAACCCCATTGTTCCCTTTTATCTTAAGCATGGTCTAACATTATTATTTTCAAGGTCAATTTTGTTGTGTTTAAACTTAGCTCAAAACTTTGGCCTAAAGCTTTAATTTGTATTTATCAATATGAATAAAACCTTGGTCTAAGACCTTAGTCTAAATTATTTATATATCTTCAAGCCCTGACTAAATCTCTTTCTTTTCTATAGGTTCAATGACCTACACTTACTTAGGCCAGATTGATTGAATTATGTGAATTGAGTCAAGGTTTCAAGGAAACCCAAAATAGATGTGGTGATGACATGCACCATAGCTATGTTAGATGAAGTAATGAGAACCAATCTTACTCAACCATTTAGATTGAGATCTGATGATGTACATTCTCTTGGACAAAGTAAATCCAATGGTGCAAGATGGATATTGAATTTTCAAAGGAACTCATACATAACATGGCACTACCATGTGGAAAAAACATGGTTGCCCAATAGAGACCAATAAAATGCAAGACGTAGAAATCTCACAGGACTGCCAAGTGGCATAACCTTAGGGCTTAGTGCAGGGTCCCTTTATCCTAACATAGACTTTGGCTTAAACCTTATTCCATGTCTTTTATTATTCATGAGATCATTTTAAAATATTCTAAACCTAGCTCAAAAATTTAGATTAAAATGCTTCATTTTTTTGGAAACATTAATCTAAGGCTTTGACTTGAGCTTTGTATTTTCCCCAGGTCCTAACTTTAATATTTCATATTGTCTATAGGAACCCATCTTTCTTGGATTAATGGACATGTTTTCAACATTACTAAACTTGTTACTCGTGTTTTAGGATCAATATAATCCCATTTTGGAGTGAAGATACTTAGGTTTTTATGCTTCAAATGTCAAAATGAATCCTTTATTATCCTTTGGTCTAAAATTAATTAGACCTATATTAATCCATGATTAAAACCCTAGTCTAATGTTTTGACCCAAGTCCCTTTTAATTAAATCTAAATTTCATGGGAAAAATTATAAACACCATAGGCTAAGCTTAACTTTTATCCTACGGCTTAGTCATGTTTCTCAACATGAACAAACCTTAGTATAAAATCTTATGCTTGGTCCCTTTATGTCCCATAATCTTTTGGTCATATTCGTAGGATCCCCTTTACCATATTTTAGACTTAGCATAAAATTTTGATCTTAAGGTTATGTTCATGTTTATTAACATAAATAATGGACCTTAGTCTTAAAACTTTATCCTAAGATCTAGAATTCTCTTGAGCCTGACTGAAACTATTTGCATTTTATAGGATTGATGGCACATGTTTGCTTGGGCAATCAAGATAAAATAGTGCATGTACAATCAAGGTTTCAATTATGCCCCCGATATGGTTAGAAGGTGACAAGTGTCATGATTGTATCCAAATAAAATTGAAGCATCTAATGATGGTTTATACCATGGATCATGACCAATCAGATTATTCCTAGACTCTAGCTCACTTAATGAGGAGTCAAACCATAAACCCCAGTTTAAACATTGAGCAAGTTATACATGATCCATGGTATGCATTACAACATACACATCTGATTGATGGAGCATAACAAGCTAAGACTTCAACACGGTCATGTTAAATCTTGATCACCTTTAAAGATCCAATGGTATGCATTTGGTCAATCAATCAAGATCTAATGGTGTGAGATAAGTCAAGAATTTTTAATGAAGTTACAAACCAATTCAATGCCACCACATGGCAAAAACATGTCAACTGATGAAACTGATAAAATACAAAGCTCAAAAGGCCCACGAGATTTCCAAGTGGCACAACCTCAGGGTCTAGTGTACATTAAAGATTGAGCACCTTTTATAGATCAATGGCACACATTGATTCATACCCATAGGATCCAATAGTGTGAGATCAAATGGAAGCAACCAATAGCATTCATTTCTCAAGATCGAGATTAATGAACTACATTGATTCATGTAATATAATCAAATAATGCAAAATTAAAGCAATATTTTCAAAGGGAAATGATCAATTTTTGAAAATTAATGAGTATAAGTGCCATAAAAATACCACATGAATGCCACATTGACACCACATTGATAGAAAGTGACAAATATATTGATCTTGTGGGCTTAGAAAAGCAAAGGTATAAATACAAGGATCTAATTCAAATATAAAGCACAAAGCTCACTTGAGTGAAAATAAATACCAC
Organism: Torreya grandis; assembly: GCA_037957365.1. Taxonomy (NCBI): domain Eukaryota; kingdom Viridiplantae; phylum Streptophyta; class Pinopsida; order Cupressales; family Taxaceae; genus Torreya; species Torreya grandis. The sequence continues at coordinate 305,125 of JARHVA010002549.1, read as the reverse complement.
CATTAAATCTCTAAAATGACTTATAGAAAAGCCTTAACATCTAAAAAATCCCTAATTCAATCCAGAATTCATCACTATTGAATCTAGGAGACTAAATCATCATCTAAGTGTAACTGAATCTAGAATAGAACTGTAGACCAGAAATGAGAAATTTGAATGGACTCATAACCATGGTATCCTGAAAGCAAATAAGAGAATATTTGACCTTAGATGTAGAGAGGAGAATCTTTAAGGACACAAAATTTGATGCCATAGCTTTAAACAATAGAGGTAGTAATTGGTCCAAGCTTTTTTAGACAATTGAGGAGCTACCTACCATAACAAGGGAAGATTAGAAAAATGCATCTATCAAGAGGAGGTATTATGACATGGTGGCTATTCAGATGACAAATATCCATTTTGTCATATCTAAACTAGAGGTCTTGCATTATATTGATGTTATTGCTCTTATATTTAAAGATTATAAAATTGATCTAGGCATGCTAATGCATGAGTGTAGTTTTAGTAGAATTTCTTATATTTCTCCTATCACCTTAAAAAAATATTCTAAATTTCCCAAAACCTAGGTAGATGTAACCATAATCAATGCACGGAATTCCCCATAATGGTGACCTAAAGACCATCCTTACCCCTTGGCTATATTCAGGAAACCAGGTTTTCTCTAACTTCAGTGGAAACATTCCAATCAACTAATTTAGGGTCAAAATTAGGATGATTATGATATTAATGAACAAATTATGTGGGAACCCCTCCACCACATAGGTAAACAATCTTTGGGTCCTCTTTTTGTACTTCATAGTTGAGAAGGAACTCACTCCCCCACTAGGAGAGATGATTAACACTTGTTTGAAGAGGTAATTCTCTACAATCGAGAAGAGAACTACAAATAATTTATATATGATGTCTTACCTTTTTAATGCCTTGATTACCACAACCAAGATCCCCACCCTTAAATAATGGTCATCTAATGGGAAACATACAATCTCCTAGTACTATTTAAAGTTGCATATTTTCAAATATAGGGACCATATTCAATTCATCTCTGATTGTGTTTACCTAACTATAGTTGAGGCAATTACAAGAAAACTAATGATGAAGGTCAACCCTTTGATCAAAAAATATATTGAATCCATTTTATATATTTGGTTATACCCAAATTGCACCATAATTAGGATTAAGGGAACCTTGGACCAGCCTCTTAGATTATCAATTTATTTACCCAACAAATTGGTAGATCAAGAAGCAACATATCAACTATGAAATGGTATAGATGGTGTCGGCAAATCAAAGAGGAAAGGTCTGTTCCACACCCTATCCATAACCATTGCTAGGAATTTATTCTAGTAATGGGACAATGTTGAGATTGCCTCTAAGCATAGGACCTCCTTCAAACTACAACATGATGAACTAAGATAGAGGGACCTCTATGGCATATTAAGGTGAAAGGGATAAATGTGACCTATGAACATCAACTTGGTGCCTATGATCTAATTTATACCAAGGATTATTCATTCACTGAGGTCTTGGAAAGGTTGAAAAGGCACAACATCAATCTGGAAGCTAGATTGTTGAGGGAGCATAAGCCAAGTGATGACATATGGAAACTTGGGCTAAGACAGTATCACTTATTGGGCAACACATCTTCTAGACCCCATCCATCATAGCCACAAGTAGAAGCACCAAAACCTATGATACAAATTAATTAGAGACCTAAAGAAAGGATACCTGGTGAGTTTACATCATCTTTAGCTCAGCCTAAAAAACTAAGATCACAAGTTGCAACAATTGACATAATAGGTTTTGATTCTGAAGAGACAGTAGAAGATGCTTTGAAGGCACTTTCTAGTACCTATAAGTTTGATGAATAAGAGGTTTAGATCGAATAACATTAGCCCCAAACTAAGGAGATAGATAAGGAAAAGGGGAAAGGGATTGCTTTATATTTAGTCCCAGTTGGTGTCCCCAAGATGAAGGCTGACCTAACATTTGTCCTAGTAAAACATAAAATACCCAAGGTGACCTTCACTCATCCTTTAAGTGAGGTAAATATTTTTAGTGAATAAAATCCAATCTAGGGTCCAATTATTCTAGAATGGTTTGTCTATAGGAATTTGTAGAAGGTTCTCATGTTGCACCACCCTTGGGCAATCACCAAGCCTATGAATATAGCTATGCAAGATGAGCTCAAACCATGGATTATGGATTTAAAAATGTAAAAGTAATATATGATGTTGTCCTTAGGAGATCCAATTGAAACACAGATGGAAATCCCATCCCCAAGGATCACAGAGTCTATGCTTGGTGTCAAATTTGACCTAATAACAACTAGTCTTCAAAGGGTGATCGAGAAGAAGGCCATGGTTGTCGGAGAAGAGTTCAATTTTAAAAAGGTGGACCCATTCACTAGATTAACCCCAATGGAAAGATAAATGCCAGGTGAAAACCCCATCTTTGAGGATAATGTACTTGAATTATCCCAATCTCAATCAACATAGCTACAAACTACCATCAATGGCTTGCAACAACAAAGAGAATATGCAAAATCAAAAGGAGAATTTAGAGAGACAATATCTTTTATTAGTCCCTAATGCCATGATCAAGATGTTTAAAACATCTTGCTATGATATTTTTGATTCCCTAAAGTCAACAAAGGCAAGACAAAGTGTGTTAGGCCAGTAGGATGTAATAGTCAAGGGCTTAATCACCCATTGGTAGAGTTTAAAGAACAAGATGAAAGAGTTGATTAGAATATTGATGGAAGATCAAATCCCATGTCTTAAGACCATTATTTTGGCCATATAAACATATGTATGGGATTTATTATGTACAATATCAAAGGTTTGAGCTCATGGTCCAAGATCTTGGAAATATTCCTCAAAGATGACAAGGAGCTACTAGATAGGATGAAATAATTCCTTGGGACCATGATTACTAAACCAAAAACACTCATCTCCATGGGTGTCATAATAGATGAATAATTCAAACATAGGACCACCTTGTTCATGAATGAAATAAGGAGAAAAATCTAAGGCAATTCTAGGATAGATAACGACATGGTCATAGATATGATCCTAACTGCAGAAGAAAATATTGTTGAGGAAAGGAGCATTAAGGAGGCCTTGGGGAGAAATTATAGGGACCTCAGAGACCTAGATTATTAGGAAGATGAGCTCTTCCTAGATCCTATGGTTAATTTGAAGCTTATTGATGAGCAACATCAGAAAGTAGTGAGGCTTTTTAGGAAATATAAGGGACTTCATCAACACATGGTCCTCAAAGTTAGTTAGGAATATTCTTTTGTAGACATTGTAATATGTGAAAATAAAATAATCTTTTTTTATAGGCATTTGCAACTTGTAAGCATATTGCCTATAGGTCAATCCATAGGAAAAAGTCTAGTTTATTCTAGAACTTTGTGAAATGATGGTTGTCCTTGACACCTATATACTTTTATAAGTGCATATGATTAACTGGTAGATTCCCTTAGCATTATATAAAATAAGTATTACCATTTGTAAAAAGGGAGAGGGAGTTTTGATCCAAAACTTGTATAAACTTTGAGAAATTAATAGAAGCAAGGAACTATGCAAAGATTGTCTATATTCATTTGTGTCAATTGTTATTATGGTTTCTCTCTCAATTGCTTGTTCTTATTTCCATATTTCAATGGTTCTTGTGAATTCTTGGTGTGCATCTTTTAATTACATAGTTTTTAACTTGTGTTAATGGTAGGTTGACCAAAAGTTCTTAGGTTCACTTTGTTTCCCTTTACTCTTCTTGCATTTGGGCTAATGATGTTTGCTTGTAGAGGTAGATATTTAAATTGAATTTGGTTCTAATTTGCATTAATTTACATTCCTTGAATGTTTACCTAGTGCTTAGTAAGATTTGAGATCATGTTATTTCGTATTATACATTGGTTAAGTGAATTTATGGAAGGCATTTGAATTTTGTCATGATGTTTGGGATAAATATTAGCAACATCTCTTTTCTTCCTTACCCTTCTTTTTTCTTCTTTTTTGACCAGATCAATCAAGCTTAATTTCCACTATGAATATTCATTTTAGATTATTCATGAGATTAGAATTTGATCATAATTCACTGATATTAACTTAGATTGCTTCGTTCTTTTCAAACATAAAGACCACAATGGCTCCCAACCACTAATTAATACAAATTTTTGAAACAATTCATATGCTTTACCTCTATTCCTTCAACAACTAACAAGAATATCACAACTTGTAATTCATGCTTTGAATTCTTTGAATTCTAAAATGAGAAGTGTTTCTTAAACACTCTGAGCACCTTGTGATACACATTTAGGAATCAACACTATGTCATAACAATAATTCCCTCATGTGATGAAACTTTAGTGATTTTTTTACATTTCTTTTGTTAATGGAATTTTTGAAATTTTATCTCTAGCTTTTGTAATAAATAAGTTGTAAAATTAAAAGTCTCATAAAGTTGGTAGTTTTTACATGTACATCTATTTTGAGGAATCCCAATAAATCTCCTAAGTTTATAAATTACTCTTCTTAATAGTATTTAAAAAATAAAATGACAAGATAATTATTATATATTAAAAAAAAATTAAATAAACATTTTATCATTTCATTTAACATGTAGAACTTTTCAGACTTCTTATTTTTTAATTTTTTATTTAAAACTTCTAAAAATAAATTTTATTCATTTGACTAATCGTGGGAAACTTACCTCTTAAACTTATATATTACTCCTTACAATAACATTTAACAAATAAAATAATAATATATTAATTGTACATAAAAATTAAGCTTTAAATAAAATTTTCATCATCACCTTTTGAATCTTCTACTTCAAACTCCTTGTTTTTATTTTTATTATTAAAAATCCCTAAAAATAAACTTTAAGATTTTAATGAACCACGGAGGGACGCTTACTGAAAAAAAATTAAAACATGTGCATTCATAGACATTTGGCATTAATACCTTTACTTTTACAACATATATTGGTATAAAATATGTAAATTAAAAAACCCATTAATAGATATACACATATATGTTTATGTGATAATTAATAAATATACACATATATGTTTATGTGATATTTACTATGCCTTAAGAGTGATTTTCTCATGTGATAAAGCTTTAGTGATTTTTTTTTACTTTATTTTTAATTGATAGAATTTTTATAGGTTTATTTTAATGCTTGAATTGTTATGTGATATTTATTATGCTTTAAGAGTGATTCTCTTATGTGATGAAGCTTTAATGAAAATTTCTTACCTTATTTTTATTTGATAGAATTTTTGTAGGTTTGTTTTAATGCTTAAATTGTTGTAGTAAAGATGTTATAAATTTAAATGTCTTATAATTTTTAGTTTTTGACCCATTTATAAAAACATTTTAACTTTAATAATATCTTAAATTAATAAATTACCTCTTTTAATAATATTAAAATAAAAACATTTTAACCTTAATAATATAATAAGCTAATAAATTACTTATTTGAATAATATCAAAAACAAAATAACATTATAGTTATTGAATGACATTATAGTGGTTGTAGTTAAAATTGAATGTTTAAATAAATTTTTATCACTTTAAATATAATAAAAAATAATAATTTAAAAAATATGTATATTTAACATTTATACCAATCTAAACAATTTATAATTTAATTAAAATGTAATAAAAAATATTACAATCATATAATTTAACTTTCATAAAACTTATTTTAATATTTTTTTTAAAAAAAGACTCATTTGCTGAATTATAACAACTCATATTTTTTCAACCATTACCTAATTTACAAATCCATTAAAAAAAAGATAAAAATAATAACAAAAAAATTTGTAAGTAATAATATCATTAAAAAAATTTATAATTCTTCATATTCTAATATTTGTTTTGAAAAACCCTATGAATAATGTTAATAATGATGGTACATATTTTTTATCGTTAATCTACCAAATCCATAACCATTTGTCTTGAACATTAAAAAATTACAATATTAATATTATTTTTATCTTTAAATTAAAAAAAATTAAAAATCAAATAAAAATAATTATTATATTAAAAAATTTAAAAATTAAAAATAAAATTATAATTTTCAAATAAATAAAAAAAATCTTCATCATAAAATAATTACTCAATTTTGAAAATTAAACATTGAAATTCATTATTTTATAATTGCAAGTCCAACACTATGATTTACTAGTAACATCAACATCCAAAAATATCTTATGACATTTGCATTCACGTACCTTCTCTACCCCAACCCATTTATGTATATCTAACATTTGTAAAGTAAAGAATCAATACAAGGAGATAAAAAAATTGAACGGTATATTGTTTTTCTAACATCAACAATATCATCTATAAAACGTGGAACATACGAATATTCTATTGCTAATGCATAATAATTTCAAAGAAAATTTTCATCATGATAGTGGTAAATAGACTCAAACAATATTCATAGATTTTCACTGTTTTACATCTTTTAATAAATATTGTGGAAAAACCTTGTATAGATACATTTTAAATTTTAGATATGATCCCAAACAAATATAGTAAGTAATTGTGAATTCATATTTATTAGTGAGTGATTTATTATTTTATTTGACTAATTTATTAGTTTATATATTTTCATATCATTTATATTATAATTAGAAAATAAAGATGGTTAGATAGAGATTGGAAATTTATTTATGTTATTTTATTTATAATAAATAAGTATAATGGGTTAATTGAATAACTCTAATAAAATGGTAGTATAATCTTTATTTCTATATTTCATTCAAATTTTCTTCATTTATAACATTATATATTTACTATCCACCATTCACTATATTATAATTGAAATTGTAACCAAGAGTTTAGAGTTAAAGAGAGCATTCAACACCAACATGTAGTTTATAATTTCAAGGAGAACTTATCCATGATACAACTGAAATTAAATAAGCTAACCAACATAGGAGTGAAAGACATTTTGAAGTATGATATTAATTTTTTTAGGTTACAATCATATAATTAAATGTATTTAAATTATAAAAATAATGATATAAAACTCTCACCTAAGTATTATGATCCTTATCAATCAATAAAAATGTATCTCTTCTTCTATGTTTTCTATTTTAATAAAATCATTGGAAACAAAATTTCGAACTTAAATAGAGTTATTAGAGTTTAATGAAAAATGTTAACAATTTGACATACAAATTATACTTATTTCAGCCAATAAAAATATATATTGTATTTTATATTTTTTAATTTAATAAAATCAATGGAAAAAAATATTACAACCTAAATAAAATTACCAAAGCTTGATGGAGAGGAAAGAATCATCTTAGAACCTAAAACAATTCTATAAACATATAGAAATATCATGAATTATCTCCTCAAAAGGAAGAATTTGCTCAAGAAAGCTGTGAGATGGCAAGATGATATCATCCATAGATGGTCAAATTTTAGGAAACCACTTCTTTGAAAGGGGAGTATGATATTCCCTTAGCATGTTGGGAAGCTTGGGATATGTGGGCATGAATTAAGGAATAACTATCCTTTTGACTTATTAATTTGATAATTTATTTATTTGCATATTTATTGGGAAACTTGCGATATGTATGCTTGAATAAAGGAATAATTATCTTATTGATTTATTAATTTGATAATTTATTTATTTACATATTGATAGGAGTTTTTAAATAATAATGTTATCATAGGATTATTAAGGTATATATAAGAAGTAGTTTTTAATATTGAATCACCATATATTTCAAATTATCATTTTATTTTAACAATTGTGAAGAAATCCCTGTCAAAATAAATTAATCATATATTATAATATTATTATCTTCTATTCACTTATATTATATGAATTTTATCTATTATGATATTTTGTGTCATTGATATTCATTAATTAATTCGTGCACATTATTAAATTTTCATCTACTGTAACTAATTGTTTTACCTTATTTTTCATAAAATATAAGCGTGGATTAATAAGTGTTATATGACTATGTTGGTGCTCTAGTTTACACCATGTATTTGAGTCTTATGTTGGATTAAATCTGGCATATCTTTCTTCCATAGTACCATTTTCATGAAATTTAACAACCCCACCGCCCTTCTCTGGTTCCAATTCCTTACTCAGCCGTATCACATGGGCAGCCTGCCATGTGAAGAGAGGAGCCTACGTGGATGCCTTTTGGCCTACGTGGCAATGGTAAAAAAAAAACTGTTATAAACCGTGCCATGAGAGAAAACATGCCTACGTGGAACAAAGTCCAATACCTACAGATTTCAAATGGAGATTCAAAATGTTTAGAAATTTGAGAAGTGTGCCTTCAACACTTGTGCATCATGGCTCTTTGCAAAAAACCATGGTTTTTTAAATGTAAATCGAAGCTCATTTTTCCTTTCGGTAGTCGAGTTACCAGCCTCGATTATATGTTATGTGCCCTCTGTAAAATGACCGACGATTATGGGGTCGTGCTCCTGAATATTGGGTCTCTGTAGCTGAAGAAATCAATAAAAGATAGCAAGAGTCTAATCAAATTTATTTGGCCGAGCTGGGCATATTGATGAAGCATGTGAATTTATAAACAAAAAGACCATTAAACCCAATATTTTTGTGGAGCAGTTTGCTTGGTGCTTGCAGAATACATAACAACCTTGTGTTGGAAGAAAATATAGCAAACACTTTTTTTAAGTTGGATCCTAAAAAAATCTTTTCCCATTATGTACGTCTCTCGAGCATGTATGTTGTAGTTGGCAGAAAGGATAGCGTTATGTTGGTTGGGATGCAATAGTAACTTGTATTTCTTCATCTGATTTGGTCTCTAAGGTGGTAGATGATGCACAGTTATAGTTTGCTAAGTGAGGATAAATTTGAACACAAGAGAGTGCATGCCTGGGCAATGAAAATTTTATTCGGGAATGTTTTAGATTCAAGGGCATTATGCAAACAGAGAGAGATTGTTGTGTTGAAGTATCATACAGAGGGGAGAGTTGAGTTTATGGTCAAAATTTTCCATAGGGTACTCTGTTGCAAACAAGTAGCTGGAATGGAGTTGGGTAGAAAATTGAAAAATCCAAAAATTACAAGTTCTGAAAAGTACAGATGAGACCCCCAAACTCCCTGGAAAATATTAATAGAAAAAAAAATCATGCAAAGTGCAAGTCTCCAAAATGCAGGGTGAAAATTGTAATCAACTCTCCCAATCCCACCAATCAAATCACATGAGAAAAATCAAGTCGAAAGGAGTTTGAGGGAGATGTCAAGGAGAAATGCAATTTTGTAATTTTGCACTTGTGCAAATTACAAATTGTACATGTGCAAATTGCACTTGTGCAAATTGCAATTATGCAAATTTTCAAAAGAGGCCAAAATTTCTTCAAAAAGGTCAAAAGGTGAAAAGAATGCTTGTTTGCATTAATAATATATATGAAGGAAACCCTAAAGTGCATATTTTCAAAAAAGCAAATGTGAAATTACAAAGTATGAAAAATCAAATTTACGAAAGACAAAAATGCAAAAAGTAAGTGTAAAATGCAAGATTCTAAAAAACCAAGTTGGAGCCAAAAAAAGCAAAAAGGTAAAATGACCTAAGTCTTTTGCATTTTTTATCGCTTTGTTTGTTCAAGCTCCTCTGTGAAAGAGATATTGCACATTTGCAAATCTAATGTGGGCCACTCCAAAGAAGATCTCTCAAGCAGCCATGGATCTAGAATTCTTCCGTGCCATCATTGCAAGAGCAAGTTGTTCCATGGCATGCATAAGAGGAAGCATAGTTGTCCAGGAGGTTTTAGCTATGCAAACAAGTGGTCAAATGCATCTCTAGGTAGTTACACATAAAGACAAATGGTTTGTTTGGCTCCAAAGGCTGAATATTCTCGTTCCAGCTCATTTAAAGGCATCTCCAACCAAGAAATCAAAGGATATGCTCTAGATATTCATCATTCCTTATGGAGGCAGTTAGAGGAATCATTTTTCATGCAAATACATGAAGATTCTAGGCATGGTAAAAGGCATATTCTAGTTGGGAGCATCTTGGTAGAACTTCGAGGGGTGTTTTACACTTTTACAAATTAAAAATCTTATTCCCGAATTTGAAAAGGGTAAAAAATGTATAAATGGAAAATTTGTCCTCTATTATTGGGTTGGTTTTTATTGGTCTTTATGTTTCTCTCCAACTATAGGCTCTTCAAAATTTTGAGATCTTTGATGTGTGCATTTTGCCTTTCTTACTAAGGTGGTTGCAAATCCACCATGCTTGTCCCCATGGTATCATTTTGAGACATTGATATATGTAATATTTTCCTTCAAGATAAGCCCTCTAATTGATCAAGGTTAATCCAAGTGGTTGCACAGTTACATTGTTCCCTCAAAGAGGCTCCCTAATGGTTGTAACAGCAAAATGAAGTTGTTTCAAGCTAAGTCTTGAAATCAATGTAGTTGGAACCATTGGATCAATCTATGGGAGATTTTTCCTAATGCTAATCACTATTTACTACTTCTTTGAGGTGTGTAACAATGGAGGGAAATGTCCTTTTCATGTAGTTGGTCTTGACAATGAGGCTATTGGGGTATAGGTATCTACCTTCATGGCATCCTTGGCAATGCTAGCTCTTGTTCCAACTAGATCATGCTTGAACTATCTCCCATGTTTGTGGATCTATTATGGATGGAAAATGAATCTTAGACTATTGATTTTCCTATAGTTATTATATTATGCCACCCCACTCGATGTCTGATTTCTATTAGGTCTATGTGGGTTTATTATGTCATTGTAGGAATCAAGGGTTCATATATGCATAGACTCTTCTTTAAGGAAGGTGAGCACAGTCATAAAATGACACTGTAACCTTCAAATATTTGAATCAGAGATCCATATATAGCTTTAATGGAGATCCCATATTCTTTACCATTTTGGCTATATTAGTGTACCTTTTTCATGGCATTTGAGTGAGCTTCAATGGTAGAAAGATGACCCTATGAGACCCATTTGTTTCTATCAAAAATGAATTCTCAACCTCTATCAACATTTTGGGGTTCACCTTTATTCTAATTGGCTATCGAGATCTGACTCATCCCATCAACCCATTCAATCTTTACTCACATTGTCAATCTTGATCTATAAGATCAAGTGCCAACCATCGATCTTGATCTTGACTTGTCAACCTTGTTCCAATTGATCCCATGTAACAACACTAAATTTTATTTTAGGATATGGTATTAGTCTACCAGCTCATGCTCTTATGCCATGTGTCAATATTTCAATCCCTCTGACCTTTTGACTCATCTCACACCATGGATCAAGATTTACGATCGAGCGAAGACCGTTAGATCAACTAAGACCCACTGTTTGAATCTCAAGGCTAATTGATGACCTTAAAATTGACATCCTTGATCCCATCATTTGATCTTCATGTGACCATCATTGACATCTACATAACTATAAATTTTAGGGTCTAATGGATTTCCTTTGCTTTGTCTTAAACTTGATGTTTATGTGACCATCATTCATTATCCTATAAACTATCTTTAACATCCCTCAGACTATCCAATTTAATCTCTCGTGGATATTTACAGTGGCATAAAGTCAATGTCTACATGAATGTATCACATTATTTGGCCAAATTTGAGGATTTATATCTTGAAGCATAGAAAACATGGAGGGACCAAATTTAATAGAGATATTCCTAAGACCAAAATCATTGTGCCCCCTTGATTCATTGGCTCTGGGAGCTTTCTAAGTGCATTTCCAAAGTGGTCAAGTGATATCACTTGTGTAATTCTACATGACACTTTGACGATGGTCTGGTCTAAAATGGTTAGGTATGAAAACTTAGTGCATTCTACTTGAGGAGCACACTTTGCTACATAAAAGACCCTTCAAAAGAATTTCTTGGGACCATTTTATCGAAGAAATGTCCTTTTGGACTTTTCATCTAGACCATTTTCCCAAAAAACTGGCCCTTCAATAAAATTTAAATGTACCCTTCAGATCTTTGGATTGGTTCACTAAGACAAGACCCTTTGGGAAAAGTGTGTAGGGCACTCTACTTGGAAAATATCCTTTGGGAAAATTGCATAGGGTAGTTTTTTGAAGAAAGATCCTTCAGGATTTCGCTTTCAAATAAATTTTTTGAGAAAGTTATTGCTTCAAAACTTTTGCTTTGGATAAAATGCCTGAAACAATTTCCCATAGTTAGCCCAAAAACCCAAAAATAAATTCTCTAAACGAATGAACACTTAGTCTAAATAAAAGATCCAAAAGGATTCCCACATAAATACTTAGCCAAAAGGGCTTTTTACATAGATTTTCCAAGGCCTATAGGCTCTTCTAAAATCACGTTTGAACCACTACTTGATCTTTGAAATCCAAAACATCCTAAAAACTTTCCACTTGCATATGTGATCCTAAAATGACCCCTCAAACACAAAGTGACACAAGGACTAAGCTTAGACTATGACCAAAGTTAGAATGGCATATGAAAGACATCAAATGAACTACAATCATACCCTAGGACATTATGAACAAACCCTATATAAGATTTTGACTATAGGAGGTTGACCCATTTTGGTTTGTGGCAAAAATGGTCAACATCTTTGGCAATTTCCTAGGGGTGGTATGCTTTTTATGCCATGATCATTTACCTAATCTATCCAATGGGATATGGAGTCACATATACAACAAGTTTGATACATAAAATATCTTTGAACAACATTCAATTATAAAATAAAAAAAAGGATAAAACACAAAGTATAAAAATAACAAAGCACACATGTGCTCATGAGCACTTATTGGGACACAACATAAAAAGAAAGGAAACACACATGTAATCTAATATTTATAATATTTAATCTAATTTTTTAATAGCAAGGTTTCAAATGTATCCCATTCACAGGGATAGGTAGTTCTTTTCCATTCATCCTTGCTAACTAAAAGGAGTTGCTTTGCTTGCACTTGATAATGACATATGGTCCACTCTAAAGGGTATCAAATTTGGTATGCCACCCTAGTTTTGCTTTATATTCATCCCATTTCAATACTATGCCACCTTATTAAAATGATATCAGAGTTGAATTCTTATCAAAAAACCTCTTCATTAGTACTTGATGATGCTCCATTACTCGATGAGCTTTCTCTCTTGCTTGTTACAGCTCCATTAATTCTATTAGTCTCACCTCCATTGGAGTGTTCTCTAGCAACTATAACTAATGTGCCATTTCTAAGGTAGGTAGTTCTTTAGAAATAAACAAGCTGGCTTCTCATCCATAGACAAGCATAGAAGGGGAATTCCTTGTTAATCTCTTAGGAGTTATCCTTTTAGCCCATAAGGTCATCTTTAGTTTGGTGTGTCAAGCTCTCTAGTTATGCTCTAAGGTTCTATATATGATCCTAATTAGGTTCTTGTTAGTCGACTCAGCCAACCCATTACCTTGAGGATAATAGTTAGATGAAGTGCTTAGAAATATTCCATTACTATTTACCTAATTAGTTGTCTTAGCATCCATAAAAGTAAGATCATTATCCAAAATAATAGTAAGAGTGTCAAACTTTGTTGTAATTCTCTCATAGGACTTCAAGATAGCATTCTCATTAGATATATTTAATTCTACTTCCTCAACCCACCTAGTAAAATAATTAGTGGCCGTGAGTATCCATTCATGACTAGCACTTGATGGGGGGGGTTTATCACGCCAATGAAATCAAGACCCCATTGCATGAAAGGTTGGTCTACTTGGATAGGCTTTAAAGGAAGATCTAAAATCTTATGCTTTCCCATAAATAAATAACATTGTACACACCTTCTCACCCAAACATGGAAATCCTTGAAGAGGCTAGGCCAATAATAGTTTTCCTTAATGATCTTGGCAGTTGTGGTTCTTGAGGAGAAATGAATCCTTGCTATTTCATCATGGAAATTTTCTAGCAACACCCCAAACTGATCATTATCAATGCATCTCAACATCACACCATTGATGTATTTCTTAAAAGGCACATCATCTCGAAGATAATTGGTCAAGGTTAATGTTGGTCTTGACAACATCAGCTATAGGTTAATGTGTTATTCAACATTTAGAGACTCCTTCAAGGTAAATATGGTTCAATACCATTTATTTTACCATAAACTTGCCTTCAAATTTCATGGTTCTCACTAGGTCATCCACTGGTAGAGCATCCAATCCCATTGACCTACCCTTTTAGCCTAAAATTCCTCTTGAAGTTTAGTATACACCTTCTAATCTACCCTTTGAAGAATGAGTAGATTTTGCTAGAGAGAAAGAGAGTGAAGAGTCTGAAGAATTTGAAGATTTGGAGGAAGAAAACATGGCTCGACCTTATGCTTTCCCTACCTTCAATACTAAAAACACAATTTAAATCCAAGTATATGATGCCATTCCTCCTAATGCCATAAAAGGTGTGCCCACATTCAATGGTGATGGTCATATCACATATATTGAGCACATTAGAGATGTTTCTAACTTTTTTAGTTTCCATAATATTGTTCAAGAGAACATTGCCATTAGACTCCTTATCATGTCCCTTAAAGGGAAGGATATTGTTTGGTATAGGACTCTAAAAGGTGGGTGCATCATGACCTAGGAAAGGTTTGGAGTGTTTTTGACTTCTAGATTTGGAAATGAAAGTGACCATGCCTCTCTCATACATCATCTCAACGTGATGAAAAAGGGACCCAAAGAAACAATGCATGACTTCAATGAAATATATTAGAAGACTTGGAATAGATTGTCTCCTCTCATAAGACCACTGACCAGCTTTGTGTTCCCTACCTACTTGAAATCAATTGGGACCGATATTACTATCATGATTCAATCTATGGGATATTTCACTCTTCCCAAAGCATATGACCTTGTTGTCAAAGTCGAGAATAGTCTCATCTAATCTGGAAGATTGCCTCCTAAGGTGTCTATACCCCCTTTGTCTTATGATTTTGCTAATACTCTATATGTAGCCTAAGATCCTACTGTCAATACCAAGCCTAGAGTTTCTCCTAAGAAGGAGGATAATGCCATGGATAAAGATGCAAAAAATTGCATACTAAGAGCTTAGATTAGGCAAACTAACATAGAACTAGGTGCCTATCAAAATTCATATCCTTATCAACAACATTATGGATGGAAATATGGAAGAGGAAGAGGCTAATGGCAACCTAATCTCAATATGCTGGCTAATGTATATAATCCCAACTCTGCCACTAATGCAAGTGAGATGGTACTAGTTCATAATAATTTAGTGCAAGGAGAAGATTGGAAGCAAGACCACTTCATATATTCTAATAAAATGGAGATCAATATTTGGTGGCTTAAGTAGGAGTCACTCCCCTCCTATCAAATTAGGATGAGGTTATAATGCAAGTAAATGAGGATTGGCAGCCTCAAGGGGAGGCCTTCATTGATTTCCTAGTTGAAGGCACTTTTGTGATAAATTAAGGAGCCTATGTTATAGATAATACAAGATCCAAAAGGAAGGTTCTATGAGGCTGAAGTAGCATGCACATAGGCTCATCCAACCTTCCTAAAAGGAAACAAGACATAATTTTAGGTGTGAAAGCTCTGAAATATCTTGTATCTCCATCAAGTCAAAATATGGTAAGGTATGCTCCTATTCCTCAAGTCCCAATTAGTTATCTACCTACAAGAGCCCAAAAGAAAGTAGTTATGTCTTATTTAAACATTATATATTTTTTGAAGAACACTAAAACATCCATTTATCTTTGGGATGTTTTTCATATGCCTAGTCAAAAAGAACTCCTACAAAAGCAGTTATCTGATATCCTTACTAGTGTCTCACCCTAAAATAAAAAACATAGCCATGTTGCTCTAGCAAATGATCCTATTACCATTGTTGAACCATCCACTAGGGCTGATAAACCTCCACCATTTTAGCTCACCCTCATTATAGGTGATAAGTTGGTACATAATTTCATAGTGGATAGTGGAGCTTCTACTTTTGTCTTGCCCAAAGTTGTAACTGATAAGCTAGGTCTAAAGTATGATCCACATAGTAAAGGGGTCCTTCAATTAGATGGTATCCCTCCCAAAACAAAGGGTGGATAAAGGTATTGAAGTTTTTCTTGCATGATTGTCCTAGTTTTCCTATTTTTCAAGATATAGTGATTGTTGACCTCCCAACTCACTTTGCAATCTACCTATCAAGGGACTTCACAAACAAATTAGGTGGCTATCTCTCAGCTAAATAGTCTTTCTTGACCTTTA
The DNA here is from genome assembly GCA_037957365.1 of Torreya grandis. Taxonomy (NCBI): domain Eukaryota; kingdom Viridiplantae; phylum Streptophyta; class Pinopsida; order Cupressales; family Taxaceae; genus Torreya; species Torreya grandis. The sequence goes on along the minus strand of JARHVA010002549.1, from coordinate 288,892 downwards.
GGATAAGGTATGGAACCAAGGTGATAATTAAGACACAACCCCTTGCAAGGTTTCATATTGAACCTTACATTGAGACAAGTTCCAATCTAAATTATGTGTCCCATGAAGAAGGAGACTCTATTGTAAATGATGGCACTACTTCCAAGCTTGAGGGTATTTCAGATTTGTCTCTTCATGAATATGGAATTGATACTTATGATCATGATCCATATGTTTTTTTAGAGGAAACTAATTTATGAGTGTATTGTATACATGAATAAGGAGTACCAATACGTCTACTTGCCAATGAAGGGAATGAAGATGATGGGCTATGAAAGATGTTTTTTGATGGTTCAAGAAGTATGTTTGGTGCAAGAGTAGGTGTTATGTTAGTCTCCCCATATAAAAATGGTATTATTCTTCATATATATTTCATTTCATTTGTACTTGTAATGTGGTTGAATATGAAGGTTTAATTTATGGCCTTCAATGGGTAAGAAAGAAAGGAATCAATAACTTACAGGTATATTAAGATAATGATTTGGTTGTGCATCAAGTGAGAAATGCGGTTGCTACCAAGAAAACTTTACTTAAGTCATAAAAGCATAGGGTATGGGATTTACTTGAATACTTTGATGCATTCAATATTCAATCAGTCCTAAGGGAGAAAAATAGTCATGTTGATAGACTAGCTACCATAGGAGCTCAATTTTACACTCCAAATACCATAAAGGAGGAAGGAAAATAGTCTCATATTAAAATTATCATCAAGATTTATGCCCTTGATAATGAAGTGTCTTGGTAAATTTTTAACAATGAAAAACACATTGCATGCTTCCTACAAAATGAGGCTTATTTTTCTTCAAGAAATCAAAAGAAACTCCAAGAATAATTGGGTGATTAGATTATGCAACTAAAGACCAATAAGATAGCTAAAGGTTTGGTGACCTTAAAAAATATCTTCAATAAGGATGATCGAAATAAGGAGAAAGTGAGACTTGATACAAATGATAATTATGAAAGAGTATTAATCTTCAAGGATAAATTCCTCAAACTAGACAAGGTATGTTCTACATTAGAGAAGCAAACATTCATTGAGCTATATAAAGAGTTTCATTATATCTTTTCTTGGGAATATAAATACCTCAAAGGATTTGATCCTAGCCTCACACATCATTCCATTGAGATAAAACTTGGAGTTGAATTGGTTAGAGAGAAGCAAATACCCATCAACCCCAAGGTTGAGCAGTTCACGAGGTTAAAGCTTACCAAACTCTTTGAATCTAAGATAATATTTTTCATTAAGCATTTAACATGGGTGGCTTACCTTTTGCCTATTATAAATAATAATGGGGAGATAAGACTTTGTGTATACTTTTGAGATCTTAATAGAGTGTCACTCAAAGATCATTATCATTTGCCTTCAATGGAGCAGATTTTGCAAATTATTTTAGGTTCTCAACATTTCTCTCTTTTATATGGATATTTTGTCTATAATCAGATTGTAGTCAATAAGGGTGATTATTTTAAGACAACATCCATTAATAAATAAGGTACCTTTGATTATAAGAAGATTCCCTTTGGTTTATCCAATGCTAGTACCACATTTCAAAGAGCCATGGACATGGCCTTCAAAGGTTTGATCAATGAGATGCTTTTGGTTTATCTAGACGATATAACAATGTTTTCTAAAGATGTTAATGAACACATGAAACACTTAAGCTAAGTGTTTTAAAGGTGTAGATAGTATGGAATATCTCTTAATCCAAAGAAGTGCATCTTTGGTGTTCATGAAGGAAAACTCTTGGGACATATTATCTCCAAAGATGGTTTGACTATTGATCCTAAAAGGATAAAATAAATTCTAGACTTATCATTTCCTTTGCATAATAAAGGTCTTCAAATTTTATTGGGAAATATAAATTTCGTAATAATTTTCATACTTGGTTTCATATTTTTAAAAACCTATCACAGCTATACTTATGAAGAACCAAGCCTTTTCCTACACCAAAGAGGGTAAGAGCATTTTTGAAGCCATAAAGAAATAAAATGTAGAAGTTCCTACTCTTGTGAATCCTGATTTTATTAAATAATTTATGTTTTATTCATTTTCTAACCTTGATACTATCTTAGTCATGTTGATGTAAGAGAATGGTGAAGGTATGGATCAACCAATTGCATTATTTAGTCAAGGTTTAGAAGATTATGAAGTTAGGTACACCTTTGGAGAGAAATAAATCATTGTTGTTGTAAGGGGACTAAAGAAATTTAGATATATGGTTTCAAATAACAAGATTCGTGTTATCATCTCTCACGCCAGTATCAAAGAAATTTTGTTGAGCAAAGATATTAGTGAAAAGAGGGCAAAATGGATCACTAAAGTGATGGAATATGATGTTGATGTCAAGGTGACAAAATTGATAAGGGGTGAAATGCCTTTGTGAACATCTAGCTTTAGACCTTCATGGGTCAAGTGAAGAGGCTCTAGTTAACCATGACGATCCCTAACCAGTTGGTCCTTTACACCCACAAATTTGGACATAAAATGTGATCATATTTCTTTAAAATGGTGAGTATCCTAATGGTATGAATATATCACAAAGGAGATATTTTAGATTACAATATATTCCCTTTTGTCTTGTGGATGATGTCATTTTTAGGAAATACATCAATGGTGTGCTATTGAGATGTGTTAATAATGATCAATTTGGGGTGTTGCTATAAAAGTTCCATGATGAAACAATACGGGGTCATTTCTCCCCAAGAACCACAACTACCAAGATCATGAGGTAAAGATATTATTGGCCTAGCCTCTTTAAGGATTGACATAATTGGGTGAAAAGGTGTGTACAATGTGTTTTATTTCTATGAAATTAGAATCTTACAACTCTCCCTTTGAATCCTATCCAAGTAGACAACCTTCCATGCAATGGGGTCTTGATTTCATTGGCATGATAAACCCCCCATCAAGTGCTAGTCATAAATAGATACTCATAGTAACTGATCATTTTACCAGGTGGGTTGAGGTAGTATTATTAAAGGAAGATAATGAGAATGCTACCTTGGATTTATATGAGAGCATCACAACAAATTTTGGCACTCCTACTATTATTTCAGATAATACTCTTGCTTTTATGGGTGCCAAGTCAATTGATTAGGCAATAATAATGGAGTATTTATGAGCACTTCATCCAAATATTATCCTCAAAGTAATAGGTTGGCTAAGTCAACTAATAAAAACCTAATCAAGATCATCAAGAGAACCTTGGACCATAACCAAAGAGATTGACACACCAAACTAAAGACAACCTTATGGGCTAATAGGATAACTCCCAAGAGGTAAAAAGGGAATTCCTCTTTTGTGCTTGTCTACGGAAGAGAAGCCAGGTTGTTTTTTATCAATAACTACTTGCCTTAGATTTGGCACATAAATTAGAGTTTCTAGAAAACTCTTCAATTGAGGTGAGATTGATAGAATTAATGGAGCTATAAGAAGCAAGAGAGAAAGCTCATCAAGCTATGGAACATCATCGAGTACTAATGAATAGGTCTTTTGATAAGATGACAACTCTGAGATTATTTCAAGAAGGTGACATAGTATTGAAAAGGGATTAAGATAAATCAAAACTAGGAAAGCATATCGAATTTGATACCTCAGAGCATACTATATCTCATCATCAAGTGCAAGCAAAGTAACTCCTTTCAGTTAGAAAGGATGAATGGAGAAAAATTGCCTATTCTTGTGAATGGGATACATTTGAAAAATTGATATTGAAAACTAAAATTTAGTCTTGTAAATATTAGATTAGGTGTGTTCTTCCTTTTTTTGTATTGTTACCAATAAGTGCTCATGAGCATAGGTGTGTTTTATTATTTTTCTACTTTGTGTTTTGTCATTGTTGTTTTCTATTATTACATATTGATCAAAGACATTTTATGTATCAGAACTATTGTACATGTGACTCCATAGCCTAATGGATAGGATTAGGCAACTAGTCATGGCTATCAAGTATACCACCCCTAGGAAATTGCAAAAGATGTTGACCATTTTTTACCACAGGTCAAAAATGGGTCAACCCCTACAATCAAAATCTTGTATAGGGGTTGTTCATAATGTCATAGGGTATGATTATAGTTTGTTTGATGTCCTTCATTTGCCATTATAACTTTGGTCATAGTTTAAGATTAGTCCTTGTGTCACTTGGTATCTAAGGGATCATTTTAGGATCACATATGCAAGTGGTAGGTTTTCAAGATGTTTGAGCTTTCAAATATCAAGCAACGGTTCCAACATGAGTTTAGAAAAGCTAAATATAAATCACTTTTGGTTAATTATTTACATGGGAATCCTTTTGGATCTTTTATTTAGATTAAATGTTCATTCCTTTAGAGAATTTGTTTTCATGTTTTTTTGCTAACTGTGGGGAATGATTTTAGACATTTTGTCCAAAACAAAAGTCCTAAAGCATGAATTTTCTTAGACATTTTTTTTGAAATCAAAAGTTCAAAGGATCTTTCTTCAACAAACTATCCTATGTAATTTTCCCAAAGGATATTTTCCAATTAGAGTGCCCTCCACACTTTTTTCGAAGGGTCTTTTCTCAGAAAAGTGAACCAATCCAAAGATCTGAAGGGTACATTTTAGTTTTCCTAAAGGGTCAGTTTCTCAAGAAAATGGTCTATATGTAAAGTCCAAAAGGACATTTCTTCAAAAAAATAGTCCCAAAGCATTCTTCTAAAGTGTCTTTTCTATAGTAAATTAGGCTCCTCAAGTAGAATGCACTGATGTTCCATACTTATCCATTTTGAACCAGACTATCATCAAAGTGTCACGAAAAATTACATAGGTGAGGTCACTTGAACACTTCATAAATGCACTTAAAAATATCCTAAAGCTATTGGATAAAGTGGGCACAATTTTTTTGGTCTTAGTAACATCTCTAATAAATTTGGCCCCTTCATGTTTTCTACACTTCAAGATATAAATCCTCAAAGTTGGTCAAATAATGTGATAGATTTACACAGACATCAACTTTAAGCCACTACAAAGATCCATGAGAGATTAAATTTGATATCCTATGGGACATCAAAGATAGTTTGTCAGACATTAAATTATGGTCTTGTGAACATCGAGTTTAAGATGAAGAAAAATGAATCCATTAGAGCCTAAAATTGATAGTCACATAGATGCCAATGATGGTTGTGTGAGCATCAAGTTTAAGATGGAGAAAAATAAATCCATTATAGTCTAAAATTGATGGTCACATGGATGTCAATGATGGTCATGTAAATGTCAATTGATGGGAGTGAGGATATCAATTTTAAGTTCATCAATCAGTCATTAAGGTTCAAATAGTGGGTCCTAGTTGATCTAACAGTCCTTGCTTGATTGTGCATCTTGATCCATGATACGAGATAAATCAAAAGGTTAGAGGGATCAAAATATTGACACATGGTGTAAATGCCTGAGCTAGCAAACTGAAAATGGATCCTAAAATCAAATGTGGGATTATTGCATGGCATGAGCATGAACAAGGTTGACAAGTCAAGACTAAGATCAATGGATGGTGCTTGATCATATAGATCAAGATCAATGGTGTGAAAAAAGTTTGAATGGGTTGATGGGTTAAGTCAATTATCGATAGATAATTAAAACAAAGATGATCTATAGACTTTTGACAAAGGTCAAGAAGCCATTTTTAACATAAATAAATGGGTCTTATAGGGTCATCTTTCTACCATTTAAGCTCATTTGAATGCCATGAAAAAGGCACACTAAATAGCCAAAAAGATAAAGATTATGGGACCATCATTAAATCTATATATGGACCTTCGATTCAAATATTTGAAGGTTGTAGTGTCATTTTATGACTGTGCTCACTTTCCCTAAAGAAGAATCCATGCATATATGAACCCTTAGTTCCTGTAATGACGTAATGGATCCACATGGACCTAATATAAATCAGACATCAAGCAGGGTGGCATAATATAACTACTATAGAAAAACTAATAGTTTGAGATTGGTTTTCAATCCATAGTGGACCCATGAGCATGAGGTAAAGTTCAATCATGATCCACTTATAACAAGAGCTAGCATTACTAAATATGACACGAAGGTAGACACTTAGACTCAAACAAATTCATCAATGAGACCAACTACATAAAAGGACATTTCCCTCAACTGTTGCACACCTCAATGAGCTAATAAAGAGTGGTTATCATTAGGATAAAGCTCCAACAAATTGATCTGATCGTTCCAATTGCATTAATTCTAAGATTCAACTTAGAATAACTTTATTCTATCATTGTAATCATCAAGGAGCATCTTTGAGGTAACAATGTAACTTTGTAACCACTTAGAGTAACCAAGATCAATTAGAAGGCTTAGATGAGAATAATTTGAAAAGTAGTTGTAGCTATAGTTCAAACATTTGAATTGATTGAGTCCCCTTTTTAGCACCAAGGCTCCCTTTCTTTTTCTTCCTTTCTCCTATAAATATAGCTCTTGAGCTATTGTAAAGTAGTTCCACATCATCTATGGCAAAGCCCTAAAGGATTGATGTCATATTTTCTCTTTAAACATTGATGCAAGTATGTTTATGAGTTATCAAACATTTTTCTAAGTGTGAAAGTGATTTATGGTGATGAGAAGTGATAATTTTATATCCTTCTTTCCCTTATACTTCTATATCTAGATTAGAGTTCTTAGTCTAACAGGTCATATAGAGTGTAATTAAGTGTGTTTAATTTTTTCAAGTGTATAATTATATTTGGAATGTGTAATTTGTCTTTTGGTTGATTTTTCTTGTGTTATTTCAAATGTCTTGCCTCTATATTGAAATACTCATGTTAGAATCAATAGGACTTTGAAACTGATCTATGTTCTTTTTTTTATTGTGATTGGAATATGATGGTCATGTGGAGATAATCTTGGTGCATCATCTCCTTTATATTAGGTTCTATTAATTCTTTCTCTAACTCTTTTCCCCATAAGCAAGTAGTAATTTAGCTAATAAGCATTTCTAGATAAATCCAAGGAGCTAGCCCTTAAATCTAGAGGCTCATTTCCAATATAGGTACACCCACATACCTAGAAATATTCCCATGTTTCCCAAATCTAGAAGAAGCTTGAACAAATTCTTTTAGGGTGAAATATTTGGTGATAATAGTTCTGGCACACCCGATGGGATCATCTCTGAGACAACTGGTCAAGGTTAATCTTGGTCTTGACAACAACTATAGGTTGATGTGTTATTCAACATTTGGTGACTCCTTCAAGGTAAATCTAGTTCAAAGCAATTTTTTTTCTATAAACTTGCCTTCATATTTCATGGTTCTCACTAGGTCATCCACTGGTAGAGCATCTAATCCCACTGACCCACCCTTTCAGCCCAAAATTCTTCTTGAAGTTTGGTATACACTTCCTAATCCACCTTTTGGAGAATAAGTAGATTTTTCTAGAGAGGAAGAGAGTAAAGAGGCTGAAGAATTTGAAGATCTAGAGGAAGAAGACATGGGTAGACCTTATGCTTTCCATACCTTTAATACTAACAACCTGATTCAACTCCAAATATATGATGACATTCATCCTAATGCCACAAAAGGTGTGACCACATTCAATGGTGAGGGTCATATCACATTGAGTAAGTTCATTACAAATATTTATAACTTTTGTAGTTTCCATAATACTTTTTGAGAGAACATTGCCATCAAACTCCTTGACATGTCCCTTTTATGGAAGGCTCTTGATTGGTATAGGACTCTAGAAGGTGGGTGCATCATGACTTGGGAAGGGTTTGGAGTGTTGTTGACTTCTAGATTTAGAAATGAAAGTGACCACACCTCTCTCATACATCAACTTAATGTGATAAAAAGGGGACCCAAAGAAATAATGCATGACTTTAACAAAAGGTTTTAGAAGACTTGGCATAGATTTCCTCCTCTCATGAGACCACTCACTGACTTTTTATTCCCTACCTACTTGAAATCCATTGGGACCAAGATTATTTTCATGCTTCAATATATGGGAAATTTCACTCTTCTCAAAGTGTATGACCTTGCTGTCAAAGCCAAGAATAGTCTCATCCAAGCTAGAAGATTGCCTCCTAAGGTTTTTATACCTCCTTTGTGTTATGTTTCTACTAGTACTCTAAATGTAGCCCAAGATTCTAATGTCAATACCAAGCCTAGGGTTTCTCCTAAGAAGGAGGATAATGCCATGGACAAAGATGCAAAAATTTAGATGCTAAGAGCTTAGCTTAGGAAAGTTAACATATAACCAGGTGCCTATAAAAATTCATATCCTTATCAATAACATTATGGGAAATAATATGGAAGAGGAAGAGGCTAATTGAAACCTAATCCCAATAGGCCTTCTAATGTATATAATCCCAACTCTACCACCAATGTAAGGGAGATGGTACCAGTTCACAACAATTTAGTGCATGGAGAATATTGGCAACAAGACCAATTCATGGATGCTAATGAAAATGGAAAGAAAGATTTGGTGGCTCAAGGAGGATTAACTCCCATCCTATCAAATGAGTTTGAGGTGATGATGAAAGTAAATAAGGATTGGTAACCTTAAGGGGAGGCCTTCACAGATTTCTCGATTGAAGACACTTTTGTGCTAAATCAAGGAACATATGCTGTAGACAATATAAGATCCAAGAGGAAGTCTCTAGGAGGTGGTAGGAACATGCACACAGGCTCATCCAACCCTCCTACATGGAAACAAGACATAGTTATAGGCATGATATCTCTAAAAGCTCTTTTATATCCATCAAGTCAAAATATGGTAAGGTCTGATCCTATTTTTCAAGTCCCAATTAGTTATCTACCTATAATATCCCAAGAGAAAGTAGTTATGTCTTATTTAAACATTATAGATTATTTTAAGAACATTAAAATATCCATTTCTATTTGGGTTGTTAATCATATGCCTAGACAAAAAGAACTACACAATCAATTATCTTTTATCCCTACTAGTGTCTCACCCTCAAATCAAATTCATATCTATGTTTCTATTGTAAATGATCCTAGTAACATTGTTGAATCATCTACTGTGGCTGAGAAACCTCCACCATTTTAATTCACCCTCATTATATGTGACAATTTATTACACAATTGCATAGTAGATTGTAGAGCTTCTACTTTTGTCATGTCCAAGGTTGTCGCTTACAAGCTACGTCTGAAGTATGATTCTCATAGAAAAGGTGTCATTAAATTAGATGGTACTCCCACTAAGACAATAGGATTGATAAAGGGATTGAAATTTTTCTTTCATGGTTGGCCTAGTTTTCCTATCTTACAAGACATGGTTGTGGTTGATCTCCTAACCCACTTTGCAATCTGCCTATCAAGAGACTTCATAGCCAAGATAGGTGGTTATATCTCATTTAAATCATATTTCTTGGCCTTTAGGACAAGGTACAGGACCAAGGTGATAATTAGGACAAAACCCCTTACAAGGTTTCATATTGATCCTTATGTTGAGACAAGTTCCAATCTAAATTATTTGACCCATGGAGAAGGAGACTCTATTGTAGATGATGGCACTGCTTCCAAGCTTGAAGGTATTTCATTTTTGTTTCTTGATTAATATGAAACTAATACTTATGAGTAGGATCCCTATTTTTTTATGGATGTAACTGATTTAGGAGTGTATTGTATACATGAATGTGTGCTAACACGTCTACTTGCCAAAGAAGAGGGTGAAGATGAGGAGTTGTGAAAGATGTTTTTCAATCATTCAATAAGTAAAGTTAGTGTAGTGTTATATTGGTATCCCCATATAAAAAATTGTATTATGCTTTGTATAGATTCCATTTCAGTTTTAGTTGTAATGTGGTTGAGTATGAAGGTTTAATCCATGGCCTTCAATGGACAAGAAATAAAGGAATCAAGAAATTACAAGTATATGGAGACAAGAAGTTGGTTGCATCAGGTGAGAAATGTGGTTTCTTCTAAGAACCATTTGTTTAATTTATACAAGCATAGGGTATGGTATTTAATTGAACACTTTTATGCATTCAATATTCAATAAGTCCCAACAGTGCAAAATAGTCATGTTGATAGACTAGATGTCATAAGAGCTCAATTTGATATTCCAATTTCCATAAGGGAGGAAATAAAATAGTCTCATATTAAGATCATCATCAGGAATTATATCCTTGATAATGAAGTGGCTCAACAAGTGTTTAATAGTGATAAACACATTGCATGCTTCATACAGAATAAGGCTAAGTTTTCTTCAAAAAATCAAAAGAGACTCCAAGAACAATTGGGTGATCATATTGTGTAACTGAAGACCAATAAGATACCTAAAGTTTTGGTGACCTTATAAAATATCTTTAATAAGGATGATCAAAATAAGGATAAAGTGATCATATCTTAAAAAGAGGAGAATTATGAAAGAGTCTTGATCTTTAAGGACAAACTCCTCAAACTAGGCAAGGTGTGTTCTATGTTAGAGAAGCAAACATTCATTGTGTTTTGTAAAGAGTTTCATGATATCTTTTCTTGGGAATATAAATACCTAAAAGGATTTGATCCTAGTCTTTTACATCATACCATTGATTTGGATCCTAGATTTAAATCGGTTAGATAAAAATAAAGACCCATCAACCCCAAGGTTGAGCAGTATTGGAACAATTAATGGTTAAGTGGTGTAATTTATGTACCCTTAATACATTAAATTATGTTAGTTAAATAATAATATATTTTATTATTTATCATGATTTTATCCTCATGTAAATAAATAATAAAATATATTAAATGTTCTTTGGAGAGGTTGGACCCATTAATGTGGTGATTGGAAAAGGTCATTTATAATGGGTAGATTACCTTGCCTATATAATATAGAGTTTATCTTGTAAGAAAAAATAAAAAGAGAAGTGAGAGAAATAAATAATGTATGGGGTAATTGTTAGTTTCTCATAATATGAATAATCTTTGCTAGTTTTTTTACCTCTTGGAACTTTTCCCATGTATATCTATGTTATGGTGTGTTCAACTTTGCTCTCACTATTTCATGGTGAATGTCTTTGCTATTGGTGTTACATCTATATTTAGTGTTTGTATGAAATTGTATTGCTTGTTCTATCATGGTATCAGATCCGGTTGATGCAGGATCTAGTGACAAGATCATAGATTAGAGTTTTTAGCTTGTGTTCAAGCCTATATTTATCTATTTTTCAAGCCATGGTATGTTCATGAAAAAATTTCAAGCTTCTTATTTTGTAGGAAGTAAGTTATTCTACTTTTTCCTCTCTTAGAGGCCTAGAGATCTCAAATCTATAAGTTATTCTACTTTTTCCTCTCTTAGAAGCCTAGAGATCTCAAATATGTGCAATTTTTCATATTTTAAGCCTATTTTCATGTCATAGATCTATCTAAAAATCTTAAAATGGGCTGAAAATGCTCTTTAATCATTAGATTTTTTAAGATTGTCTTATTTTTTGGACTAATAATCTGTATGAAGCTAGTTGGAGCTCTCTAGTTGCAGATCTAGCATTTAAAAATAGTTAAAAGTATAAAGAGAGACAACAATTGAGAAAATCAATGTTTAAATGTTCTTGTATGATTTGTTTTTTTTTTAAAAGATTGTGTAGTAAATCTCCATTCTAGTCACTCCATTGGCTTAGTTTGGCCATTTTCAAGTATTTTTTACCTTTACTTTCCTTGATTTGGACCCCTTTAGGCAATTTCAAATTTTCTCTCTCTTTCCAAACTTATTTATACAACTTATTTGGAAAAAAAATTAAAAAAATAGATCCTTTGCTATTGTTTTTTGGTCCTTGTAAGCTAAATTTTCAGATCTAAGTGTCCTAATCTCTCTCCAAACCATGTAATTTGGTCTTTCAACTCCATTATCCTTCCCAAACCTCCATTGGCATCTCATTTCAAACTTGTATGGTCCCTAGATGAAATAAAATTTTAGATTTTTCATTTATTAATCTTTTTTAGATTTGTAAAATGTGTTTCTTCAGTTTTGACGCATTCCAAAACTGTTAGAAAGGTCAGTTGAAGGATTTGAGAAGATTTATGAGTTTTTTAACTTTCGTGGGTGCCATGATTGATATAGGGAATTAAAAAATCAATTTATAGTTAGTAAAATCCTACTCTAAGTCTCTTGGATGCTCTGGAGTGTCATTGGGAGGTGATCTCAAGCTTTATTTTGTAGAAAAAGACCTCCTGTAGCTCCTTCTATACTTCCATCTCCTCCCCCTGTGTCATTCTTCAACCTAGATCATGTTGAAACAAGGAATTGATAGGTATATTAAATTTTTGATGCAATTATTTTAAAATTAAAACATTTATTTAATCGGCTTCATTTTATCTAAGCAATGGACCCCACTTAAGCTTTTTAATTTTTTTTTTCAAATTTTAAATAAATGTTTTCATTTTATTATTTTAATGAAAGTATCTAATTATGGTTTTATTTTTTTATTTTTTTATTTTTTAAATAAAAATTAGATCAGAAAAGGGCTCAACAGAAGTTAGTGTATTTATTGTGTTAACATGCATAGTGGGTGAGTTGTATTTAGCCAATTTTCCATGCAAGCACATGATGGGCCCATGTGTGTTGACTTATATTTTCCAAAAAGATTAAAAAATAATAATTTTTTTAATACAATCACAAGATATTTATTTTAAATTCATTTTATATTTTTGTTATAAAAAATTAATTAAATCATGTAGCTTGCATGTAAAGTCTTGTATTGAGCAAATGAAAGTTTACTAGTATTTTTTGGAAAATATTTATAGATCCAAGGTATTTAAATAAAATATCGATCCCAATATATTTTTATGATAAAAATTAATTTATTTATTTTAAAATAATTAGTTAAAAATTCTAGTTATTAGTCATACAAAATCTCAGTTGTGAAGCTTGCGACACTTTCAACATTTTTGACAACCTTGACTTGTCATATTATTTGTCGAAGATGGTCATGTGACCAGTCAATATTTAGGTTTTTTTAATCTTATAAACACATTTGGATGGTCTTTTATTTGATTTAAAAACTTTTACTAATGTTTTTACAATAATTTATTCAAATAGTGTAATTTGTGACATTATTTATGACACTTGTGACATCGGAAACTTTCATCCTTGTTGTAATTATTTATGTTTTTCATTTGCTTTGAAATAAGATAAAGTGGATAGTATTTTTTAATCACTAGAATATGTGTTTTTATTTCAAAATCAAGTATAAAACACATTTAAAAAAAAATCTTTCTAAACCTTTTTTTTCAATTTAGTATAAAATACAAACTTGTAGTGCAGACTTTAAAAGGAGGAAAAAATATTCAACTCAAATTATAATATGAATTATTCTTAATAATATATGTAATGTTCAGTGAAATTACTATAAAATTATTAGTGAATTTATTATATGTGTATCACATAGCTTGTTTGTTAAATTTAGCATGCTTGATTGCAAGCTTACATATATTCCTATTGAAGGTTATGTTAAAGCTTGATCCAAAAACTATGTGCAATAAAGATAAATCATATTTAAAAATATATTATTGATATTTTGATTTATATAATAATTACTAGAATATAAATTTCATAAGATGTGGGTGTTGCTTCCATATTCATGCAAAATCCATACTTGAATCATTTTAAATTAGTAAAGCGAATACTTCGGTATATAAAAAGAACTGTAAATTTTGGTTTATATTATTTTTTCTTTGATTATGCTAATTTATTTGGTTATTTTAATGCTAAAAATACTATGATGTATCTAATTTTGGACATGTGTTTATGTTTTGTGTAGGTGTTATTGCTTAGATCACTTCATGTGAAAGTTGCTAAAGAAGCCTTGTGGCTATGAAGGATGATAGAAGAACATCATGTGGAAATTCTTCATTGTACCAATCTTCTTAGAGATAGTAAAATTTGTATATCTTTGGTGAAAAATTCAATGCAAAACCAAAAATCTAAAGCCTTTTGAATTTCATTCAATGTTGGGCTTATCAAAATTACCATTGAGGGGGAGTGTGCATAACAATGTCACTTGTTAAAAGCTATGTCGGTTATTTGTTTCCTTCTATCTCTATATAATTATTCTCATTGAAAAGAATTATAATATATCACTTTATGTGATTTTTTTAAATTTCATATAGAAGTCTACATTGTACCCAACACATAACATCATCGAAGTCTTTAAGTTATAAAGGCCTCCAATATGTTTGGTTGATTATTTATGAAAAATTGTGAGATGTATTCTCATTTTGAGATGTAGTCTCACAATAATGATAGCCTAAGCTCACTCTAAGTAGTTTAGGGTAACATAGTGAAATTATTTTAAAGGTGCCTATGTGGACATAGTGTAAAATCTTTAGGTATCTATGGGTTTATAGTGTAATTCTTTTAAAGGTGACTATGTGATTGAGGTTACATAGTGTAATATCTTTATGTATCTATAGTTGTATAGTTTACTTACTTTAAAGGTGACTATGTGATTATGGTTACATAGTGTAATACCTTTGAGTGTCTATAGTTAAATATTGCAATATCTTTGGGTAACTATGTTTACATAGCATAATTCCTTTAAAGGTGACAATGGCATCATGAAGGATTTTTCCTTCAAATTATTGTCTCCTAAAACTCATCACGTGGATGGTTCATGGAATGTAAGTTCATTATGTTTTTTCCTAATAAAAATCACCATGTATCTCCACTTAACATTAAGGGGGAGTATTGGAATAATTAATGGTTAAGTGGTGTTATTATATGTACCCTTAATACATTAAATTACATTGGTTAAATAATAATATATTTTATTATTTATCACGAGTTTATCCTTGTGTAAATAAATAATAAAATATATTAAATGATGTTTGGATAGGTTAGACCCATTAATGTGATGCTTTTCAAAGGTCATCTATAATGGGAAAATTACTTTGCCTATATAATATAGAGTTTATATTGTAAGAAAAAATGAAAAAAAAGAAGTGAGAGTTAAAAATATTGCATTGCATACTTGTTAATTTCTCATAATATGAATAATCTTTGTGAATTTTTTTACCTCTTGGAGGTGTTTCTATATATATCTATGTTATGGTGTGTTCAACTTTTCTCTCATTGTTTCATGATGAATGTCTTTGCTATTTGTCTCACATCTAGATATGGTGTTCATATGCAATTATATTGCTTATTCTGTTGAGCAGTTCATGATGTTAAAGCTTACCAAACTCCTTGAGTCTGAGATAATATTTTTCATTAAGCATTCAACATGGGTGGCTAACTTTGTGCCTATTAGAAATAAGAATGGGGAGATAAGACTTTGTGTAGACATTAGAGATCTTAATATAGTGTCACTCAAAGATCATTATCCTTTACCCTCAATGGAATATATTTTGTAAATAGTTTTAGGTTCTCAACATTTATCTCTTCTAGATGGATATTCTGGCTATAATCAGATTCTAGTCAAAAAGGATGATTAGTTTAAGATAACCTTCACTACTAAATAGGGGACCTTTGCTTATAAGAATATGCCCTTTGGTCTGTCTAGTGCCAGTACCACATTTGAAAGAATCATGGACATGGCCTTCAAAGGTTTGCTCAATGAAATGATTTTCATTTATATAGATGATATACTAATGTTTTTTAAAGATGTTAATGAAAAAATGTAATACTTGAGGCAAGTGTTTGAAAGGTTAGACAGTATGGAATATCTCTTAATCCAAAGAAGTGCATCTTTCCTATTCATGAAGGAAAACTCTTGGGATATATTGTTTCCAAGGATGTTTTGACTATTGATCCTAAAAGGATAGAAGCCATTCCAAACTTATCATTGCCATTACATAATAAAGTTTTTAAATGTTTCTTAGGCAAGATAAATGTTGTAATAAGTTTCATACCTAGTTTTTCATATTTGGTAAAACCTATCACAACTATGTTTAGGTAGAACCAAGATTTTTCCTAGACCAAAGAGGGTAAGAGAAATTTTGAAGTCATAAAGAAATTAATTGTAAAAGCTCCTACTCTCATGAATCCTAATTTTAATAAAGACTTCATGTTGTATTCATTTTCTAACCTTGACAATATCTCATCCATGTTGATGTAAGAGAATGACAAAGGTATGAAACAACCAATTGCATCCTTTAGTCAAGGTTTAGAAGATTATAAATTTAGGTACACCTCTATAGAGAAATAGGTCCTTATTGTTTTGAGGGGACTAAAATAATAAAGGTCTTCAATGTTTCTTAGGCAAGATACATTTTGTAATAAGTTTCATACTTAGTTTTGCATCTTTGGTAAAACCTGTCACAACTATGTTTAAGAAGAACCAAGCTATTTCCTATACCAAAGAGGGTAAGAGAAATTTTGAAGTCATAAAGATATCAATTACAAAAGCTCCTACTCTCATGAATCCTGATTTTACTA
Source organism: Torreya grandis (assembly GCA_037957365.1). Classification (NCBI taxonomy): domain Eukaryota; kingdom Viridiplantae; phylum Streptophyta; class Pinopsida; order Cupressales; family Taxaceae; genus Torreya; species Torreya grandis. The sequence continues at coordinate 272,514 of JARHVA010002549.1, read as the reverse complement.
AAGACTTCATTTTGTATTCATTTTCTAACCTTGATAATATCTCATCCATGTTGATGCAAGAGAATGACAAAGGTATGAAACAACCAATTGCATCCTTTAGTCAAGGTTTAGAAGATTATAAATTTAGGTACACCTCTATAGAGAAATAGGTCCTTATTTTTTTAAGTGGACCAAATAAATTTAGACATATGGTTTCAATTAAAAAGATTCATGTTATGGTCTCTCACCCCAGTACCAAATAATTTATCTTGAGTAAATATCTTAGTGAAAAGAGGGCAAAATAGATCACTAAATTGATGGAATATGATGTTGATGTCAAGGTCACAAAATTGATAAGGGGTAAAGGCCTTTGTGAACATATAGCTTTATACCTTCATGGATCAAGGGAGGAGGCTTTAGTCAACCATGATGATCCCCAACTAGCTAGTCCTTTACCCCAACAGAGTTGGATGTAGAATGTGATCATATTTATTCAAAATGGTGAGTATCCTAATGGTATGAATATATTGCAAAGGAGATATTTTAGATTACAATCTATTCCTTTTTGTCTTGTATATGATGTGATTTCTAGGAAAGACATCAATGGTCTGTTGTTGATATGCATTGATAATGATTAGTTTTTGTTGTTGCTAAAAAAGTTCCATGATGGAACAAAAAAGGGTCATTTATCCCCAAAAAACATAGCTACCAAGATCATGAGGATAGGCTATTATTAGCCTAGCCTCTTCAAGTATTGACATGCTTGGGTGAGAAGGTGTTTGTAATTTGCTTTATTTGTGGGAAAGAAAAAGCTTGCAGATATTCTTTTGAATTCTCTCCAAGTAGACCAACATTTCATGTAATGTGGTCTTGATTTCATTGGCATGATAAACCCCCCATCAAGTGTTGGTCATAAGTGGATACTCATGACAATTGATTATTTTACTATGTGGGTTGAGGCAGTAGCATTAAAGGAAGATAATGAGAATGTTATCTTGGAGTTCTATGAGAGCATCACAATAAGGTTTGACATTCCTAATATTATTTGAATAATGCTTTTGCTTTTATGGGTGCCAAAATAACTAACTTGGAAAATAGTAACGGAATATTTATGAGCACTTCATCCAACTATTATCTTCAAAGTAATAGGTTGGCTAAGTCAACTAACAAGAACATAATTAGGATCATAAATATGACCTTGGAATATAACTAGATAGCTTGGCACGCCAAACTAAAGATAGCCTTATGGGCTGATAAAATAACTCCCTAGAGGTCAACAGGGAATTCCCTTTTTATGCTTGTCTATGGAAGAGAAGCGAGGTTGTCTATTTCTCAAAATTTTCCTGCCATAGAGTTGACACATCGGTTAGAGTTGATGAAGAGCACTCCAATGGAGGTGAGACTGATAGAATTAATGGATCTACAATAAGCAATAAAGAAATCTCATCAAGCTATGGAGCATCACCAAGTACTAATGAAGAGGTTTTTTGACAAGATGGCAACTTTGATATTATTTCAAGAAGGTGACATAGTATTGAAATGGGATGAAGATAGAGAAAAACTAGGGAGGCATACCAAATTTGATACTTTCTGGAGTGGACCATATGTCATCATCAAGTGCAAGCAAAGTAACTCCTTTCAGTTAACAAGGATAAATGCAGAAGAGTTGCTTATCCCTATAAATGGGATACATTTGAAACCTTTCTATTGATAATTGAGAGTCAGTCTTGTATATCTTAGATTAGGTGTGTGTGTTTTTCTTGTTGTGTTGTGTCCTAATAAGTGCTCATAAGTACAAGTGTGTTTTATTATTTGTTGCTTTGTGTTTTATCCTTTTTTTAATGTGTTGTGTATTGTTCAAAGATAATTTATGTATCAAACCTATTGTACATGTGAATCCATATCCCAATGGATAGGATTAGGAAATTGGTCATGTCATAACAAGCATACCATCCCTAAGAAATTTCCAAAGATGTTAACCATTTTTTAACACAGGCCAAAATGGGTCAACCCCCTATATTCATAATCTTGTATAGGGGATATTCATAATTATTGAGATTTTTCATCCCAAAAAATCTCATTACATTCATAACCTAGAGGAGACCCCTCTAATTTTTTATAAAATCCCTTAAAACCCCCAAGAGTCCATCTCTATTTACCTCATAGAATCCAAAACTCTAGGAGAAAATAGCACTACTATAAAATGTTTCATGAGTTTCAAGACCTGTAAGGCATCAAAACCCAAAGACAATGGAATCCTAAAATCCCCACTTTGCATGTTTTTAAAACATCCAAATTGTATGGTGGGTTTTGAATCCCACCATGCACCTATCTGACAGAGCCTAGAGCCCGATATGCACTTTGCATGTTGTAAAAACATGCAACATGAATGGTGGGCTCTGAGTCCTATCAATAACTAAACCTACCTATGGAGAGTGGACTTGCCCAAAATATGTCCAATCTCCACTGACACACCTTCACCTTTTCTACAGGAAGTAGAGATCGAAATGCACATTAAACATTTTTATAATGTGCAAAGTGCACAATGGATTGCATTCCCTACCAACCCATTAAAATCACCCAAAGAGGGTGGACCTCCTTATAGTACATCCAACTTCCACCCATCCAATTTCAAAGCCTTATATTGTAAGTGGAGCCTAAAATACACATTACACATTTTTTACAATGTGTAAAGTGCATAATGATCCCCACCTCCTGCCAAGCCAATTTAAACTATGAAGATTGGACTTGCTCCAAGTAGGTCCAACCTCTACCACCTACCACCGTGAGACATATTAATTTTTCTAAAATTATATAAAATACAAATGATTTTTCAAAAGGATGATCATTTTTTAAATTTTATAAGTGTGTTTTAAGCTCCTATCATTTTCACCTTTGTAGCAAACTCTTGAGCTTCATGCATATGGACTAGGGATAGCAACTAAAAATCCAAAGCCACATCACTTGTGCAGAAAAAATGATACTTATTGTGTCATTTTTTGCTCCAAGATTTATTTTTCATAGAGGTATCTTGAGTTTTATAATTTTCTCAGTTAGGGTTTTCCTTTTGAAAATCTAGTTTGCAGTGGGTGTCATTTGGATTTTTCACTAGGAAATTTAGGGTTTGTCTATTATAAAAAAATTCTTTTAGTATTTTTTAAAGGCAATAAAAAAAATCTAGGGTTTTTTTACCAAGTTATGTTTCTAATGTTCATATTCCCTTATCATTTTTCTATGAATTAAATATCCATAAATACTTCCCATCAAAGAGTATTTCCTCTAGGATCCCTTTTCCTCTAATACACCATGAACAATGGACATGCCTTAAGTACCTCTCACTTCTGCTAGGAACCCAACACCCTTGAAACACCCTAGAAGGTGGACCTACCTCAAACACATCCCACCTCCATTAGAGAATTATAGTTCACACACACTACAGACACTATACATGCTCCAAACATCTCCAAGTTATGTTAGAAGAAATACATGCTCCAAGCACCCTCAGGTTTCACCATCTTCTATAGTTAGCCATTCAGAGGACTTTTTTGTGATCCCCATTCAGAGGACTTTTTTGTGATCCCCATGCCTCACAAAGAAATGAAGTTCAAATCAAAGGGCCCTAATGTAGTTTCTTGCCTAGAATCCAACCTCATAGATATAAGTGATATAGACTTCGGTCATATTAACTTAAGAGGCTTTTGGGCCAAGATGAGAGTAGATTTCAAAAATGACTGGATATAGATTATTTATGACTCTCAAGTTCCATAAGCTACAACTTTCCCTTTGACTATTTAAATTCCCAACTTGATATTAATAATAGATCAACATTATGACCTTTGCAGGAGATAACTATATAATGATAAAGGAGAGAAAATTCTAGACCTTGACCCTAATTACATCAATACAATATTTTCCATTCTTGAGTTCGAGATATATTTAGATATAACTTCCCAAAAATCTATAGAATTATATGAGGAGAATAAAGACAAATGTCAAAAAATAATCAATAAGCAATAGTTAAAGACCCCTCAACACTCTTTCACCAGATTACCTAAAATAATGTATAGGTATGATTTCATAGAAGAAGTGGTGGATGTTATAAAATTACAACATAGAGTCACCGGTAGCCCTAATGCCTAGTGCTATGAAAAGTGGATGTATCAATACATTTGGACTATATGAGAGAATAAGTAGTATATACATTGGGCATAACTAATTAGCGATTATCTCCATTAATAGTTATTAGAAGTTCAAACCTCCAATAAGTTTCACATGACATCATATGTTGTTTACATCTTGGCTAAGTGCAGATTATTCTTAGGCCTAAATGAAATACCTAAGGAAATAGAAATAGTGTACAACTATTACCTTGACCTCACCCTTCAGGCTAGTAAGCAATAACTAAGAAGATTTATTAATGCTTTCATCTACATCATCATCACTATGTTTGATTCAGAGCTTAAGAAGGAAAGTTTATCTAGAGAAGAAAAAGATGAAATTACTAAGTGGGGATCATTCTTTATACAATTCACCACATATTCCTATATTAGAGCAATAGGCTTCAATGGTTATCCCTACACCCTTCCTCTTTATGTAAGTGATAGGTGGGCATTATTGGAATTAGTAAGGTAGCTAGTAAAGGCCCATAAACTTATTTTAGATAGACATAAGGTAGGAATCCACTTCACTATTTTTATTATCCATTATACATGCCAGATTTTTTTGAAGTTTAAATGTATAAAAGCATAAATGAGCCAAGTAACATTAAAGACCCTGGAGTCTAGGCCATACTTTGACCCTTATGGTAAAATCACCCATGCATTAGACTTGGCATCATACAAACATGTGACATACAATGAAGATTATTGGGAGGATTGTGATGACAAATAAATGGTCAGGATGAGGGACTATTCAAGAATGTCCCTTTAGGATGAGGGACTATTCAAGAATTCCCCTTTAGGATGAGGGACTATTATGACTTGGCACCTATTCTTGACAGCTTGGAAGATGATACTTCCAGATTAGATCCATTATACCTCACTCAAGATATCATTAAGCCCTTACCACCAATCAAATGGTTAGTTCCCTAATCATTTTATCTATTTTATAGAACATCCCAGGTCATTGACAAGAACATTAATTATCTAAGGAGTAAAGGGGTGAAAATCACAAGAGATACCATAGGTGTCAAGGAAAAGCTCCTAAAATTGAAAGCTGAGGGTATAACCATGGAAGGCCCTAGTGAGTCATTAGCAAGACCTGAGCATAAGAAGTAGAGAAAAACTAAGACTAAGGCTAGGAAAGGAGATTCAAGTAGAGAAAGGGAAGCTATAGATGAACCCATAGATCTTTCAATAGAGGAGACACTATCAGCAATGCACAGATCTACTACTTTAGATCCTATAATAATGACACCTATAGAAATTGTTCCTCCTCTTCCTACCTTTATAGTTCAAGATGTTTCAACACTTCTACTAGCTAACTCTCCTCAAATACCTCAGATTCCCTCTATGTCACAATTTTTAGATCCTCTCCCTCCACTCATTCCCACATCATCTACCATTCTACTCACTTTAATTATCCAAGTACAAACACCACTAACAAGTTTAGAAATCACTCAAGGTTTCCCCATAGTAACAGTCTAAATTCCTATTCCACATTCCCTTCCTCCCACCTCTCATTCCCCATTTGAACCACTCCCACTTTATTTTTCATACACCTTCTATTTCATCACCATTGATTCCCAACACCACCCAATAGTATATTGCCTTAGATTCAGTCATTTTTAATACCATCCCATAGGCCACTCCAACCTCTAGAGTGAGTATTATTCCCTCTTCCTCTCAACCCACCATTTTCACCTCACAAACCCTAAGTGGACCTATGCATCTAATCAACACATTCAGTGCCTTGGCTTCTAACCTTCCACCAATTACTAGATTCTCAATCCCTACTTCTATTGCTTCCATCTCCCCCATTTCCACCACTTCACCCATGCCATCAGTTAAACTTGGATCAACCCAAACACTTGGTGCAGTAATGGGTTTTAAAGATATTGGTAAGGAGGAACCTACACATAAACTTCCTAAATAGCCTATAGTTTCATCTATTTGAGAGTCTTTTTTTGTCATAGTGTCAATTAGTGTAGTCACATCAACTAAAGATTCTTTAGTGACCTTTCTAGATACATCAAAGGCTACCCCTAGTTGGTTAGTAAAATTAGTAAGGAAAAAGATGAAAACAATGATTGATCCTAGCACCTTGGATTTTTATATCTTAAAAGTCAAAAATAAGACAAAATCTACTCCCAAGACCCTCTCAATAAAATTCACTGATAACAAGGGGAATAAATATGTCAAAATTATGGTTCTCCCACCAGACAAACCAAAAGGAGATCTTGTGGTGGTAGATTATCAGGTCTCTCATATACACCTAGGTCTACAAATGAGAGAGGGACTCAAATACAATGTGTATTCAAACATTGACTCTCTCTTTTAAAATATAGACCATGACAAAGCCACCAATGATGAACACAAAAAAAAGGTAGATCAATTGTTCAAAGTACTCAACCAATTCATAAAGCCTAGTGAAGCATCATAATAACCTCAAGAAGTGTATCTAATTAGTCTGGATCAAGTTATAATTGATTTTATATGAGATATTGCTCAAATGGGAAGGGCTACTAAATATTGGTCTGAGGATCTGATCATAAGTGGAAATAGGGCCCTAACAACATTACTAGAGCATTATGCTATCATCATGGAGAGGAAGGAAATTTTGAAAGCACAAATCAATAGCTATGAAGAAGAGATTAAAACTTTGAACATGTATTATCCTAAGTTGATATCCATAAATACAATTGATATAAATATCCACATCACTAAGAATATACTAAATAGTTCTACCAAGCATGAGGAATTAAACGAGGTTTCCCAATTTCAGATAAGAATATTGATCGAGTCTAATGAATGAGCCAAAGAGGCTCATGATAAAGTTATTGATGTGTTATATGAAATTGATGGCATGATATATATAATGTCATGCTAACCATTGGATGATACCATTAGTCTCTACTAGGTATAACATATATAGGGACATTTTAAATCAATAGTTGAAAAGGAGTCTAGAAAGGACACAATTTTTGTTTTGAGTTCAAATCATAAGTTCATAAAATATGAGAAGGAAATCGATCGAATGAGAATTGAGATGCAAGGTATAATAACTTTTAAAAGAGAGTTATTCAATGTACAAACTGATTTGTGCAACTTCTAATATTTACTCTTATGGGACAAATAAAGAACAAATATAAGAAATGTTCAAGGCCTTTGATGCCTACTCAGAGAAGTAGTTAGCATAAAATGATAAGAAAGCTGACGCTAGCTTGAAGGCCACTTAATTTTCCCTCTCTTTCTTATATATTTTAAAATCTTTCTATCATTTGTAGTTTCATTTTGATGACATTTTAATTGTAATTTGCAATTACAAAGTACAACTATGTATTTTTTATAACTCTTTTAAAGAAAGAGAGAACATGTATTTTTTCACTTTACATATTTTAAATATGGTAGTTTCAAAAAACAAGTTGCAAATTGCACTTTCTATTTTGATTAATGTGAAATAAAAAGTGCAAATTCATAAAATCAAAATGCATGCCCCCTTTTGTAAAAGTGATAAGGCTTAGATTTTTAAAAGTCTCATTTAGTCTTACACCCTATGTTTGCATGCAAAAGATATTTGAAAAATTATTTTCAATATTATCTTTTCCTCTTAAAGACCATGTTCTTTTAACACTGCCTCTTACATGGAGAGTTGCTTCTAGCTATCATCCAAGGAGCCTTGTATGAATATCTCTAGCCATACCTAGCTCATACATGTTATTTCTGGATTTCCACAAGTTTAAAAATGCCAGTAAAGGATGGACTCACTCCTTCTACATGATGGTTCCAAATTGCATGATCTCTTTCAATTAGGTGTTCAAGTTATACTAAACTCTCATAAATGAGAGATTTTGTATAAGAATAGGTAGACCTCATATCCCAGTTTATCTTTTTTGTGTTAGTGATATTTTCTACATTTTGAATGTATTTATTACAAGTTATATCCTTTAGAGAGAAATAAAGTTGAGTTTTACCTTTTCTTGTGTTTGAAATCACTTTGTCATGTGAGTTATTTGATCTTTGTGGAGCTCTCTATCTTTTATTTTATTTTCAAGGTAAATCATCTATGGTAATTTTACCATCTTGATGTTATTGGTTGAAATAGAGATCTTTTCCCTTTGTTAAAAAATAACTAAGATTTACCTATAACTTCAAATTTGTATAAGTTTATGTTTAAAATAGCTCAATCTATTTTCTACCCCATTATGTTCTCAAAGAAAGCAATTATATCCACTACATGAATTTGGTGTAATCGCCATAGTTTTATTTTTTCTATAATTTCATTTCTTAAACCTTTTTCCTTGTTATAGAACCCTAGTTCGAGAACCAAAAAGCACTAAAGAGCGATATTTTCAAAAAAGTGATATTTTATCAGTTTGCATCATATTTTAGTGAAAGGAATCTAACCTTCTTCATAGATTAACCTCAAATTGCCAAGGTCCCACGACTTTGGAGGTTTTTCCATTATTTCATTAGGCACTTGCACAATAAGCTATAGTATCAAAATAGGTGCAATCTTATCTAATAAACATTTTTACCATGCCTAATGGGACCTGAGAGTTACATAGAGAATCAGTGCTATTCTAATTAACTATTATATGAGTTTTGTATAGATATTAAAGTACTTGGTGACTCCACTAGCTTACAAACTCACAAGCACAAGGTGATGAATGCCAAGTAAACAAACAAGATCATCTACCAAAGGTAAAAGGCATAATTTTTTAGAATTATCATTTCCATAAAAAAATAGAATGAGGTATACCTGACAATTTTATTCCTATCCCTTTTGGTTACTCTGATCAACTCATACCACCTACAATGGAAAGAAATTAGAATTTTATAGCTTTTAATATGGGTAGTTCACTCATTTTGGCCTAACATGAGGATATGCTAGTCTTAGAATTAGAATCCTACCTTATTTTATAAGTGAGACTTCCATTACTACCTCATAACATATACAAGACATTGCTAATCTTTGATCAATTCATAACGTGGTCAAAGATGATGTGGTAATCAGACTCTTAGTTCCTCTTTTAAAGGGAAAGATTTACAATGGTATAGAGGTCTTCCCCCCACCTTGATCCAAGTTTGGGATGAATTAGGTGTTGAAATGTGTTCCCACTTTGAAGACAAATGTGATCACCTTCCCCTGGTTAAATAATCGATTGTCATCTAATGAGCTCCTCATGAGCAAATAACTAACTTCAATTAATGCTTCTAAAAGACTAGGAACTAAATTCCAATTTTGGTTAAACCCACTGTAAATAATGCCTTTTTATACTATCTAAAAGATCTTAATAGTGATATAACTATGATGATTCAGTTGATGGATGGCACCATTCTTCTTAGTGCTTATGATATTACAATAAGGGCCAAAACTATCTAATCCAAGATGGCAAAATTATACCATGGCCACCAATACCCTTATTCCCAAAAATAACCCTTATTCCCTCTCCTATACTTTCATTCATTCCCACCATAAATAAAGTACCTATGCTAACTCATGTGCTTAAAAATGAGTTACATGAGGTTAAATCATTACTCAAGAGTTTTAGAAATGAGTTAGTGGTGATGAAAAGCCAACAAGATTAGAGCTATAAGCCTTTTTAGCCATCTAACCCTTCATATCAAGGGATAGACAAAATTATTAGTGGGATAGTCCACCATATCAAGGCAACAATCAATAGCAAGGATAGAATGCACAACTAAGGCCCCCAAACACTCATCCATCACTGGCACCTAGATCCTCCAAAGTTATTATCCATGTTCAAAATTATTTGGATCAAGAATTTGAATGGTGTTACCTATATAACTAGCCCCTTAATCAAAATAGTTTCTCCAATGGTGTAATCAATCAGGCCTTGATGGTGTAGGGAATAACAAGCATTTAAGGACAATAAGGCGGACCTACCTCCCAACAAGCAAACACACAAAAACCTACTCAAAGTGATGCAATCCTCTTAAATTGGTATGAAGATGATTTGAATGGAACAAATCAAGATGAGGCACTCTTGAATAGACGAGGTCATATAGCAACTAACAAATGCTCCAAGAAAACATCAATAGAATCTAATCAGCTTCCCAAGGTAGATCAAGCTTCAAATTTTAGGACAACAATAGATTCAGTAAAATATATCACAATGCAAAGAACACCCTTTGTACATACTAATTAGTCCAAAGTGAAGGTGTCCACTCCTAATCTTGTAAAGGAGGATGTGGTTTCCACCAAAGTTCTAACAAAGGTTGGTAATATTCCCTTTAATAATGTTGATCAAATGAATAAAACTAATTTTATGTCACTATGTGGGAGGCCCTATCTATACCAACACAAAGGGACTTACTTTAGGATGCTTTGAAGAACTCCTGGATATCAGAGAAAGTTCTAACCAAGGGACCTTCACCTATGGTAAATTTATGCCAACCTAAAATTGACAATAGAATAGGCAAAAATGGTAAGCCTCCCCCCTTTTATCTTTTTCTCATAATAGAAAACCATCTAGTACATAATTTCATGGTAGATTCAAGGGCTAGTAGCTTCATAATGCTTAAGAAAATAGTTGATGCTTTGGGAATAAAATATACACCTATTAATAAATGGGTAGTGCAACTAGATGGTATTGTTGTTGAAATAATGGGAATTTCAAGAGGATTAGACCTCACTATTCATACCTACCCCAATCTTTCTATTACTCTGGACATCTTAGTCATAGACCTATACCCATACTTTTTTATTTGTCTATCAAGAGATTTCACCACAAAAATAGGAGTGTATCTATCTACAAGTTGGACTCATAGGTTACTCAGAACAAGATATAGAACTCGAGTTACAATAAAGGTTGAGCCAATCGTGAAAGACCATATCGAACCATATAACCTTATTCCTCTTGTAGAAATGAATTATACATTCTAAGATCAAGAGGAGGAGGAAGTGGATAGGGAGAGTGAAACACCAATATAAAAAATCCTAGATACTCATTTGGATGAGTGGGGGGAAGCCTTAAAATTTGATCCATATGACTATGTGTAAGGAACAAGATTAGGGATGTATTGCATTCACAAGCAAGATGCAATCATGCCAAACTTAGTTAAGCTAGATGAAGATCTATAAGGGATGTTTTAGTTATATTTTTATGGTTTGAGAAGTATAAATGGCATAGGTATAGGGCTTGTATTGATATCCCCACACAAATAAAGTTACTTCTATTTGTTTAGACTCCAATTTAGTTGCACCAACAATGTAGTTAAATATGAAGCTTTGATCTATGGTCTATAGTTAGCTAAGGATAGAGGAATCATGTTCTTATAGGTATTTTGGGATAGTGAACTTATTGTTCGTCAGGTTAGATCAAGAAGTGTGACTAAAAAAAACTTGCTAAGGTTTTATAAGCATAGGTTTTGGGACCTAATTGAGGATTTCATTTCCCTAAATATCCAAACATTACTAAGAGCATAAAATAAGGGCACTAACCACATGGCTTCTATTACATCTCAATAAAATCTATCAATTGAGATAGAAAATTAAAATAGCCAACATGTGAGGCTAGTTGTAATACCTTCTATCTATGATAACATGATTAACTGGTAGGTCTTTGATAGTGACAAGCAGATCATGAATTTTTTGAGAGAAGAGGCTGAGTTTTTAGAACAAAATCAACCAAGGTTGAAAGACCAATATGGAGATTATATTATACATCTAAAGATGAATAAGTTTCCTATGGGTATCATTACACTAGAAAATATATTTAACTCAGATGACCAATTAAAGGGAAAAAAGAAGAACATTACCATCAACGAAGAAGATTGTGAGCCCATCACTATCTTAGAAGGAAAGTCACTCAAGATAGGCAAGGTATGCAATGTTTTATAGAAGCATGATTTTGTTCAATTATGTTGAGAGTTTGATGATAATTTCACTTGGATTTATCATGATTTAAGAGGGTTCGACTAAAGTTTAGTGTAATATAATATTGAGTTGGATCTAAGTATGAAGATCATAAAGTATAAATAAATGCCTATTAACCCAAAGATTGAACCTTTGATTAAAAATTAACTCTCTAAGTTAATAGAGGTTAATATAATATTTATAATCAAACACTCATCTTGGGTAGCAAATCTGGTTTTGGTCAAAAAGAAAAATGATAAAATCCATCTATGTGTAGATTTTATAGATCTAAACAAAGCATCACTGAAAGACCATTACCCTCTTCCACCTATGAAACAAATCCTACAAATAGTGTCATGATCCAAGAGATTTGCTCTTCTATATGGTTATTTGGGCTATAACCAAATCTTAGTACAAGAATCAAAGCAATTTAAAACCACCTTCACTACAAAATGGGGAACATATGCATATAAGAATATGCCTTTTAGGCTCACAAATGTAGGAAATTTTTTTTAGAGAGCCAAGGATATGGCATTCAAGGGTTTAATCAATGATATGATCTTAGTATATCTAGATGATATCAAATTTTATTCAAAGCATGCTAGTGCATATCTCGATAGCCTAAGAAAGATTTTCAAAAGATGTAGAAAATTTGGTGTTTCTCTTAATCTAAAGAAATGCATGTTCATAGTACAAGAAGGTAAATTAATTGGACATATAGTATCCAAAGAGGGTCTTTAAATAGACCCTAAATGAGTTAGGGCCATATCTATGCTAGAATTACCAAGTCATTAAAAAGGTTTGCAAAGTTTCCTCAGAAAGATTAACTTTGTGAGGAGATTCATACCAAATTTTTCCTCCCTGCCTAAACCCCTCACTATAATGCTAAAAAAGGGGAATCTTTTCAACTGGACATAGGAAGGAAAAGAAAGTTTTGAAGCCATCAAGAAATCTATCTCTCAAGCACCTACCTTCGTTAACCCAAATTATGAAAAATATTTTATTCTTTATGCATTTGGAGGAGAGGGGAGTATCTCAAAAAATTTAACTCAACGTTATTAGGAAGACTTAGAATAGTTGATATATTTTTTCAACGAATCTTTGAAGGGTTATGAGGAAAATTATAGTTTCATGGAGAAACAAGTATATATATTTTTCAAATCACTCAAGAAATTTAGGCATATGCTCTCCAATAACAAGGTACATTTGATATTCAACCATCAAAGTGTCAAAGAATTCCTACTGAGTAGAGAGATAAATGAAAAATGAGCAAGATGGATTACTAAATTCATGGAGTATGATGTTAATATCACAATCACAAAGCTGGTATGGGGAAAAGGACTATGTGAGAAATTAGTTGCTAACATCAAAGATACTAAACCAATCCTTGATATAGTGTATGCTCAAAACATACCCCAACTAGGTGATTTACCATAGCTAGATCTAAGATATGACTCATTTCCTACAGACTGGAGAGTACCCCTATGAATTTCAATAGTCAAAGAAGAGGTATTTTTGACTCCAAGTAATCCCTTATGTCCTTACTGATGAGATTTTATTCTGAAAAGATTTGGAGTCTTGTTAAGATGTATTGAGTATGAGCAAGTCCCTAAAGTGGTCAAATAATTTTATGATGGACCATCTAGCGGTCATTTTCATCAAGGACTACAGCCACTAAGGTAATGCAAGGAGGCTAATATTGGTCCAACCTGTTTAAAAATGCCCATAAATGGGTAAATAATTGTGAAAAGTGTGTTTACTTTGTTGGTAAGCAAAAACTAGCTACACTTCGTCTCAAACTAATTTAAATTGATTAACCATTCGCATAATGGGGATTAGATTTCATTGGAATGATAAACCTACCATATAGTGTAGGTCACAAGTGGGTCCTCACAAAAATATATTAGTTCACATAATGGATTGAAGTAGTTGATCTAAAGGATGTCACTTAAACATCCATTTTGGATTTCATGCACAACATAGTCTCAAGGTTTGGAGTCCCTCACACAATCATATTAGACAATGCTAAGGCTTTTGTGGGGACTCGAGTTATCAAATGGGTAGTAAATCACAATGTGTACCTGAGAACATATTAAAATTATTATCCTTAATGTAATGGCCTAGATGAGTGCACCAAGAATTTAATCTAAATTATTAAACAAACTATGGAAGATAACCAAAGAATGTGGCATACAAAGTTGAGGTTTCCACTATGGGCTAATAGAATTACTCCAAAAAGATCCATTGGTAATTCCCCTTTTATATTTATATATGGAAGAGAGGCTCAAGTGCTACTGTCAATCAAATTACCCTCTCTAGAACTCAATCACCAGTTGGACCTGATAGATAATAATGAGATGATGGTCAGACTAGTTGAGCTCATGGAGCTTGAGGAAGTTAGGCATCATTCAATGAAAGTCTTAGAGGTGAATTAGACATTTATTAAGAGGAATTTTTATAAGAAGGAAACTATAAGGATATTTAATGAAGGAGATATGGTTTTGAAGTGGGATGCAGATAGAGCAAAACCAAACAAGCACAATAAATTTGATGAAATATGGAGCGATCCATACATCATCACTCAATGCAAAGGGATAAATGAATTCTATCTTGCCAATCCTGATGGTGAATAATTACCAATCCTAGTCAATGGAATATAACTCAAAGCTTGATTTTGTGGCAAGGACTTAATCCCAAAATTCCTAAAGTGTTGTACATAACATAATTAGTATGTGCTGTCAATAAGTGCTTCAGCATGTGCCTTGGATCTTAGAGTTGTTCCTTTATTTTATTTCTTCTTTTTTAGTTTCTTATTTTTATTTTATGTCTTGGTAATCTCAGCTCTTTTCTTTCTTAGGTTTTGGTTTCATTAGCATGAAGTTGACTCTATACCCAATGTCTTGCAAGGCTACTAATTTTAAATGATTAACATGCAATCATCTCATAGAGGTCACCAAAAATGTTGAGATTTTTTATCCCAAAAATTCTCATTACATTTATAAGCTAGGGGAAACCCCTTTGATTTTTTATAAATTCCCTTAAAACCCCCAAGATTTCATCTCCCCTTACATCAAAAAATTTGGAACTCTGAGAGAAAATTGCACTATTTCAAAATGCTTTACAAGTTCTAAGACCCACAAGGCACCAAAACCCAAAGATAGTGGTATTCATAACTCCCCATGCACTTTGAATATTTTTAAAACATGAAAAATGTATGATAGGTTCTAAATCTCACCATGCACCTATCTAGTGGAGCCTCGAGCCTGATATGCACTTTGTATGTTGTAAAAACATACAACATGCATGAATGGATTCAAATCCCACCAATCAATAAACCTCCCCATAGACAGTGGACCTACCCCAAGTAGGTCAAACCTCTACCAACACACCTTCACCTTTTCCATGAGAATTGAAGACCAAAGTACACATTACATGTTTTTACAATGTGAAAAGTGTATGATGGACTTCATTCCCCACAAACCCATTAAAATCACATGCAAAGGATGTACTTGCTTAAATCACGTCCAACCTCCACCCATCCAAATTTAAAGCCTTCCATGGGAAGTAGAGCCTGAAATGCACATTGCACATTTTTTACAACATGAAAAGTACATAGTGACCCCCACCTCCTACCAAGCCAATTTAAATTATGAAGAGTGGACCTATTCCAAGCAGGGCCAACATCCACCACCTATCATCATGAGTAGTATTAATTATATGGTTTTTCTATAAAATACAAAGGGTTTTATAAAAGTATTATCATTTTTTAAATTTTCTAAGTATGTTTTGAGCTCCCATCATTTTTACCTTCACAGCAAACTCTTGAGCTTCATCCATACGGATCAGGGATATTGACTAAAAATCCAAAGCCACGTCATTTACATGGAATAAAATGGTACTTTTTGTGTCATTTTTTGCTCCAATCTTTCTTTTTTGTATAGGTATCTTGATTTTTGTAGTTTTATTAGTTAGGGTTTACATTTTGAAAATCTAGTTCACAATGGGTTTTGTTTGGCTAGTTCACTAGGAAATTTAGGGTTTGTCTATTATAAGAAAATTGATTTACTATTTCCTAAAGGAAACCAAAAATATATAGGCTTTTTTACCAGGTTGTGTTTCTAATTTTCATCCTCCCCTATCATTTTTCTATGAGTTAAAGATCCATAAATACTTCCCATCAAATATTATTTCCCCCAAGGTCCCTTTTCTTCTAATACACCATAAACAATAGATGTGCCTCAAGCACCTCCCACTTCTATTGGGAACCCAACACCCTTGAAGCACCATGAAAGGTGGACCTACCTTAAACACATCCCACCTTCATTGGAGAATTCCAACTCACATGCACTGCATACACTAGATGTGCTCCAAACACCTTCAAGTTCTGCCAAAAGAAATTCATGCTCCAAACACCTTCAAGTTTTGCCAAATTAAATAGTTGGCCATTTAGAGGATTTTTTTTTGATCCCCATGCCTCCCAAAGGAATGAAGTTCAAATCAAAGGGCCCTAAAGTAGTTTTATTGCCTAGAATCTAACCTCATGGCTATTAGTGATACAAACTTAGTCATATTGACCTAGGAAACTTTTGGGCCAGGATTAGAGTAGATTTCAAGAATGATTAGATATAGAGTATTTATGAATTTGGAATTTCACAAGATACAACTTTCCCTTTGACTACTCAAAGTCTCAAATTGATGTTAATAATATCTTAGAATTATGACCCTGACATGAGACAAGTATATAATGATAAAGGAGAGACAATCCTAGACCTTAACCTTGATTACATCAATATAGTATTTTCCATTCCTAATTTTGAGAGCTATTTAGATATAACTCCCTAAACATATATAGAATTCTATGAGGAGAAGAAATATGAATATCCAAAAATAATCAATAAGCAGTGGCTAAATATTCTTGAGCACTCTTCCACTAGATTTCCTAAAATAATGTATAATTCTAATTTCATAAAAGTGGGGGATGTTATAACATTACTACATAGAGTCACTGATAGCCATGATGCCCAGTGCTATGAATAATGGATGTATTAATACATTTGGACTATATGAGAGAATAAATAGTATATATATTGGGCATAACTAATCAGTGATTCTCTCCATGAATAATTATTGGAAGTTTAAACATCTAATAAGCTTTAGATGACATCATATGTTGTTTACATCTTGACTAAGGGGAGATTATTCCTAGGACTAAATGCATTACCTCAAGAATAAAAAAAGTGTACAATTACTATCTTGACCTCATCCTTTAGGCTAATAAGCACAAATTAAGAAGAGTTAGTGATGGTTTCATCTACAACATCATCACTATGTTTGATTCAGAGATTAAGGAGGAAAGGTTCTCTAGAGAACTAAAAGGGGAAATTAATAAGTGGGGATTATTATTTATATAATTCCCCACATATTCCTACATTAGGGTAGCAGGCTTCAGCGGTTGTCCCTACACCCTTCCTCATTATGTAAGTGATAGGTGGGCATTGTTGGAATTAGTAAGGCAGCTAGTAGAGCCCCATAAGATTATTTTAGATAAACATAAGGCAAGAATCTACTTCCCTATTTATATTGGGCATTATACATGTCAAACTCTTTTGAAGGCTAAATGTGCGAAAGCAAAAATGAGGCAAGTAACATTAAAGACCCTAGAGTTTATGCCATACTTTAACCCTTATGGTAAAATCACCCATGCATTAGACTTAGCATCATAGAGCACATGTCATACTCTAAATATTATTAGGAAGATTGTGATGATGAAGAAATGGTCAGGATGAGGGACTATTCAAGAATGTCCCTTTAGTAGATAAAATATTATGACCTAGCACTAGTTCTCAAAATCTTGGAAGATGATACTTTTAGAGTAGATCCATTATACCTCACTCAAGTTATCATGAAGCACCTACCATCAATCAAATGGTTAGTTCCTAAATCATTTTTTCTATTTTATAGAACATCCCACATCATTAACAGGACCATTAATTGGTTGAGTAAAGTGGTGCAAATCACAAGAGAGACCATATGAGTCAAGGGAAGCTCCTAAAATTGAGAACTGAGGGTATAACAGTGGAGGGCCTTGGTGAGTCATCAGTGGGACATGAATAGAAGAAGAGAAAAACTAAGACTAAAGTTAGGAAAGGAGAGTCAAGTAGAGAAGGGAAAGTTGTAGATGAACCCATAGATATTTTAGTAGAGGATACACCATCAATAGTATAAAGATCTAATTTTTAAGATCTTATAATAATGGCCCCTATAACAATTGTTCTTCATCTTCATACCTCTATAGTTCAGGAGGTTTCAACACTTCCATAAATTGCCTATCCTCCTCAATCACCTAATATTCCCTTTGTATCACAATTTTTAGCTCCTCTCCCTCCACTCATTCCCATATCATTTACCACTCCACTCACTTCAATTATCTAAGTGGAGTAGCATTGATAAGTGTAGAAAGCACTCAAGGTTTCCCAACACTAAGAGTCCAAATTATTATTCCACATTCCCTTCTTCCCACATCTCATTCCCTATTTGACCCACTCCCACCTTTTGTTCCATTCACAATTCCTTCTATTTTATCACCATTGATTCCCTACACCACCCAATAGTACATTACCTCAAAGTCAATCATCTTGACTACCATCCCATAGGCCATTTTAGCCTCTAGAGTGAGTATTGTTCCCTTTTCCTCTCAACCCACCAATTTCACCTCACTAACCCTGAGTGACCTTACACATCTAATCGACACATTTAATGCCTTGGATTCTACCCTTCCACTAGTTCCTAAATTCTCAATCATATTTCCCTTGCTTCCATCTCCCCATTTCCACCATTTCACCCATGCCATTAGTTTAACTTAGAGTAGACAAAACACTTGGTATAACAATGGGTTCATAAGATATTGGTAAGGAGGAACCTACACAAATACTTCCTAAATAGCCTGCAGTGTCATCTACTTGGGAGTCTTCTTTGGTCATAGTGTTAATTAGTGTAGTCACATAAGCTACAGATTCTTTGGTGACCATGCCAAATACATATAAGGATACCCCTTGTTGGTTATCCCAATCAATAAGGAAAAAGATGAAAATAATGATTGACCCCAACACCTTAGACTTTGGTATGTTAGAAGTCAAAAAGAATACAAAATCTACTCCCAAAACCCTCTCAAGAACATTCATTGATAACAAGGGGGAGAAATATGTGTAAATTATGATTCCCCCACCAAAAAAAACCAAAAAGAGACATTTTGGTGATATATTGTTAGGTCTCTTAGATACACCTTGGTAAACAAACAAGAGAGGGATTCAAATATGATGTGTAGTCAGGCATCAACTCTCTCTTTCATAAGATGGACCATGACAAAACCACCAAAGATGAACTCAAAAATAAAGTGGATTAATCTTTCTAAGCACTCAGCCAATTCATATCACCTATTGAAGCATCATAATAACCTCAAGCAGTGTAGCCAATCAATATGGATCAAGCTATAATTGATTCCATACAAGAGATCGCTCACATAGGAAAGGAAACTAAAGAATGGTATGAGGAGCTAATCATAAGTGGCAACAAGGCCCTCATAGCAATGCTATATCATTATGGTATCATCACGGAGAGGAAGGAAATTTTGAAAGCATAGATGAACACCTATAAAGAAGAGATTCAAACTCTGAACATGTATTATCCTAAGTTGACAGTCATAAAGACAATTGATATGAATACCCTCATCACTAAGAATATACTAAAGAATTTATCTAAGCATGAGAAATTACATGTGGTTACCCAATTATGGATAAAAATATTGACTAAGTTTGTTGAACAAGCCAAAGAGGCTCATGATAAATCCATTGATGTGCTATATGAAATTGATGGCATGATGAATGTAATGTCATGCTAACCACTAGATGATGTCGGTAGTCTCTACCAGATAGAACAAATACAAGGACATTTTAAATAAATAGATGAAAAGGAGTCTGGAAAGGATATAGTTTTTGTTTTGAGTTTAATTAATAGGTTCATAAAATATGAAAAGGCAATTGATTTAATGAGAACCAAGATGCAGGGTATAATAAATTTTTGAAAAGAATTATTTGATGTACAAGTAAATGGATCAAATTCTAATATTTACTGTTGTGGGCCAAATGAAGAAAAAATACAAAAAATATTCAAGGCCTTTGTTGCCTACTCAGAGAAGCAACGAGCAAAAAATGATAAGAAAGTTGAAGCTAGCCTGAAGACTGTTTAATTTTCCCTCTCTTGGATATTTTAAAATCTTTCTATCATGTGTAGTTTCATTTTTATGACATTTTAATTCTAATTTGTAATTACAAATTACAACTGTGTATTTTTTATAATTCTTTTAAAGAAAGAGAGAACATGTATTTTTTCACTTTATATCTTTTAAATATGGGAGTTGCAAAAAGAAAGTTGAAAATTGCACTTTCTATTTTGATTAATGTGAAATAAAAAGTACAAAATCATAAAATCAAAATGCACACCCCTTTTGGTAAAAGTGATAAGGCTTATATTTTGCAAAGTCTCACTTAGTCTTACATGCTAGGGTTTGTATGCAAAAGAGATTTGAAAATTTATTTTCAGTATTATCTTTTCCTCTTGAATACCATGTTCTTTTAGCACCACATATTACATGGAGTGTTACTTCTAGATATCATCCAAATATCCTTTCATGAAGATATCCATCCATACCTAGCTCATGCATGTTATTTCCAACGATTCCACAAGTTTAAAACACCAGTAAATGATGGATTTGCTCCTTCTACATGAGGGTTTAAGATTACATGATCTCTTTCAATTGGGTTTTCAAGTTCTACTAAACTACATATCATCTATGGGAGATTTTATATAAGAATGGATAGACCATGTGGCCCAATTTATCTTTTTTGTTGGTAGTGATACTTTTTTGCATTTTGAATGTATTTACTATAAGTTGTAGCCTTTGGAGAGAAATAAAGTTGAGTTTTGCATTTTATTGTCTTTAAAATCACTGTGTCATGTGATTTATTTGATCTTTGTGGGAATCTTTATCTTTTATTTCATTTTCAAGGTAAATCATTTGTGGTATTTTTTACCCTCTTGATGTTATTGGTTGAAATAGAAATCTTTTCCCTTTGTTGGAAACTAGCTAAGATTTACCTTTGACTTCAAATTTGAATAAGTCTATGTTTAAAATAGTTCAATCTATTTTCTACCCCATTGTGTTCTCAAAGCAACCATTTAGATCCACTACACGAATTTGGTGAAATCACCATATTTTTAGTTTTTTTGCAATTTCATTTCTTCAACCTTTTCCCTTGTTATAGAACCCTAGTTTGAGAACCAAAAATCATTGAAGAGAGATATTTTCAAAAAATTGATATTTTATCATTTTGCATTATATTTTAGTGAAAGGAATCTGACCTTCTCTAGATATTAACTTCAAATTTCCAAGGTCCCATGGCTTTAGAATTTTTTCCATTATTTCATCAGGCACTTGCACAACAAGCTATAGTATCAAGATAGGTGTAATCATATGTGATAAAAATAATGTCGTAGGTTATAATTGTAGTTCATTTGATGTCCTTCATATGCCATTCTAACTTTGACAATAGTCTAAGCTTATTCCTTGTGTCACTTGGTATCTAAGGGGTCATTTTAGGATCACATAGGCAAGTGGCAGGTTTTTAGGATGTCCAGGCTTTCAAAGATCAAGCAATGGTTCTAGAGCATGAGTCTATAAGAGCTTATAGTGCTTGAAAAATCTAGATAAAAAGCCCTTTTTTCTAAGTCTTTATGTGGGGATCCTTTTGGATCTTTTATTTATACTAAGTGTTCATTCCTTTAGAGAATTTATTTTTGAATTTTTTGGCTAACTATGGATGATTATTTCAAACATTTTATCCAAAACAAAAGTCCCAAAGCATGAATTTTATTAAAAAAGTTATCCAAAATAAAAATCATGAAGGATCTTTCTTTAGAAAACTACCCTACATTATTTTCCCAAAGGATATTTTCAAATTAGAGTACCCTACACACTTTTCCCAAAGGGTCTTTTCTCTAGAAAGTGAACCAATCCAAAGCTCTGACGGGTACATTTTCATTTTCTTAAAGGGTCAGTTTCTCAAAAAATTGGTCCAAATGCAAAGTCTTAAAGGACATTTCTTCCACAAAATGGTCTTAAGACATTCTTTTAAAGGGTCTTTTCTATAGAAATGTGGGCCCCTCAAGTAGAATGTGCTCAGTTTCCATACTTAGCCATTTTGAACTAGACCATTGCCAAAGTGTCATGCAGAATTACATAGGTGAGCTCACTTGAAAACTTTGGAAATGCACTTACAAATCTCCTAGAGCTATCAAATAAAGTGGGCATAATGTTTCTAGTCTTAGGAACATCTCTAGCAAATTTGGCCCCTCTATTTTTTCTACTCTTCAAGATATAAATCCTCAAAGTTGGCCAAATAATGTGATACATTCATGCAAACATCAAATTTAAGCCACTACAAAGATCCATGATAGATTAAATTTGATGGTCTATAGGACATCAAAGATAGTTTACGAGACATCAAATGATAGTCATGTGAACACCAAGTTTAAAATGGAGTAAAGCAAATCCACTATATCCTAAAATTGATGGTCACATAGATGTCAGTGATGATCACACATATGTCAAATGATGGGAGTGAGGACATCAATTTTTAGGTCATTAGTTATCAATTTAGATTCAAAATATGGGTCCTATTTGATCTAATTGTCCTTGCTCGATCATACATCTTGATACATGGTATGAGATGACTCAAAAGGTTAAAGGGCTCAAAATATTGACATGTGGCATAAGCATGTGAGCTGATAGACTAATAGTGGATTCTAAAATCAAACATGAGACTACCACATGGTGTGAGATGGAACAAGGTTAACAAGTCAAGATTATAATCAAAGGCTGGTGCTTGAATATATAGATCAAGATCAATGGCATGAGCAACGTTTGAATGGGTCGATGAGCTATGTTAGATTTCAACAGATAATTAAAACAAAGGTGAGCCCCAAACTTTTGATGGAGGTCTAGAAGACATTTTTGATACAAAAAAATGGGTCTTGTAGGGGTTGTATTTTTTCCATTTAAGCTCGCTTGAATGCCATGAAAAAGGCACATTGATATAGCCAAATGATAAATAATATGGGATTACCATTAAAGTTATATGCAGATCTCTAATTCAAATATTTGAATGTTGTAGTGTTGTTTTATGACTATGCTCACCTTATTTAAAGAAGATTCCATGTAGATATGAACCCTTAGTCCAACAATGACATAATGGACCAGCATGGACCTAATAAAAACTAGACATCAAGTGGGGTGGCATAATATAATGACTATAGGAAAACCAATATTATGAGATTGGTTTTCCATCCATAGTGGACCCACAAGCATGGGATCAAGTTCAAGCATAATCTAGTTGGAACAAGAGATAGCATTACCAAGGATGCCATAAAGGTAAACGCATATATCCCAATGGTTTCATCGCCAAGACTAACTACATGAAAAGGACATTTCCCTCCATGTTGCACACCCTGATGAGCCAGTAAAGATTGGTTAGAATATGGACAAGCTCCAATAGATTAATCTAATGGTTCCAAATGCATTGATTCCAAGACTCAACTTGGAATAACTTTATTTCACTATTGCAACCATCAGGGAGCATCTTTGAGGGAACAATGTAACTGTGTAACCACTTAGAGTGACCAAGATCAATTAAAAGGATCAAATGAGCATCATTTATAGAAGTAGTTGTAGCTTTGGTTCAAAAATTTGAACTTATTGATTCCCATTTTTTAGTGCCAAGATTCCCTTTATCTTGCTTAGTTTCTCCTATAAATATAACTCTTGAGCTATTATAAAGTAGTTTCTCATCATGTATAGCTAATTTGACTTATAAGAACCTGATCAGGATCATCAAGATAACTTTGGAGCATAAATAAAGAGTTTGGCACACCAAACTAAAGATATCCTTATGGGATAATGAGATAAATCCCAAGAGGTCAATATGGAATTCCCCTTGTGTGCTTGTCTATGGAAGAGATGTTAGGTTGTCTATTTCTCAAGAACTATCTGCCTTATAGTTGGCACATCAGTTAGAGTTGCTAGAGAACACTCCAATTGAGGTGAGACTGATCAAATTAATGGATCTTCAAGAAGCAAGAGAGAAATATCATCAAGCTATAGAGCATCATCAAGTACTAATGAAGAGGTTTTTTGATAAGAAGGCAACTTTGAGATCATTTCAAGAAGGTGACATAACGAAACCAAGGAGGCATACCAAATTTGATATCTTATGGATTAAACCATATGTCATCATAAAGTGCAAGCAAACCAGCTCCTTTCAATTAGTAAGGATGAATGGAGAAGAGCTACCTATCCCTATGGGATACATTTGAAACCATGTTATTGAAAACTGGGAGTCAATCTTGCAAATATTAGATTACGTGTGTGTTTCATTTCTTATTGTCCTGTGTCCTAATAAGTGATCATAATCATAGGTGTGTTTGTTGTTGTTTTTCTTTGTGTTATATCTTTATTTTTTTATTATTACATGTTGTTTAAAGATATTTTATGTATCAACTATATTGTACATGTGGCTCCATATCCTAATCGATAGGATTAGGCAACTGGTCATGGCATAACAAGCATACCACCCCTAAAAATCATCAAATATGTTGATGATTTTTTCCATAGGCCAAAATGGGTCAATCCCCTATTATCACTCTAGAGAGCACCCTATTTGAAGATGTGTAAATCACACCCTCTCTCTAGTTGATACAATTGGATCTTCTTAGAGTGTGGGTGAATTTGTACTAAAAAGAACCTCTAGAAAGGGTTATTTCTCTTAATATTTATCTATTAAAACTAAATTATTTTGATTTTTTGGGATGAAAAGAGAAAGAAACTGAAATGGGAAATCCTATCTAAATAGGGTGATTCACCTAAATAATTGATATTCTCTGAAAGATTTCTAAAATTGAGTAAGACACACATATGAATCTGAAATAAAAATTTGCATTCAATCTTGAACACCAGTGTTTCAAAATAAGACCTGAAAGAAGTTTACAAAGCAAATTCAAATTCTAGCTCTTCAAATGACCTATAGAGGATGAGATTTTCACAGTAGGTGTGGAAAGGACCTACAAAAATGGAAAGTATATTCCACTTTTATGTTGGGACATATTCAAATTACACTCTATTTTGATCCAAAAAACATATGCAAAAAATCTTTTTTATTTGATAAATGGTGTCAATTATATTTTTTTCTCTACTTCAAGAATTAATGAAAAATGGCTTCAAATAGCCAATATATAATTATAAAACCTTAACTAAAGCCAAAGTTGCATGAAAAAGAGAAGGATTAATCTTATTTGAGTTAAAATAAGATTAAAATAATTTGAAAATATTAAATAAAGGCTTTAAAATCTTGCAAGTCCTCAAAAATTGCATGTTCTTCATTTTTGGCATAAAATTGAGAAGTGGTGGGCCCATGTTGACTTTTAAACCTTCCTTGCATGAAAATAATGCCATAAACTAGAATATAAATCCATATTAAAATTGGGTTTAATTTATTTAATTTCCTTATCTTTCATGAAAAGCATGGGAGATGCATGAAACTAGTCAAACTAGTCAACTAAAGAGATTTGACCCTTAACGACTAGTTAACTCAACTTGAGCTCAACAGGCATGAATTAGAACTTATTGATTTAATTTAGAATTATATATACACTTAAATATATATATATATATATATATATATATATATATATATATATATATATGTAATGTGATAACTCCAAAACTAATTCATTTGATTTATATTTTCAATGACATTATTTACTTGCTTGATTGATCAATTAAGCCTATTAGGCTAATTAGGCCTAATAGCCTATCTTATTGAATTTGGACTCCATTAAATATACAAAAAGATTATATTAAACCTAAAAAATAATTAAATAGACCTTGAAAAACTTTTTTCATCACAAGATATTTGATTTTTATGAGAAAACACTCTTCATTCAGTCAACAGGGTTGACTAGGCATATTTTGCTCTATTTTCCTTTAGACTGACCATTTTAATTGAGCTAGTTGGGATACTTATATGATGATTTATAAAAAAATTAAATTTTATTATGAATAAAAATTATTAAGATTTTATATCTATTGATTATATTTCATTGAAGTGTCTTGTACTTCATTTTACATGTTTTTTCCACAAAAACATGTAAAATTCCCTCATGCATAGAATTAACATTTATATAATCCTATATGAGTTTAATTTATATTTTAAAATGTTTAAATTTTATCCAATATGGTTTATGAAAATAAAATAAACTTTTTTCAAAACTAGTTTTTTGAAGGTTTAGGAGGGCTTTGAAGTTGAATCTTCAAAATGATGGTTCATGAAGTATAGACCTCCAAATCCTAATTTTTTTTCATTTATATGTATAAAACTAACATATATAACATCATTTAAAATATTGGTTTATCATGCAAAATATATGAAAATTTATCATGTACATAAATCTGCCTGTGGGGTGCAGACTGCATTCTAAGCTGCTTATGCTTGTAATAATTTTTCATAAATAAAATTCCATAAAATAGTATTAATTTTTTATGAATTATAATTAAATAATGTTACTAAAAACATAATAAGATATTTTTTCCAAACTCCACACGTGGTGAAAGATATGAGCGTCTGAATAGGAGGCTTGGAAGGGTGTCTAGAAATGTAAAAAATGAAAAATTCACAAAAATGAAAATAACTCTTCATATGATTCCCAATGCCTAAAAAAATTATTATTTTTTCTGAACCATGCTATCAAAACACTTTAAAATTATATTTTTCTTGAAAATTCAAAAAAACCCTTTTTGGCCTATATGCTTGTTTGTTTGCAAAACCCTATATGAACATGGTTTGCTTAAAATTTAGAGTTTTTATACTCTTTAAAGGTATTATTATGATTTAAAAACATCATATAATACTTTTAAAACTTTTACTTGGACTTAGAAGCTTCTGTACCACTCTAGAATGATGCCTACTCCAATGGTGATCTCTAACGAACATGCTGAGGATTGTTACAAAAAAGAAAGTATCTCAACTTTTTCAATGGACATGAATTCTTTTTTAAATATTAATCAAGTCATGATGACCTTGTATAAAAAAATGAGGTCATAAAACCACCTAAAGCTCTTAGAATCCTCAATTTCCTTCAAAATCAATCCCCTGTGCATGGACTATTTGCAAATTTGAACTTGACAATGCTATTTTGAAATTAAAATGACCCATTTACAATATATTTTTGACATTTTTTACCAAAATTAGTTATTTTAGTCCATAATTGATTGGTTTGACCTGCTACAAAGGGATATTGGCAAGATTTAGGAAAGTTTCAAATGATAGGGGTAGTAATTTAACCTTGACATGTCAAATTACTAACACTTTTGGCAACTTTCAGGGGTTGAACAGCCTACTAGTCAAACAACTCAAAAACTCTAGCTATGAAAAAATTGGATATACATTGAATATTGGAAGATCTCTTTTGAGTAAAGACACGAACAAGACAACTGACACAAACAACAACAAACATATGCACATGTGCATTTAAAGGAATAGACAACAACAACCAGAAAGGGAAAAAATGATAGTTGAAATCATGTGTAAATATACACTTAGAGAAAATCAATAAAAAGAAGCCTATTATGTATAAACTATCCTCTAACTTTTTATCCCTCTTGGATCAAATGGAAAGATATTTGATGTACCATAGAACTTTAAAATATGATTGCTTCTTTTTGATAGCCCTCTTCTGCAAATGGGAGCACTTATATGTTCATGTGTTCTAGATGATGTAGCTAGGCCTCCAACTTCCATTTTTAGGTGCATGGATTGAAGATATGGATCTAGGATCCAATCATTTTCCTCCCATGTTCTCCTTTGTTGAATCAAAAGTACTATCTATACCTCATTCATAGGTTGATAATGATTTGACACATTCTCATTCAATGATTGTATTGGAAATTCAGCTAGTATACCTAGATTTATGTCTTCATTTGAATCTATTTGAAGTGGTACTTTGTCAAAGTCTTTATATCCTTGATAAACATCCAAACATGGCTGTAATATGACTTTAATTATTCTTAATGAATAGAAACAATAATACTCTTTACAAGACATTCATCAATCTCCACTTGGGGTGAGATGGACCATCAAATTTTGTATAAAAACTCTCCAATTCATTCCAAAAGGCTTCTTCATCATGATCAACTGAAAGGAAATGACATTCATTTACAATCTTACCATTTGAAACATGTTGATCAGATATTTTTACCTTTTGGATAGAGTCATATGAAGTTTCTTGATTTGCTACACTTGCTTCATCTTCATCAAGAATATTCTCAATCTTAGCAATAGCTTTATATAAATTGTCTTCATGGTTGCCTTTTAAATAAATATTTGTTTTTACTTCATCTATCTTAGTTGTTGAAAACTCTTGAGAATCCTCTTACAAGTCATCTTCTTGTTCATCATGGAAAATTGAATCTTTTTTGTCCTGCCAAGTGGTGTCCCAACTATGATTTCTTCTTCTTGATCAATGGAATTATCATCATTCTCTATCTCTTTAGCTACATCTTCTTCTCTTTCCTCACAAAGAAGAGGTTCTTTCTCTAAGAGTGGCATGGTAGACCCCTGGAAGTATTCAATAAGATGTAAAAGATCTACATAAGTAACCATAGATACTTGATTTTGCTCATGAGGTTGCTCTTCTTGGATCAACTTCACCTCATCTCTCTACACTTTTTATTGAATGGATTTCATGAAGGAAAGGAATTAGTCTTCTAAGGAGGAAGGGATGAAGGTTGAATGATTTATTAATTGAATTCAACATCCTGAATGATGCTTGATTGTTCCTCTTTTTTTCTTGACTCCACGATTTGGTTTCAATATGGGAAAGGTAAAGGCTCTTTTTTTACTTTTTGAATCTAGTTCTCCTCTTCCCTTGTCTTCAACTCCAAATCTCGGATCTGCTTATCAATACTCTCCTAGAATGTCTTCTCTTTAAAGTAGTCAGTGATCTCAATAGTAGGTTGTGCCATAAAAATCTCCTTTCTCTGATAGTTCTCTTGGATAGAACTCCAAGAACGGAAGGTCTGAGAAACATATGAGATATTTGGAAAACTCAAAAGGCTCTTGGAATGGTCTCTTGAGAAGGAATGGATGGCATAAAAGGAAAGTGAGGTTGGCCCTATTTTTCCTTGAGGCCTTTTATTTTTTATTCAATACTTTTAATGTAGCCACCTACATCCATCATCTCACCAGTGAGATGGTTCTAATTGGCTCTCTCAATAGGTATCTATTGTTCTTTTATTTGTTGTAAAGAATCTCTCAAATAATGGATCAAGTGAGTAGGGTTATCTTGTCCATAATACTCTATGAGTGCAACTCTAGTGCATACTTTTTAAGGCTCACTAAAGTTTTTTTAAGTGCTGGTATGGATTGGGTAGCTTTAAAGTGGCCATGACTATGTTGACTAGATGAGTAAGATGGCTCATGATAGGGTAGGTTATATTGATCATAGTAAATATTATATGGATCCATACTAAAATAAGTTATTGAATACCATTAGTAAGCCAAATTCTGATATTAATAAATATTCAAATGATACCTAGTATTCATAACCAACTGTGAATAGCTAAAAGTTGCACTAATCTTCTGAATGCCTCCAAAGGCTAGTATGTAGAATGTGTTCCACTAGGCGTGTCAGAAACTATTATCACTCTGGAGAGCACCTTATTTGAATATTTGTAAAAAGCATCCTCTATTAATTTTATAAAATTGGATATTATTAGAGGGTGGGTGACTCTGTACTAAGAAGAACCTCCAGAGAGGGTTGGTTCCCTTAAGATTTATCTATTGAAACTAAACTATTTTAATTTTTTGGGGATGAAAAGGGAGAAATAAACTGAAATGGGAAATACTATCTAAATGGGGTGATGCACATGAATGATTTATATTATTTAAAATCTTTATAAATTTTATTAAGATACAAATATGAATTTGGAAGAAAAATTTGCATTCAATCCTGAACATCAGTGTTTCAAAAGAAGGCATGAAAGAAGTTTGCACAACAAATTCAAATTCTATCTCTTCAAATGACCTATAAAAGATGTGATTTTCACAGTCAGTGTGGAAAGGACCTAAAAAAATGGAAACTAAATTCCACTTGTATTCTGATACATATTCAAATTACACTCTATTCTGATCCAAAAAACATATGCAAAAATTCTTCTTTATTTAATAAATGGTGTCAATTACAGTTTTTGCTCTGCTTCAGGAATTAATGAAAAATGGCTTAAAAAAGCTAATATATAAGTATAAAACCTTAAATAAATCAAAAGTGGCATGGAAAATACAATGATTATTCTTATTTGAGTTAAAATAAGACTAAAATCCTTTTACAATATTAAATAAAGGCTTTAAAATCTTCCAAGTCTTTAAAAATTGTATGTTCTTAATTTTTGACATAGAATTGAGAAGTGGTGGGCCCATGTTGACTTGTAAACCTTGAATGAAAATAATGACATAAATTGGAATATAAATCCATATTAAAATTGGGTTTAAGTTCTTTAATTTCCTTATCTTGCATGAAAAGCATGGGAGATGCATGAAACTAGTCAAACTAGTCAACCGAAGAGATTTGACCCTTAATGACTAGTTAACTCAACTTGAGCTCCAATTGCATGAATTTGAACTTATATATTTAATTTATAATGATATATATCCTTTAAAAAAAATATTTCATGTGGTAACTCTAAAATTAATTTATTTGATATATTATCAATGCCATTATTTACTTGCTTGATTGACCAATTAAGCCTATTAGGCTAGTTAGGCCTAATAGCCTATCTTATTGCATTTGGAATCCATTAAATATGAAAAAATATGCCATGAAACCTTAAAAAATAAATAAATATACCTGGAAAAACTTTTTTCATTACAATATATTTGATTTTGATGAGAAAACACTCCTCATTCAGTCAACATAGTTGACTAGGCCTATTTTGCTCCATTTTCCTGCAGACTGACCATTTTAATTGAGCTAGTTGGGAAAATTATATGATAATTTATGAAAAAATTAAAATTTAAAGATGAATAACAAGTGTTAGGATTTTATCTTCATTTATTATATTTTATTTAAGTTTCTTGTATTTCATTTTGCATGCTTTTTTCCACAAAAAACATGATTTATTCCCTCATCTGTACAATTCCATGCATAAAATTGAAATTTATGGAATATTATCTGATTTTTATTTACATTTTTAAAAGGTTTAAATTTTATCCAAGATGATTTGATAGAAATAAAATTAGGTTTTTTCAAAACTAGTTTTTTGAGGGTTTAAGAGGGCTTTGAAGCTGAATCTTCAAATTAATGGTTCATGAAGTAAAAACCTCTAAATCTCAAAATATTTTCATTTATATGTATCCAATTTACCCCCATAATATCCTTAAAAATATTAGGTTCCCATGCAAAATATATGAAAAGTTATCACATGGAGAAAAATGCCTGTGAGGTTTTGACTACATTTTGAATTACTTACACTCTTAATGATTGTTCATAAATAAAATATCCTTAAATGGTCTAAATTTTTTATTAATTATAATTAGATATGGTTCCTAAACACATAATAATATAGTTATGCCAAAATCCACATGTGGTAAAAGATATGAGCATCTGAATAGGAGGCTTGCAAAGGTATCTAGAGTTACAAAACATGAAAAAATCACCAAAATTAAAATAACTCTTCACCTACTTTTAAATTATTTATAATATAATCATGAGGTCTATACCATTCTATAAAAACACTCTAAAATCATGGTTTTCTTGACAATTCAAAAAACCTCGTTTTGGCCTATATGGTTGTTTGCTTACAAAACCCTATATGAGCATGATTTGCTTAAAATTTGGAGTTGTGAACATCTTTAAAGTTATAATTATGATTTGAAAACATCATCCCATTATTTTAAAACTATCACATGGACTTAGAAGATTTTTTATCACTCTAAAGTTTTGCCCACTCCAATGGTGATCTCCAATGAACATGATGAGGACTGTTACAAAACATTAAGTACCTCCACTCATCCAATGGACATTAATTTTTTTTAAATTTTAATCAAGTCATGATGACCCAATCTACAAAATTTGAGGTCTTGAAATCACCTGAATCTCTCAAAATCCTTAATTTCCTTTAAAATTGACTCCTTATGTAGGTATTGTTTGCATATTTGAGCTTGGCAATGCTCTTTTAAAATTAAAATGACCAATTTAAAATCCATTTTTGAATTTTATTACCAAAATTATTATTTTTAGACCAAAATTGATTGGTATGACATGCTACAAAGAGATATTGATGAGATTTAGGTAAGTTTTGAATGATAGGGGTAGTAATTTGACCTCGACATGTCAAATTACTAGCACCCCATATAGTTATAATATTGTATAAGGAATGCTCATAATGTCATAGGGTATGATTTTAGTTCATTTTATATCCTTCATATGCCATTCAAACCTTGGTCATAGTCTAAGCTTAGTCTTTGTGTCACTTGGTGTCTAAGGGGTCATTTTAGGATCACATATGCAAATGCAAGTCTATTTATGAGCTCTCAAACAATTGTCTAATTGTGAAAGTGATTTATGCTGATGATAATTGATAATTTTCTATCCTTTTTTCCCTTATCCTTTCATATCTGAATGAGAGTTCCTAGTTTAATAGGTCATATAGAGTGTAGTTAAGTGTATTTAGTTTGTTCAAATGTATAATTATCCTTGGAAAGTGAAATCTATCTTCTAGTTCATTTTCCTTGTGTTATTTCACATGTCTCACCTCTATATTTAAATACTCAGGTTAGAATATTTAGGAATTTGAGACTGATCTATGTATTTTGTTTCATTATGCTTGGAATATGATGGTCATGTGGAGATAATCTTGGTGCATCACCTCCTTTAGAGTAGGTTCTATTAATGCATTCTCTAAAACTTTCCCCCATAATTGAGAAATAATTTAGATAATAAACATTTCAAGATACATCTAGAAATCTATCCCTTAAATCTAGAGGTTCATTTTCAATATAGGTACACCCACATACCTGGCAATGTTCCCATATTGCCCAAATCTAAACGAATCTTGAACAACTTCTAGGGTGAAATATGTGTGGCACTAGCATTAGGTAGACTAAAGGGCATCTTATTATAAGTAAAGGCACCCCATTTAGTAGTGAAGGTTGTCTTAAAATATTCACCCTTATTGATTAGAATTTAATTATAGCCTAAATATCTATTTAAAAGAGAGAAACGTTGAGAACCTGAAATCATTTATAAAATCTACTCCATTGAAGGTAGAGGATAGTGATATTTGAGTGACACTCTATTAATATCTCTAAAATCTACACAAATTCTTATCTCCCCATTCTTCTTTCTAATAGTCACAAGGTTAGCCACCCATGTTGAATGTTTAATGGGAAAGATTATCTTATATTTAAGGAGTTTGGTAAGCTCTAACTTCATGAGTTGTTCAACCTTGGGGTTGATGAGTCTTTGCTTTTGTCTAACCAATTTAACTCTAGGTTCTAGCTCAGTGGTATGATGTGTGAGGCCAGGATCAAATCCTTTGGGGTTTTTATATTCCCAAGCAAAGAAATCATGAAACTCTTTACATAGTTCAATGGATGCTTGTTTCTCTAATGTAGAACATACATTACCTAGTTTGAGGATTTTGTCCTTGAAGATCAATTGTCTTTCATAATTATCTTATTTCATAGATATTCTCACCTTATCCTTCTTTTTATCCTCCTCATTTAATATATTTTCTAAGGTCACTAAACTTTTAGGTATCTTATTTGTTTTTAGTTCCACAATCTAGTCACCTAATTATTTTTGGAGTCTCCTTTGATTTCTTGAATAAAACTTGACCTCATTTTGTAAAGATTATTCAATGTGTTTTTCACTATCAATTTTTTTTTGTGATTTAATAATTTGGCTCAAGAGAGGATGGTTAGTATGGTGTTAGTTCCAAAATAAAAATGAAATGAAAGAAAAACACTAATAGCATAACATCTCTAGGCCTAGATACTAGGGAGAGCTGAGTTAGCAAAATCAAATGACAAACACAACTAAAAAGTAAGGAATCAAACACAATAATTCTTTCACCTTCCTTGGATGCTCCAAATGCCTTTGTAATGTTGGCTTGCTTGACTTGTGATCATGAAGTCCTTGGCAATGGAAGCTTGGCTACCTCCATCTCTCTTTGGCACCTTTAGCTTATAGCTTGGCTTGGATTTGAATCAATTTGGCATGGTAACACTAGTTTCTTGAAGTTTTTAGAACCATTTGAGCATTATAAATTTGCCTTCTCACGTCTTAGAAATGATGTGTTGAGGCCTCTTATTTATAAATTTTTGAGATTGATCAAAATCAACCTAAACCATCCATCTCAAGATTGATATGTGTGGTTGAGGATTAATTCAATTTTTGGATTTAAGTTTGTAATTATCCTCATCATGACATTGGAAGAAGGGGAAATTAAGAGGCATGGATGGCATCATGGAAGGCATTGATGAGGCATGGAGGGCATGAATCTTGATATTTGTGGTATTTATGGCCTAGAGATGCCTTCCCAAGAAATGAGGTCACCTAATGATGGAGATATTCAATATTCATTTCTAAAAACAAGTATTCAACAATTTTACATATAATTTTTTATTATGTCTTGATTTGGGTTAATTATCTCTTAAGCATATTTAAGCACTATGTGCAAAAAATATTCAAACTAATCAAAATGCCTTGTTATTGGTCTAAAATTTGACCAGATTGGAATTGAAAGGCAATGTCAGATGCATTGGAACGATTATTCCATTTATGATGTTACCAATAAAAAATAACAAAGGCATGTGTCTTGTGCAAAATATTTGATAGGAAAGAATAGTATAGAACACCTAGGTGCAAATTTGACATTTTGACTCAAAATGATTTGATCAAAGTTAGTTGTCCCATAAATTACATTACCCCATTTAGGGATACCTTGGCCATTAGCATTTGAATATGTTAGTTTCACATCATTTAACATGTTTTAGTGTTTTTACTCCAAATTATGCATTTTAGGTGGAAATTGGCCAAAATCCTGATTGGAGGTTATCGATGGCCAGTTTTAGGTATCTATAGTTTTCCCCTATTTGGGAAGGCATTGCAAGTTATAATAATAATAATATCTTCTCAAATAATGAAAAGGTCATGTATGCCTATAACTACAAGGATGATAAACTAACTGTATGATGCTCCCTCGACGGAATGATTGGCATAAGTCAAAAAATGATCCCTCAAAAAGAAAGAAGTAAAATGAGGGGACCAAAGAAATGAAGGATGATGGGGTGAAAACATAATGATACTGAAAAATTAGTCAAAATCATTGAGAATGCAAGTGGGATGATGTATAATGGTTTGCCCAAAGGTGGTTATAAACATTATAACTTGATAGTTGCAATATGGTATGATAACACAATGATTTACCTAAAGGAAATTATAATCATTGAGAAGATGGAGCTACCCCAGTTAGGATAGACAAACAAGATAACATGCCCCTATATAGGTAGAAAAAGTAAATTGGTGACAACACAATTATTTGCCCAAAGGTGGTTATAATCATTGAGAAATGCAAGTGAGATGATGTGCAATGATTTGCCCATACATGGTTATAATCATTGGACTTTGATTATGGAAAACATGATAAACTTGGCTGAGGATGATGATAACTTAACATAGAGGGTAATGATGAATTGGAACAACCTACTAGTAGGGAGATGCTCATTCGAACTAATAAAGGTTGAAATTATTTCATGGTTAATTACATTATTTAGGATATGATTAGGATTGAATCGGGATGTTGGTATTAAAGAGATGCTACCATTGCTGAATAAACTTCTTCAAGCTAAGGTTTGCTATAGTACATGTTGGTATACATCATGGTATAACATCATGAGGAATTGGTTGAAATATTCATAAGGACTAACTCCTGTAATCTAATACTCAATAGAAAACAATACACCAATGATAGAAACCATGATAATAATGTAAACATATGAATATGGATGGATTTGAGTACAAGTGTGGGCAAGGAATCACCCAATGAATACACATAAACTAAATCAAGGCAATAATGTTTAAAATAAACAAACAAATAGACAAATAACTAAAAGAAGTAGAAATAAACAAACAATGCAATAAAAACCCTACAAACATTGCCCCTAAAAAATAGGCAAAAACTTAACAAATGAACAAAATGGGGGAAAAGAAGAAAAGGAAGTTGTGGTTGAGCTATCTCCATATACACTAGGGAAGTGGACATTGCCTACATAGTTTCATGGATGTAATATCCAATAAAAAACTTTAGGCTAAATGTAGTTCTCTCAAGGAATGGCAAGAATGTGATAACTGAGGAAAACAAAAAAATGGATGTGATAGAAGAATAGGAATGGTCTTAAAAAATGGCAAGTACATGAGAGAAAAAGGCCAAAAAGGATGGATAAAATAAATGACAAATGTTTTGCTTATAATTTAGTAAGGGTTCCTAGAATCCTTAATTGAAAGAAGTGGTCAATATTTTTATTCTTTTCTAATGATTTTTCAAATGTTTTTAGATTTGTTTTGGAGTATCTCAACTCAATCAACAATTATGAGACACTAAATGCTTCAAGATCACAAAATGGTGAGAGTGTTAAAACTTAGGTTGCTCTTAAAATGGCTAGAGTGTGGCTTAGGTTGCTTGTAAAATGGTGAGAGTATGGCTTAGGGTGATTGAGTTAACCTCAACAAGTATTGAGTTTTGCCTACATAGTCGCAGAGTGGGACCTCAAGTCATTGTAGTTCTACCTTACAGTGAAGGAAATCAAATAGTGTAGCATTAAATTCAAACAAAATAAGCAAAATTGGTAAAAAGGCATGGTGTGGCATAGGAAGTGGCAAGTTGGTATGTTAAGGCTTGATGTTACCCCTAGTTTGGCCATAGGTAGTTATAACTAGGACATAATGGCATAGATCAATGGTACTAATTTACCCAAAGGTGGTTATAATTAATAGCAATACTGGTAATAATATAGGCATAAAAAACAAAGGATACAACTGTCAAAACTTTTATCACACTATCCAAAAATTCAATCTCTATCTGAAGTACTTGAACCAACTAATGAACTGATCAGATACCTCAATGCTGAAAATGTATAATGAATGGCAAAAACCAAGGTCAAATGGGTTAGGCTTTAGAACACACTAGGTCAATAGGATGGAAGTGGAAAGTGGATATGGTGAAGAGATGGATAAGGATGATATTTTTATAAAGAAGAATAGTGATAAAATGGCATAACTAAAATAGTCCCTACAAATAATACACCTTAGTGCTCAAGCATAGTACCACTTGAGATGAATAATATTCATCAGCTCTAAAGGTTCATCTTCATCTAGTGTGGCAAGCCTATATGCTCCTAATCCATAATATATAGTAATGATGAAAGTCCCTATCTAGTTTGGTTTAAATTTTCCTTTATGTTTCTTCTCAGTCGTGGTATTCTTTTGGTTTTCTTTAAGAACAAGATCACCAAGTTCAAATGTTCTATACTTAACACATTGATTATAATGGCCTTTGAGTTGATTCTAATATGCTTGAATGTTATTGAGAATAGCTATACATTTATCATCAAGTATATCTAGCTCTTATAGGTGAGCTCCTTGATAGTCATGATCATCTAGGACATGCTTGAAATAGATACATAGTGAAGGCAATTCAACTTCAATGGAAAGGATGGCTTCAATACCATAAACAAGTATGGAGTGGATCCTGTAAGATTATGATGATTGGTATGGTATGCCCAAAGGGTAGGGAATATTTGGAAGTTCCAATTACAACTGACATCATTGACAATCTTTTTGAGAATATTGATAATGGTTTTGTTGGATGCCTTAGCTTAGCCATTACCTTGAGGGTAATATGTTGTATAAAAATGTTGTGTGATATTGTATTCAGTACATAGCTAGTCTACATCCTTGTTCTTGAATGATCCTCCATTATCAAATATAATGTTAGAGGGGATACCTTAGCGACAAATGAGATGGTTAAAAATGAATTTGGAAATTTTCTTTCCAGTCATGTGAAGGGTATAGCTTCAACCCACTTAATAAAATATTTGGTGGCAATAAGGATATGTTTATGGTCATCAAATTATGTGGGTTTAATATTCCTGATGAGGTCAAGTCCCTATGTATAAAATCTCCATGGTGTCAACATTGGTTTCAGAGTTTTTGTTGGGGCATGAATTAGATTAGCATGCCATTGACATTTATCACACTTTTTTATATATGAAGTGGCATCTACATCCATTATGGGCTAATAGTAACCAGTATGAAAGAGATTTTTGGATAGGACAACCCCACTATAATGATCACCACATACTCTTCATGAAATTCTCTTAACTCCAGTGTAGACTCGGCTGAAGTTAAACAATGAAGCAAGGTTCCATCAAAACTATGATGGTAAAAGGTGGATTCAAGTAAAGTATAATGAGTGGAATGATGAATGAAAGCTTTAGTTTGTTTTTGAGATAGGTTAGGTTACAAAACTTTGTCATGAAGGTAGTTATAAAGTTCTAAATAACAAATAAAATTAGAACCAACAATATCATAAATCATGGAATGGTTAAAGGTTCATGAACTGGCGCTGACAAATTCTTGATGAGAAATTGATACTCTCTAGCTTTATCTATTTGTCAAATCATATAGCTAATAATAGCCATGGCATTTTTAGTTCTATTACTAGCCCTGGGTATGTTTTTGAACTAAATATTGGTAATTTATTTCTTAAAAGTGTTGACCATGGCTTTATATAGAACCAACTTGTCATCTTTGGTCTGGAAATGATCTATGACTTGATTAATGATTAATTAAGAATCACCATAAATTTGAAGATAAGATATATTCCAATGCACTAATTATCAAAGTCTTGCGACAAGTGCTTTATACTCATCCATGTTGTTTATACAAGGAAAGCTAATTGCAAATTATTTAAGGATTGGATCCCCCTGTGGTGTAATAAATAATAGGCCTACCCTTGATCCATGTGCAGTAAATGAACCATAAAAATATAGCTTTTAGGGATATTTCTCAAGGGGTGTGTCAATGATGATCATTATGGATTCATTAGTAAATTGAAATATAAGTGTTTGTGTGTCTTTAAGAGGTGCTTCGGCAAGTTGATTTGTAAGAACTTGTCCCTTGATTTCCTTTTAATTGACATACTCTATGTCAAACTCACTTAGAAGCATGATCCAATTGGCCATTCTATCTTAAAAAGTTATTTTAGATAGTATATACTTGAGTGGATCTACTTTTGAAATGACCATGGTCTTATTATTCAACATGTAATGGCATAATTTATGATCTATGAAGACCATGGCAAAATAAGCTTTTTCAATAGGTGCATAGTTAAGTTCATATGTAACCAAGATGTGGCTTAGGTAGTATAGAACATGCTCTTTTCCATTTTCATCATGTTGAGCCAAGAGTGCCCCCAAAGCATGGTTGGTAGCTAATAGGTATAACAAGAATGGCCTGCCTAGCATAGGAGGTAATAAAATAGGTAGATAAACAGGA
Organism: Torreya grandis; assembly: GCA_037957365.1. NCBI lineage: Eukaryota > Viridiplantae > Streptophyta > Pinopsida > Cupressales > Taxaceae > Torreya > Torreya grandis. Next base: position 232,776 of record JARHVA010002549.1, on the reverse strand, counting down.
TAGCATTTGATTTGTTGAAAATCTATTTGGCAGTGATCATCCCAATGAAATGTAACTCCCTTCTTCAAAATATGTGTAAATAGATGGCACTTATCTTCTAACTGAGAGATGAAGCACTAGATAGACTAGATTTTACCCTATAAACTATGGAGTTGCTTTAAATTGGTTGGTGGTGGCATCTTAGTTATAGCATGGACTTTAGTTGGATCGCCTTCAATACCTCTATGAGACATGATGAAGCCAAGTAGTTTTTTGGAAGTTACACTGAACACACATTTTTTTGGATTGAGTCTGACTTTGTACTCCTGTAATATTTCAAATATTTTATGCAACACTATTAGATGGTTGGCTTTGGGTTTGGATTTTCCTAATATGTCATCAACATAATCTTCAACAATATCATGTATCATATCTTTGAATATGATATTCATGGCCCTTTGATATTTTTCACTAGCATTCTTAAGGCCAAATGGCATTACCTAATAATAAAATGTTTTCCATGGAGTGGTATACACTATTTTATATTGGTCTTCTAGTACTATTCTGATTTGTTTGTATCCTAAAAATCCATTCATGAGTGAAGCAATTTCATAAGCTACCATGGATTCGATGATCATGTCGATATTAGGCAAGGTAAAATCATCTTTAGGACAAGCTTTATTGATGTCTCAAAAATCAATACAAAGTTTGATCCCTTCAAGCTTTTTACTAATAGGGACCACAATAGAGATCCATTCTAAGTAGTCAATAAATCAGATACATCCTACATCTAAGAGTTTTTCCAACTCTTTCTTTACCAATATAGCAATGCAAAGATTCATCTTACGTAGATTTTGTTTTACTGGTTTGGCATCAGGTTTAACCATAAGGTGGTGCAGAACCAAGGTCAGGTCTAAACCTAACATGTTAGAATAGACCCATACAAAGATATCTACAACTTCTCTCAACAAAGCTATAAAGATGTCATGTTCCTCCTGAGTAAGGGACATGCCTAATTTTATCCATTTTAGGTCTGATGGAGTCTTGATATTTATCTTTGTTGTATCTTCAAGTAGAAGGGTTGAACCATCTTCTAGGATAGTAGGTAGTGACTCGAATTGTTGAATTATGTCAAGGTCCTCCATTAGGACTTGTTCTTCAACTTCTCCTACTCATGATGAATCTGAGTCCCCTAATGGAAGATATGGCCATGTAACAAAAATAGTCAAAATTTTTTGGAGAATTTGATCAAATACTTATTGTTTATCAAAGTTGAACTTAGATCCATATGCAAGTTCATCATTGGTGGTTTCCTGGTCTAAATTTGAAGAAAAATGAACACACCCATCTAAAGGCACCTAAAATAGGTTTTCACCACTAGACTGGCCTTTATCTTTACTTTTTCCCTAGTTAGAAATCACCTCAAAGAGGTTTTCACTTTGGGACCTTAATGTTTTACTTTTTTTTTTGTTAAGGGTGTTCAATCGCTCTCTAAAATAGGCTATATGATCTAATGTGATTGAGAATCTTGATTTGTGATCTCCCAATGGAGCATTGTCTCTAAGGCCTAGAAGTCATAGAAGGCCTCATCATTTTGGAACTCATTAATCGATAGACTAGATTCTTGTTGGTCCCAATCAATCAATTGGGAATAATATAATGGCAAAGGGTTGTGATGAATGGCCAAGGTAAGGATACAAATGACATTATTATCAAACAGGTTGGTTTCAGGTAGGTTATCAAAGGTGAGGCTATGATCAAACTCTACTTCACTCTCAACATCATCATCACAAGTCATTGGTGATGGAGTTTGAATAAGATATGTGGGGTCACCCCCAAGGGGTTTAAATCTAATTCCATAAGGTCTTTCATACTTAGTCATATAAATTGGATCGATGGTTCCTTTTTGATTCTATTTGAGGCCTCTTCTTTCATAATTATGATGCTCCATGATCCTATTAGGAATATGATACTTTGCATTTTTATAATAATCAGCTTGGTTTTCCTTGTATAACCATGATTTATCCCCTTTAAGAGGCTCAAGTCCTAGGCCAAATGCTGGTATAAATGTGATAGGTCCCTTATCTAGGTCCCTTATCTTTGTTAGGTCACCCAAAGGTTTTTAGATTCTGAGGAAGATTGGAAATATGAAATATATCAAGGGTCACATACTCTCCTAATCCATTATATAAAATGGTGAAATGATTAGAAGATTCATGAGGCAACATGTGGGAAAGGGAATCAAAGGTATTAGGATCTATGTAATTATCCGATGAGGGATCAATAAGTATATATTTTTCTTTATCCTACTTGGAACTTGGATTCATGTTGTACTGATAATTATAGCTTTAAAATTTGGCCTCAAGATGCTTGAAGTGTTCATATGGATGTAAATCTCCTAGAATATTCACTTCCCTCCCTAAGTGGGAAAACTTGATACATTGGTGCAACATTGATGGGACTGCATAAATCTCATTTAACCAAGTCCTACCTAGAAGCATATTGTATGATAGATTAAGATCAAGCACATGGAAAAGTGTATCATGGGTCAAAGGCCAAATGATAATTGGCAAGCTAATGGTGCCTTGTGATTCTATTTCCTAATTATCATAGGCTCTGATAGTTATTATTTCTAGTTAGAGATCTGCTATTGTGTACCTAAGAAGCTTTATGAGATTGAGACACACTATGTTGAGGCTGAATCCATTGTCTATAAGGACATGTTTCACTTTATGTCATTTTATATAATCCTTTATGTATAATGGATTATTATGGAGCGGACCAAGGGAATACATATCACTTTGGTTGAATGTGACTTGTTGGGTTGGAGCTAGGTGTCCAACCAAAGTTTGAAATTTATTAGGGGATATGTCATTAACAATAGTGTATTGGGTCAAAAACTCATTCAAGATGTTTTTATGGATTATTGACATTTGTAACAAATCCAAAATAGAAATTTGTGTTGGTGTCTTTTGCAATTGTTCCACAATATCAAACTTCTTATCTTGGTTAATAGTGAATGGTTTATTCTTAGTTTGAATGGTTGGTTGGATGATAGGTAAAGTGGCAGGTGGTTTTGGGCCTAGGATAGTAATCTTTGACCTTTGAGTTGTGATTACACAATAAATATTAAATACTAGACCATTATTGCCAATCAATGTTAGAAATGGTGTGGGACCAAGTACGACAAGTCTCAGATCTCAATGCACTTGCATATGGTCACATGGCAAGAATGAGTTGTTAATAGAAGGTCCAAAAGGGGGAGTCCTAGTTTGTTAGTTTTCATGTATGCACTCAAAGGTCAAATAATGATTATCCATGTAATTTGGTTGAATATTATTGTTTAGCAATGGTCTAGGCTAATTAGTACTTGGTCTAGGATTAATGGAGATGGTATTAATGCTACCCTCTATAATATGACCTACATACCTATTGTAGTCATGTGAAACTACATGGTAAGTTTTCTAGTTATTACCATTTTAACCTTAGATTTATCCATTTTTCTATCATTATTAGTTTTGCTACTGATTTTGTTGATTCTATTGGTTCAACCTTTGATGTTGATTTTGCTACTACACCGGTCATTGTTGTTATTGTTGATTGTTCTACTATTATTAATTATTATGTTGGAAAAAAGGGTTTTGATAAATCCAAAGAGTTTGATTACAATTTGAATCACCATTATCCAATGTTATCTCCCCATTATCCAACATATTCTTAAGTAAATGCTTGATTTGGACACATCTTCCTAGATTATGCCCACTGACCCGATGATAGTCACAAAATTTGTTTTCACGGTACTAATCAGGATAAGGAATTTCTTATGAGTAATGCTTTGGTATAGGCCAACTAATCATATTAATGGTAGCAATCTTGAAAAATACAAACTCAATAGGTTCTCCTAGGTCACTAAAGACATGACTTGCAAGCACAATTCTACTAGGAGGAGGGGTTTGCAATGGTAAAACCTACTATATTTGTTGTGCAGGTCTTGGTTGTTACACTTGCAATATTGGTTGGAGAGGTTGTTGGGTAGGATTAAGATAAAAAGGTGGTGTATATGATGTTTTCACTATTTGGATATGATGGTATTTAATTACTCCATTTCCCACAACATTCCTATTATGGTTGAATCACTTTGATCTTTCATGGTTATTGGTGTGTGTTAGTTGTGATGCTTGAAATTGGATGGGATGTGGGTCATTTATCTAATTGGTACCTTGATTTTGATTAGTTGAATTAAGCTTGATGACTCCTTTATTAATGAGCATCCTCTTAATTAACAAGCTTTTATCAATGATCTCCTTGCACGTATATGCATATTGTAGTTCCAAATGATAATCTATCTCATTGTACACATTTTTGGTAAAAATAGTGGATAATTATTTATCCAATAAAATATGGGTGAAATGGCTTGCAAGGGATCTCTATCACTGTAAATAACTAGCAAAATTCTCACTAGCTTTTTGTTTTGCTTACATTAAGTCCACTAATGTAATCTCATGCTCGAGATTATATGAAAAGTGCTACATAAACTTATCATAAAAATCATCAAAATCCATTGCTAAATTTTTTGTCAAATTTAAAAACCACTCCAATGCTTATCCAACCAAGCTCCTTGGAAACAAAAACAAAAGATATATGTCTCTATATGCCACTAGTTGACATGTGATAAAGAATTGAGTCAAGTGAGCCTTAGGGTCACCTTTCCCTCTGTATTTATCAAATTTCAGTGGTTTGTATCATGGATAAAATGGTATCTAAAAATACTCCATGTTAAATGGATAAAAACATATATCATCCAATGTAAACTTTTTAGTTTGTTTACTAGCTTGAATGGCAACAATTTCATCCTTCATCTGTTGAAATTTTTGAGATAGGAAACTAGAAAGAATATTAGTTTGAGGGAGAATATTGGTTTGGATAGATGGTTGGGAGGTCACAAGTGGGACACTTTGACTAGGGTATGATAAATATACCTATTGGGGTAAATTGGTTTGGTTGGGGAATGGACTAGGAATACGCATATGTGGATTAGGATGTACTTAAAATTGCATATTTGGTTGTGTAATATTTTGGTTTGAGTTAGTGATAAAGGTTTAACTTGGAGGATTTTGTGGTTTGGATGGAGGGATATAACTATACTGTGCCTATTGTGGTTGAAAAGGGACATGCTTCTAATTAATCAAACCTTGATATTGAGTGGGAACTTGTGGACCAAAACCCTATCTCTATATTTATGGCACATTTTAAACCAATGATTATCTAATAGGTACTTGAGAAACACGGGGACCTCCTTTTTTCATGAATCCCTTTGAGGAAGTAACATTAGGTTAAGAATTTGGCATCTATCACTAACCAATATTTACACATTTTTGACTAGTCATTGCTTGGTTTTAGATCAACATATTAGTCTATGACTGAAGAGTTATATTCATCATTACCTGGTGAAGTGGAAAATTTGTAGCCCTTGACTGAGGTGGTAATGTATTTATCCTCTATTGTGTTGATACACTAGATTGTGCCTGCTATTATGGGATACTACTTGTTACTTGTTGAGGAGTAAGATTCATCACATTCTGTCATTAAGGCATGACATTAGCCATTGTTTGATTACCTAATCTCATAGGTTGTACACTTGAGGAAGAATCTAGTTGAGGTTGGGGTGTAGAAACTCCTGTTCCATAGTATGATGACTTATTCATAGGATTAACTATAGGCACATGTTGTTGGCTAATTATTTGTGCATTAGTACCATTTTGATTAGGATTGGATATTGTTTGCACATTGTCTACTACATTTGGCTCACTATTTAGAGTAGAGACTAAAGACACTCCTTCAATAATGAGCATATGCATTAATTCATCTATCGAATCAATTGGTATGAATGATTTAGAACTTAGATTCTTTTGTCTAGTTAACTCTATCAACACTCCTATTGAAGGAACTAGGTCAATGAGAGGCTTACTTACCATGTTCATCTGATTGAAATCATGTGCTAGATTCATGTAGGTTTGATATGCTATTTGCATTTTGTTAATTTGATATTCCATGATTTTTTTCCCTTAATCAGATATATTAGGATCTGGTATGTTGTTTAGACTAGAGCCATATGATTGCTAGAAGAAGCCTATTGGTCATAAATCATATTATGGGGCACTCTTACTAGACTTAGTAAATTTTCATGGGGGAAGTCTAATGGAAACTTGGCCCCTACCTATATGGCTCTAACCAAAATCTTGTCTTTGTTATCTAAAAAATGTCACTCAAGCAAAAATGGATCATAGGTGGAAGCTGTATTAGTAGAATATGACTATTGAAGTACCGGCTCATCCACTATAGGTATTGTAGCTAGGTATTGTGTGGTTTGTTCTTGGTCTTATTTTCAAAAAGGTGGTGTGTTAAATACATAGTTAGCCAATGGATCTTGGATTTGTGCCCCTGATTGAGTATTATAAGAGGGATAAGAATCCATCTCATAAGCAATATTATCTATATAGGGGTCTTGCACCCTTTCTTCTTACACCACCACATTACTAACCCCTGGATTGTACATGATTCCACTACGAGTGTAGGAATACATGTTAGGATCCATATTCAATGTTTTGTGATAAAAGGTCAAAGACTTTTAAAAAATCTAAAAAGGACAATGTCTAAAATAGATGATGCCCCAACTTGGTCTAGATTCATCATAAGGATCAAAAGGTTTATGCAAAGTTTTGTGAGGAAACAAGTTAGCATGAAGTATTTGAAGTTTCACTGTTCACACAAAGATAAGCAAGTAAATGGACCTAAAATCAAAATGCCAAAATATAATATTGAAGTGTTTCAAATCAGTCTAATCTTGGAATTTAAAAGTTGTTAGGTCTTTTGGCCAAATGCGGTGTCAAAATCTAGGCTCAAACAAGGCATGCACTAGGACTCTTGGCCAAATGGGGTCAAAAGACAGACTTTGAAATAGATTAAAGTTTTAATCTAACATATTTGAAACACTTATATCAAACACTAGGAATTTTATTCTTGTACATGAACTTGATCAACTAGGTATAAGGTATGAAACAAAAGGCACTTTATAAATAGTTTATTTTCTCACAAAAAATGTTATAAAACTTGGTTCTTTTGACAAACAAGCTAGATAAAAGTGAATAGTATAGTGGTTTTAGATGTAAGATCACAAAAATACACTTATATTAGTATGAAAAATATAGGAACAAATTTGGAACTCTATGAAAGAGGGTCTATGAAATAATTTTTGAAATGTATTAGGCAGTGTAACGACGCTATACTACTTAAAAGGTGTGACAAAAAAGGTTTATTTCAAAAACTCTTTAAGGCACATACATTTTCCTTTAATTTTGACATCATAACACTACTTTTCTTTTATCAAAATTTTATGGTGTATAGACTCAAACTGCAAGTGTTTAGCACAAAATGGTTTAAGTCTATCAAGTGATGATAATGATTATGAATCTTAAACGACCTTCAACCCTAATTGTAAATTTAACCTCACTTCCCTCAAATTTAGTGTAAATGGAAAACCCACTTAACACATCAACCTTATGAACTTATAAAGGTGCAATTTGAAATTTAGATTATAAGTGAAGGACTTGAACAACTTTGGTAAAGGTCTAGACTCAATTGGGCAGCATAACTATGCCAAAGTGAATGATATGACTCTCAAGCTTTTGATGAAATTTTGAACAAGGAAAATTGATGATCTCACATAGGCAGCATAAGCTTCTTTATTCAAAGGACAATTTGGACTATGTGTTTGGTTTGGATTGTTTGTTTCCACTAAGTTTTAACTTTAAACAAGACATTTATCTAGGACAAGACCAACTACTTAACCACTCTTAGATCCAAAACTAATAAGGTTGCTTGGTATTGTTGGAATATACTAAAACCATCATTTGAAAGGATTTTAAGTGTTCATCCAAAAGTAAATGTGCATTATATAGTTGGGTTTTTACACCCCCCTTATCTCAAATGATAGTACTGTGACATGAACTTTTAGGCACACCTTGCACCAATAATATTTCTACAACAAGTGGGGATGTATCTAAGATCTAACAAGTTTTCAAATGATCTAGGAGAATCAATTGTACAATGAATTTCATGCCAAACAATCGAAAATAAAATCATATATTTTGGGTTCATATCACTTGGCTTGTTGTAAAAAGGTATAGTCTTTTTTGAAACCACTACATCTTATTATTCACTCAGTGTAGTGTGATGTTCAAAGTGCCACTACATCCCATGTACAACTCCAAAGGATCCAAATGAATTCAATGTCAAGAGATGAAACCCTAGGTTAATGTTTCCCTAAAGAACTTGCAAGAGGTGATGAAGTCCCCCTCATAAGCCAAGTTTGCATAAAAAAAAGAAAGCATGAAATAGAAAGACTTTAGGGTCGTTTTCAAGGTCACCCAAACTTTGATGAGTTTTTAGGGAGCACTTTAGATGAAATTATTTTTAAGCCTTAGAATAGGATTTGTGTAATAGTAATTACACTTTTGATTTCAAGGGTTCGCTATAAGGGACAAATGGAAGAGCATACACACAACCTTCCTCTTTTTTCCAAAAAAATATTTAATCTAAACAACTATTGCAAACAAGAATTGAGAAGTGTGTTCAATTTTAAGCTCAAATGAAAGTGAGGTGGTATTAATTTGATCCCTTGGTCTTAGTTGTAAACTTTGAAATCATTCATCATAAACATCTAAAAATTTTAAACACCAAAACAAAGTTCCTAGTTGATTTTTAAGCATGAAAAAGGTGATCTAAACATGTTTTTGTCAAATGCCAAGCTTGATCCTATAGTAAAAATGTCGGCATGTCCTTTATCTTTGATCTAGGAATTTGAATCAAGAGAGGATGGTTAGTATGGTGTTAGTTCCAAAATGAAAATAAAATGAAAGAAACACACTAATACCATAACATCCATAGGCCTAGACACTAGAAAGAGCTTAGTTAACAAAATCAAGTGACAAACACAACTAAAAAGTAAGGAATCAAACACAAGAATTTCTTCACCTTTCTTGGATGCTCCAAATGCCTTTGTAATGGTAGCTTTCTCAACTTGTGCTCATGAAGTCCTTGGAAATGGAAGCTTGGCTACCTCCATCTCTACTTTGCACCTTTGGCTTGTGGCTTGGCTTGGCCTGGCTTGGAATCAATTTGGCATGGTAAGACTAGTTTCTCAAATCTTTTAGAACCATTTGATCATTATAAATTTGCATTCTCAAGTCTTAGAAATGATGCGTTGAGGCCTCTTATTTATAGATTTTTGAGATTGATCAGAATCAACATGAACCATCCATTTCCAGATTAAGATGTGTGGTTGAGGATTAATTCAATTTTTAGAATTAAGTTTATAATTATCCTCATCATGACAATGGAATATGGGGAAATTAAGAGGTATACAAGGCATAATGGAAGGCATTAATAAGGAATGGAGGGTATAAATGCTAATATTTGTGGCATTTATGGCCTAAGGATGTGTTCCCAAGAAATGAGGTCACTTGATGATGCAAATATTCAATATTCATTTCTAAAAACAAGTATTCAACAAGTTTCCATGGAATTTTTTATTATGCCTTGATTTGGGTTAATTAGCTCTTAAGTATGATTAGGCACTTTGTGCACAAATTACTCAAATTGATCAAAGTGCCTTGTTGTTTATCCAAAATATGACTAGATTAGAATTAGAAGGTGATGTCATATGCATTGGAACTGTATTCCCATTTAAGATGTTACCAACAAAAAATAATGAAGGCACATGTCTTGTGAAAATGTTTTGATAGGAAAGAACAATACATAGTACTTAGGTGCAAAATTGGCATTTTGACTTGAAATGAACTGATCAAAGTTAGTTGGCCCATACATTGCATTGCCCCATTTAAGGATACCCTGGCCAAAATCAACACTTGAATATGTCATTTTTATATCATTTAATGTGTTTTAGTGTTATTAGGACAAATTGTGTATTTTAAGTGTAAATTGGTCAAGAGATTGATTGGAGGTTATTGGTGGTCAAATTTAAGTGTCTACAATTTGCCCTTATTTGGGAAGATGTTGAAAACCATAGGTAAAGCAATGTCTTCTCAAATAATGAGATATAGCCTATTTGTTAAAAAGAAGATGATGGTTGAAGAACAAAGCTCCAAATGGTTTTGGGAAGCCTATGATGATGCCCCCTCAAGGGAGTGGCCATCACATTTGTTGATGGATGGTCCCTCAAAAAGAAACAAGAAGAAAGGGGAAATTAATTTGTGGTTAAGATTAATCTAGATAATAAAAAATGCTTGCATGCATTGAGTTAAAAAGGAAGCTGATTTTCCCAAAGGTAGTTATAATAAGGAATAAAAGTCAAAATAATGATTTGCCAATAGGAAATTATAATCATTAAGAGGACCTGAATTGGCTAAAGATGATTGTGCCCCAGTTAGGGATGATTAGCAAGCACAACTGAAGGATATAACTTGGAATATAGATTAAAGACGAGTGAGTGAAAATAAAATTGAAGGAGTTGAATAGAACAATAAGATTGATCAATAGAAAAGATTTAGTTATACCTATTAATGAGGAGATGCTTGTCTTGATTAGCAATGATACAACTAGAATGGTTAAATGAGTTATATTGATTAAGGTGGGTGGGAGTATTTTCCAAGCTGTCAAGGAGAAACTTCAGTGGCTCCATTGATTGTAGACCTTTTTGAAGCTAATTTTTTTTGTAGCATGTGATGGTAGGTTTCATGATAGAACACCATGAAGACTTGGCCAAAATATGCGTAAGGACTGACTCTCGATCTAATAAACACTTGAAAACAATGCACCAATGATAAAAACCATGATGACAATGTTGACATATGAATATGGATAGACTCAAGAATAATGTGTGTAAGGAATCACCTAATGCATACATATAGACTAAGTCAAGGCAACAGTGTTGAAAGCAAACAAATAGGTAAGAGAAAAAACAAACAATCAAAGAGAAAAAAACAAAAAAAAAAATAAACAACCTGAAATAAACAAACAAATAGAAAGCCTAAAAACAAAAGCAAAAAAAAGCATCCTAACAATGACCATGCCCTAGTAAGGTGGATCGAGGATAACTGACTAGGCTTAGACAAGATAAATATTTTTGGATTTTTTGAAATGTTATGATTGTTTTTTATATTTTTGAGGTATCTTCACTCGTTAGAGAATGACAAGATACCTACTCACAAAACAATGAGAGCATTTAGCTTAGGTTGCTTGCAAAATGGTGAGAGTGTATGGAAAGGGGGATTGAGTTTACCTCAACATGAATTGATAATAACCCACCTAGTCCTAAAATGACCTCAAGTCATAGTAATTCCATCGACACAAAATGTGAGGAAAAACCAACTAGGTCCCAACAAGTTCTCAAATCTAGCAAATGGCCAGTCAAATGAAAAAAATGATGGAAAGTGATGCAATAATGCATGATAAACAAATGTTTTTCTTAGTTTGCCCATAGGTAGCTATAACTAGGATATAATGACATAGGTCAATGATACTAATTTGACCATAGGTGATTATAATTAGTAACAAGACTAGTGAGACACTGATTTGCTCATAGGCATTTATAATCAGGTTCACATAAACAAACTTGGATATAGAATGAAAGATATCTTGCCAAATCAACTATCACACTACTTTCATAGACTATCATTATAAACATGGATTGAATTTATTGCTAAAACTTGATTGGAATCTTCTCATAAAAGGTGTGAAGAGAACCAAATGAACCAAGATTAAAATAGGATTGGGTAGGATGACTAAACATTAGGCTTTGGTCTAGATATGAATGGAATGACAGGATGGATAAAATGTTAAGAGGGTTTCCCATAAGTAATGGGGTAAATGTTAGGAATAGATGACAATGGCATAAGGATATGCAACAATGGTAATGGCATGACAATGCAAAATAGTATGGTATATGTTGTTGGCTTGGGTGTGGTTTTTTATTCTATTGTTCCTACTAATAGGGAGATGCATGTCATGATCAATAAATGATATAAATAGAATACTTGATCATGTTAACTGATATCCTACACCTCATCTAAATAACTACTCTATCAAGAACTGCCTATAGAGTTGGTTATCAAGAATAATTTTGTGATCTTCATTGGTCATTGATTCAGATTATTTTAAATGTCAAGACAAAGTATCCTTGTAGCCTCTATAAAGGAAAGTGTGTCCATGGATGGTAAATAAAGACAAATAATGGATGGTAGTTTTTTTGTGAAATGGAATGGAAAATGATAATGGAATATATAATAGTGGGGAAACAAATGAAGATCAAGACTTTCAATCACACGTAATGTTGTTGATGTCAGATTCAACATAATTTTGGTTGTGGTGGGGCCTAACACTTGTTACCTCGATAGGACCACCAGATTTTTCTATTGTTTGATCTTGAGAGTAGCTACCATCTGATTAGGTTGTAGATAGGAAGTTATTTTTATTTAATCTTTGATTTTGTCTTCATCCAAGAATGAAGGAATTTTGTGCTCATCTATTAGTACCTCAATGAGGTTTTCACCAATGAAGTTATCTTGATTGGCCTGTAGCACCTCTAAGAAGGTTCTACTAAGGAATGTTGACTTTTGACTTTGATTGTCTTATATCACTTCCAAAAAAGTTTCACTAGAAGATGCTGAGTTTTGACTTGGATTGTCCCCTAGTGCCTCCAAAAAGGTTTCACTATGAGAGTTTTCTTCTACTATATGAATGTTGGCTTTGCCTCCTTTCTCTTCTTTAACTACTATGTCACCATGGATGTAGTTTAATAAAGTGTGATTCTATAGATCCCAATCAACACTTGTGGGAGATGGAATGTCAATAATATGGCTATCTTGGTTGATGGTTATGGCATGTGGAATGGTAATGGAATAGGGAGAGGATACATAATCCTTGTAGAAGATACTAGGATAACTTTTGTCAAAGCTAAAGTTCTCATCCTTAAAAACTATAGAAGGATACAAAATGTATTCAAATTGATCTGCAAAGCTTACATAACCAATGTTGTAATAGACACAAACATATTATTCTTCTAAATTTGATTCTAACTCAAGGGACTCTGAATCTGATGTTGAGACTGATGTTGATTCTGATGCTAAATCTAATGTTGGTCCAAAAGTAGAAATTGTCTCTAACTATGATTCTTCATATGATGGGTATTCTATTACAATGATGTCTTGTTGAATGTTTGGTTTTGGACAAGTAACGGCCTATGATGGCATATTGGCCTCCACAAAAACTAGTTTTTCAAAGTGAGACTCCTCTATGATAGGAAATAGGTTAAGAGACAACTCCTCAGAGACTGGATTGTCAATAGGAAGCTCTTGAAAAATATGTGCATGGTTGAGGTAATGATTTTCCCAAAGATGGTTATAATAATTAAAAAGTGACTCAGTAAAAAGTGGCTCATCAGAGTGAGACTCCTTGACAATTGGTGTAGGATTAATAGGAAATTCATCATAGGTTGACTTATCACAAATGATTGGTTTAAAAAAAACATCTTGGATTGGTTGGTTCTCTTGACCTTGGTTGCTAATGAGTTGGAAAATACCAGTTTTAAACACAACTTGGTCTTCAAATTATTGGATGGGTTGAGGTTTGGATGAGATTGGTACTAGATGAGGAATGACTTGTGATTGGATAATTATAGGGAATTAGGGAGCATGATTTATCACATGAGCCAAAAGATGAAGTCCTAAAATGGTAATGATAGGGAATTGTAGGGATCAATTTATTGTACAAGCTAAAGGAATAACTCCTAGAATGATGAAGGGGCATTTTGGAGCTTGGTTTCTCAAACATGCCAAAAGACTAAGTCTAGGAATGACAATGGTATTCCTTAGATATTGTGGAGCTTGATAGCTCATATAATCCAAAGGAGGGTTAGGGGTAGTCAATGATTGGATAACAAAAGTATATCATGAAACTTGATTGCTTGCATAAGCAAAATCATCCAAGTCTTCCTCATAAACCATATCATCCCAATTGTGAGTTGGCTCATAAGCTGGTTCTTGACTATATTCTATGTACTGATTATTGAAAAGAGGGTATGGATTCGTATCCCAAATAACATTATCTATAGTTGGATCTTCAAAGTATTCCTCATAGTCCTCTTCATACCAATCAAGATCTTAAGTTCAATCATAAGTTCTTTCATGACTTTGTTCCCGTGAATGATTAATATGAGGTAGATAGAAATCTATCTCATAAACCATATTAGGATCATTAGGGTCTTGACTAAAGCCATCAAAGTCATTTTGTGTGGCCATTCTATCATAAGTTGGATTGTAATTGACTCCACCATAAGTGTAGCTAGACATATCCATGTAAATGATGAAATCTCTGAAACAAAAAGGCTTAGAGTTCCACAAACTATGAAAAACTATGTCCAAAGAATAAATGGTTCAAGCTTGGTCAAACTTAGTTAAAAGGGTAGAGTTGTATCACCAATATGGTCTGAAAGTAGAGCTATATCTCCAAAATGATGTGTGATAATACTTGGCATAAAATATCCTAACATCAAATGTCTAATGTCAAATGTCATACACACAAAAGGTCAAGCATCTAGATAAAAACCATCATGTCAAAGGTTTAGGTCAAAGTGTTTCAAACAAGGTCTAAACTAGGAAAGGGAGAATTTGAGTTGCTAGGTCTTTTGTCTAAACACATATTCAATAGATAGGCTCAAACAAATAGGTATGATGTGATTTGATTTAATCTAACAAGTTTGGAAACAACTTTGACATATACTTCGCACATGAAATCAAACATAAACATGATCATTTAGCGTAAGGCAAAAGACAAAAGGCTCTTTGAAGAAAGAATGTGTTTTACCAAATAAAAGAATGAACAATGATGAGGATGGGCATTAAGTAAACAAACCATCAATAGTTTTCAAATTTAGGTAATCAATTAACTGAAGTTATGCAACTCAAAAGATAAATATCTATGTATCAACCCCATAAATTAAGGCTGAAATAGAAATCAATCAATATTTGAATCCAAAATTGACAAGGCTAATTGAAAACTAGGTTTTGACCAAATAAGCTAGACACGATTAAACAGCATGATGACACAATACAAAGGTATGAATGGTATATATGACATGGTTTGAAACAATGGTTTTTGGTGTAAGATAAACTAGTCTTGAAACAAATTAAGTAGCCTAACGGTGCAAGCATGCTTGAATGATGTGGTCAATACTATGTTTCAAAGACTCAAAGTCAAAATGGTTTAACATGATTTGGGAAGCATAATTCTACCCTCTAAAACTCAAATCACACACACACAAACAAGTTTTGCAAAAATTTCAAGGCACAAGTGTGGTGTAAAATGGTCCGCATAACACCTCTTTAGACAAAAGAGTGACATATAGACAAATTGGTTTTAACATAGTTTTATGAACAAATAAACAAGTTTTAGTCTTAAAACATACCAAATGATAAAATGATCCAAAAATACACTAAGTATAATCATCCAAATTCTAGTAAGGGTGTGGCAATATGGGGTTGACTAAACTATCAAGTTTCAAATGTCTCTAGGGGAATCAATTGCATAATGAATTTCACATGAAACAATGCAAAAGAAAATCACAAAAATTGGGTGACTGTGGCATTGGCTAGTTGTAAAAAGGTCTAGTCTTTTTTACAACCACTACATCCTACTATTCACTCAGTGTAGTGCGATGTCCAAATGTAGATAAATCTTGTGAACAACTCTAAAGGAGTAAGTGAAGTCAATGCTGAGAGATAAAACCTCATGTCAAAGCTTCCCTAAAGAACTTGTGATAGGTAATGACATCCCCTTTGCAAGCCAAGATGTATAAAAATAAATAAAACATGAAATATAAATACTTTAAGGTCATTTTCAAGGTCACCCAAAATTTGATGACTTTTTGGAGAGTGCTTTAGAAGACATTCTTTCTAAGCCTTGGACTAGGCTTTTTGCAATAGGAATGGCACTTTAGATTCCAAGGGTTCCCTATAGGGGACAAATGGAAGAGCATACATGGAACATTCCTCTTTTTTCTAAACAAAAATTTGATTAAAAAACTTATTTCAAACAAAAATTGACAAGTGTGTTCAATTTTAAGCCCAAATGAAAGATTTGGTGGTGTTCATTTGACCTCTTGGTCATAGTTGTAAACTTTAAAAACATTCACCAAAAACATCTAAATTATTTATTAAACACCCAAAAAAAGGTTCCTAATTGATTATTAAGCATGCAAATCTTATTTAAACATGTTTTGAGCAAATATCAAGCTTGGTCCTATAGCAAAGACGTTAGCATGTCCTTTAACTTTGAATTTCTTTTTGGTTTGAAACAATGAACTTTGGAAAAATAACTCTCAGGTCTATGTTTTTGGAAAAACACAGTGATCAACATTGGTTATATACAACTGATGATGGTTGTCTTGGCTAACCAAAATCTAACTGATGTTAATTTTGCTAATTGATGTCAGTTAATCCATATAATTGATGTCAGTCTTACTTGCCGATGTTAGTTACTGTGTAAAACAATGGTAACCAAAAATGGTAAAATAAAGTTAGAAGATTAATTTGCAAGAGTTTTAAGGGTCCAAATAAATATTTTAGAGTTTCAAAATGACTTTTTCAGGTGTGATATGCATCTAGTCCCCCAGGCATGCTATTATGTGATCTAGTAATTTTACTCAAGAGATGATGGTTAGTATGGTGTTAGTTCCAAAATGGAAACAAAATGAAAGAAACACACTAATAGCATAACATATCTAGGCCTAGACACTAGGGAGAGCTCAGTTAACAAAATCAAATGACAAACACAACTAAAAAGTACAGAATCAAACACAAGAATTCCTTCACATTCCTTGGATGCTCCAAATTCCTTTGTAATAGTGGCTTGTTGGGCTTGTGCTCATGAAGTCCTTGGACGTGGAAGCTTGGCTACCTTCATTTCTCATTGGCACCTTTGGCTTGTGGCTTGGCTTGGCTTGGAATCAATTTGGCATGGTAACATTAGTTTCTTAAATCTTTTAGAACTATTTAAGCATTATAAATTTTCATTCTTAAGTCTTAGAAATGATATGGTGAGGCCTCTTATTTATAGATTTTTGAGATTGATCAAAATCAACCTAAACCACCCATCTCAAGATTGAGATATATTGTTGAGGATTCATTAAATGTTTAGAATTAAGTTTTTAATTATCCTCATCATGACATTGGAAGAAGGGGTAATTAAGAGGCATGGATGGCATCATGGAAGGCATTGATGAGGCATGGAGGGCATGAATCTTGACATTTGTGGAATTTATAGCCTAGGGATGCATTCCCAAGAAATGAGGTCCCCTGATAATGTAGATATTCAATATTCATTTCTAAAAACAAGTATTCAAAAAAATTCTATGGAATTTTTTTATTATGCCTTGATTTGGGTTAATTAGATCGTAAGCATGTTTAAGCACTTTGTGCACAAATTGATCAAAATACCTTGTTATTGGTCCAAATTTTGATTGGATTAGAATCAAAAGGAAATGTCAGATGAATTGGAACTATTATCCCATTTAGGATGTTACTAACAACAAATAACAAATGCACATGTCTTATGTAAAAGATTTGATAGGAAAGAGCAATCCAAAGCACCCATGTGCAAATTTGGTATTTTAACTCAGAATAATCTGATCAATGTTAGTTGGCCCATAAATTGGATTTCCCCATTTAGGGATACCCTGGCCAAAATTGGCACTTGAATATGTTAGTTTCACATCATTTAGCATGTTTTAGTGTTTTTAAGCCAAATTGTACATTTTGGGTGGAAATTGGCCAAAATCCTAATTGGAGGTTATTAGTGGCCAATTTTAGGTGTATACACTTTCCAAGACACTTAATTATTAGGTATAAAAGGCTTGATGCTGATCTTAATATGAGACTATTTTCTCTCCTCCTTCATGGTAGTTGGATTGTCAAATTGAGCTCATATGGCAGCTAGTCTATCAGCATGACTATTCTACTCCCTTAGGACTGATTAAATATTGAATCCATTTAAGTATTCCATTAAATCCAATACCCTATAATTTTATGACTTAATAAAATGGTTCTTGGCACCAACCACATTCTCACTCGATGCACAACCAACTTGTTGTCTCCATATACTTGCAAGTTCTTGATTCCTTTCTTTCTTGCCCATTGAAGACCATGGATTAAACCTTCATACTCAACCATATTACAAGTACAACTTAAACTAAATATATATAAAGTTTTATAGTATTTTTTATATGGGGAGACCTAAATAACACCAGCTCATGCACCAACTTTACTTCTTGAACCATCAAAGAACATCTTCTATAAACCATCATCTTCATCCCCTTCCTTGGCAAGTAGAGGTGTTGGTAATTATTCTTCATGTATATAATACACTCCTAAATTATTTTACTCCACAAAAACATAAGGATCATGCTCATAAGTATTAGTGTTATATTCATCAAGAAACAAATCTACAAAACTCTCAAGCTTGGAAGCAGTGCCATCATCTATAATAGAGTGTCCTTTGTGAGCCACACAATTTAGATTGGAACTTATCTCAATGCAAGGCTCAATATGAAACCTCAAAAGAGGTTGTGTCCTAATTATCACCTTAGTCCCATACCTAGTCTTAAAGACCAATAAAGACTAGTTAGTTGAGAGATAGCCACCTATCTTGGCTGTGAAGTCCTTTGATAGGCATATTGTAAAGTGAGTTGGGAGGTCAACAACCACTATATATTGAAAAATAGGAAAACTTAGACAATAATGAAACCTTTATCAATCCTACTTTCTCAGTATGGTTGCCCTCCAATTGAAGGGCCCCTTTGCTATGTGGCTCATACTTTAGACCTAGCTTATTAGCTACAACTTTGGTCATGATAAAAGTAGAAGATCCACTATCCACTATGCAATTGTGTACCAAATTGTCACCTATAATGAGGGTGAGATAAAATTATGGAGCTTTATTAGCCCTAGTGTATGGTTCAACAATGGTACTAGTAGCATTTTCAAGAGTAACATGGCTATGACTTTTATTTGAGGGTGAAACACAAGCAAGGATAGCAGATAACTTATTTTGTACTTTTGGTTACCGAGAAAATGAAGAACATCAAAAAAATAAATGGATGTTTTAGTTTTCTTAAAAGAATCTATAATGTGTAAAGAATACATACCTACTTTATCCTAGGTTTTTTTAGGTAGAGAACTACTTGGGACTTGAGGAATAGGAGCAGACCTTACCATATTTTGACTTGATGGAGTTACAAGAACTTTTAAAGCTATCACTCTTACAACTATGTCTTGTTTCCTTGTAGGTCAGTTGGATGAGCCTATATACATGTTCCTACTACCTCCTAGAGCCTTCCTCTTGGCTCTTATATTGTCTATAATAGAGGCTTCTTGATTTATTACAAAAGTTTCTTCAATTAGAAAATTAGTGAAGGACTCCCCTTGAGGCTATTAATCCTCATTTACTTGAATCAACACCTCATCCTTATGTGATAGGATGGGAGTGACTCATCCTTGAGCCATGAAAGATTTCTCTCCATTTTCATTAGCATCTATAAATTGGTCTCATTGATAATATTCTCCCTACATCAAAATGAATTGGTGGTAGAGTTGGGATTAAATACATTATCAAGTCTATTGGGATTAGGCTACCATTAGCCTATTCCTCTTCCATATTTTTTCCCATACTATTGTTGATAAGGATATGAATTTTGATAGGTACCTGGCTATATTTTAGCTTGCCTAAGCTAAGATCTTAGCATCCAAATTTATGCATCTTTGTCCATGGCATTATCCTCCTTCTTAGGAGCAACTCTAGACTTGGTATTGACATTAGGAGCTTGGGCTACATCTAGAGTACTAGCAGAAGCATAAGTCAAAGGGGGAATAGACACCTTAAGATGTAATCTTATAGCTTGGATGAGACTATTCTCATCTTTTACATTAAGGTCATATGCTTTGAGAAGAGTGGAATCTCCCATAGATTGAAGTGAGACAACAATCTCGATCCCAATAGATTTTAAGTGGGTAGGGAACACAAAGTTGGTAGGTGGTCTCATGAGAGGAGGAAATCTATCCCAAGTCTTTTGAAACCTTTCATTGAAGTCATGCATTATTTTTTTGGGTCCCATTTTTATCACATTGATCTAATGTATGAGAGAGGCATGGTTACTTTCATTTCCAAATATGGAAGTCAACAACACTCCAAACCCTTCCTAGGTCATGATGCACCCACCTTCTAGAGTCTTATACCAATCAATAGCCTTCCCTTTAAGGGAGATGGAAAGGAGTCTAATGGCAATGTTATCTCTAATAATATTATGGAAATTACAAAAGTTAGAAACATCTCTAATGTGCTCACTCGGTATGATATGACCTTCACCATTGAATGTGGGCATAACTTTTGTGGCATTAGGAGGAATGACATAATATACTTGGATTTGAATTAGGTAGGGAAATTAGGTATGTCTTCTTTAAACATTATATATTAGTTGAAGAACACTAAAACATCCATTTCTCTTTGGGATGGTCTTCATATTCTTGGTTAAAAAGAACTCCTACAAAAGTAGTTATCTGTTATCCCTGCTAGTGTCACACCCTCAAATCAAATTCATAGCCATGTTTCTCTAAAAAATGATCCTATTATCATTTTTGAACCATCCACTAGGGTTGAGAAACGTCTAGCATTTGGTACACAATTGCATAGTAGTTAGTGGAGCTTCTACTTCTATCATACCCAAAGTTGTAGCTAAAAATCTAGGTCTAAAGTATGACCCTCATAGCAAAAGGGTCCTTCAATTATATGGTACTTACACCAAGATAATAGGATTTATAAATGGATTGAATGTTCTCTCTCATTATTGTCCTATTTTTCCTATCTTGAAAGACATAGTTGTGGTTGATCTCCCAGTCCACTTTGTAATCTACCTATCAAGAAACTTCATAGCTAAGATAGGTGGATATCTCTAAATTGACTAGTATTTCTTGGCCTTTAGGATAAGGTATAGGCCAAGGTGATAATTAGGACATATCCCCTTACAAGGTTTCATATTTATCCTTACATCAAGATAAATTCCAATCTAAATTGTGTGTCCCATGAAGAAGGAGACTCTAAGATTGAGGGTATTTTAGATTTGTTTCTTGATTAATATGACACTCATACTTATGAGTAGGATCCCTATGTTTCTATGGAGGAAACTTATTTAGGAGTGTATTGTATACATGAATAAGGAGTGCCAATACCTCTACTTGCCAAAGAAGAGGGTGAAGATGACAGACTGTGGAAGATGTTTTTTGATGGTTCAAGAAGTAAAATTGGTGGAGTTGGTGTTATGTTGGTCTACCCAACTAAATAATGGTATTATAATTCATATATATTTCATTTAAGTTGTACTTTTAATGTGTCTAAGTATGAAGGTTCAATCCATAGCCTTTAATGGGCAAGAAAGAAAGGAATCAAGAACTTGAAAGTATATGGAGACATCAAGAAAGGTGAGAAATGTGGTTATTACCAAGATCCCCTTGCTTAAGTCATAAAATCACAAGTTATTATATTTACTTGGATACTTTTATGCATTCAATATTCAATCTATCATAAAGGAGTAGAATAGTCATGTTTATAGACTAGCTACCATAAGATCTCAATTTGATACTCAAACTACCATAAAGGAGGAAGGAAAATAGTCTCATATTAAGATCATAATCAAGCCTTATATCCATGATAATTAAGTGTCTTGTAAAGTGTGTTATGGTGACAAACACATTACATGCTTCGTACAGAATGAGGTAGAGTTTTCTTCAATAAATTAAAGGAGACTACAAGAAAAATTAGGTGATCAAATTATGCAATTGAAGACTAATAAGATACCTAAAGGTTTTGTGATCTTATAAAATATCTTCACTAAGGATGATAAAAATAATAAGAATAAAGTTATCATATCTATAGATGAGGATAATTATGAAAGAGTCTTGATCTCCAAGGATAAACTCTTCAAACTAGGCAAGGTATGTTCTACATTTCAAAAGCAAGCATTCATTTAGCTCTGTAAAGAGTTTCATGATATCTTTTCTTTGGAATATAAATACCTCAAATGATTTGATCCTATAATTTCAAATCATACCATTTAAATTAGACCTAGAGTTAAATAGGTTAGACAAAACCAAAGACCCATCAACCCCAAGGTTGAGAAGCTCATGATCTTAGAGCTTACCAAAATCCTTGAATCTAAGATAATATTTCCCATTAAGCATTCAACATGGGTGGCTAACCTTATGCCTATTATAAATAAGAATGGGGAAATAAGGATTTGTGTATACTTTAGATATCTTAATAGAGTGTCACTCAAATATCACTATCTTCTACCCTTAATGGAGCAGATTTGGCAAATGGTTTCAAGTTTTCAACATTTATCTCTTCTGGATGTATGTTGAGGTTATAATCAGATTCTAGTCAATGAGGATGATCATTTTAAGATATATTTCACTACCAAATGGAGTACCTTTTCTTATAGTAAGATTCCCTTTGGTCTGTCTAATGCCAATGCCAAATTTCAAAGATCCATGGACATGGACTTCAAAGGTTTGATCAATGAGATGATTTTGGTTTATCTAGATTATATAGAAATGTTTCCTAAAGATGATAATGAACACATGCAACACTTGAAGTAAGTTTTTTAAAGGTTTAGATAGTATGGAATATCTCTTAATCCAAATAAGTGCATCTTTGTTATTCATGAAGGAAAACTCTTGGGATATATTATTTCCAAGGATGGTTTGACTATTGATCCTGAAAGGATAGAAGCCATTCTAGGCTTATCATTTCCCTTGCATAAGAAAGGTTTTCATAATTTATTAGGAAAGATAATTTTTTTAAGAAGGTTCATACCAAGTTTTACATCTTTGGTAAAACCTATCACAACTTAACTTAAGAGGAACCAAGCCTTTTCTTGGACTAAAGAGGGTAAGAGTAGTTTTGAAGCCATAAAGAAAGCAATTGTAGAAGTTCCTACTCTCATGAGTCTTGATTTTACTAAATGTTTCATGTTGTATTAATTTTCTAACCTTGATACTATCTCATCCATGCTGATACAAGAGAATGGTGAAGGTATGGAACAACCAATTGCATTATCTAGTCATGGTTTAGAAGATTATGAAGTTAAGTACACATTTATAGAGAAACAGGTCTTTACTATTATAAGGGGATTAAATAAATTTAGACATATGGTTTAAAATAGCAAGATTCATGTTATGGTCTCTCACCCTATTACTAAGTAATTTCTCTTGAGCAAATATCTTAGTGAAAAGAGGGCATGATGGATCGCTAAAGTGATGGAATATGATGTTAATGTCAAGGTGACAAAATTGATAAGGGGTAAATGCCTTTGTGAACATCTAACTTCAGACCTTCATAGGTCAATGGAAGATGCTCTAGTCAACCATGATGATCCCAAACCAGCTAGTCCTTTATCCCTACAAAGTTGGACACAAAATGTGATCATATTTATTGAAAAGGGTGAGTATCCTAATGGTATGAATAGATCACAAAGGAGATATTTTAGATTATAATCTATTCCATTTTATCTCATTAATAGTTTGGTTTTTAGGAAATAAATCAATGGTGTGCTATTGATATGGGTTGATAATGATCAATTTTGGGTGTTGCTAGAAAATTTCCATGATGGAACAATAGGGGGTCATTTGTCCCCAAGAACCACAACTACCAAGATCATGAGGGCAGGTTATTATTGGCCTAGCCTCTTTAAGGATTGCAATGCTTGGGTGAGAAGGTGTGTATAATGTGTTTTATTTTTGGGAAAGTATAATCTTGCATCTCTCATTTTGAATCATGTCTAAGTAGACCAACCTTTCATGAAATGGCATCTTGATTTCATTGGTGTGATAAACCCCCCATCAAGTGCTAGTCATAAATGGATACCTAATGGCAATTGATTATTTTACTAGGTGGGTTGAGGTAGTATCATTAAAATAAGCTAATAAGAATGCTATATTGGAGTTATATGAGAGCATCACAACAAGGTTTGACACTTCTACTATTATTTTGAATAATACTCTTCTTTTTATGGGTGCTAAGATAGATGATTGGGAAAATAGTAATGGATATTTCTAAGCACTTCATCAAACTATTATCCTCAAGGTAATGGATTGGTTGAGTCGAGTAACAAGAACTTAATCAAGATCATTAAGAGAACCTTGGAGCATAACTAGAGATATTAGCACACCAAACTAAAGATAGCCTTATAGGATGACATGATAACTCCAAAGAGGTCAACAGGAATTCCATTTTTGTGTTTATCTATGGAAGAGAAGCTAGCTTGTCTATTTTTCAAGAACTACCTACCTTAGATTTGGAACATCAGTTAGAATTGTTGGATAAATCTCCAATGAAGGTGAGACTGACAAAATTAATGGAGCTAAAAGAATCAAGAGATAAAGCTTATCGAGATATGGAACATCATCAAGTACTAATGAAGAGGTATTTTGACAAGAAGGTAACTCTGAGATCATTTCAATAAGGTGACATAGTATTGAAATGGGATGAAGATAGAGAAAAACCAAGGAGGAATACCAAATATGATACCCTATAGAGAGGACCATATGTCATCATCAAGAATAAGAAAAGAAACTCCTTTTAGCTAGTAAGGATGAATGGAGAAGAACTTCCTATCCCTTTGAATGGGATACATTTGAAACCATGATAGTAAAAACTAAGAGTTAGTCTTGTTAATATTATATTAGGTGTGTGTTCCCATTGTTGTTGTGTTATGCCTTAGTAAGTGCTCATGAACACATGCGTGTTTTGTTATTTTTTGCTTTGTGTTTTGTCATTATTTTTTGTTGTTGTGTGTTGTTAAAATATAGTTTATGTATCTAACCTAGTGTACATGTGACTCCATATCCCAATGGACAAGATTCAACAACTGTTCATGGCATAGAAAGCATACCACCTCAGGGAAATCACCAAATATGTTGACCATTTTTTGCCATAGGTCAAAATGAGTCAACTCCCTATAGTTGAAATATTGTATAGGGGTTGTTCATAATGTCATAGGGTATTATTTTAGTTCATTTGATGTCTTTCATATGACATTATAACTTTTTTCATAGTATAAGTTTAGTCCTTATGTCACTTGGTGTCTAAGGGGTCATTTTAGGATCACATATGCATGTGGCAGGTTTTCAGGATGTCCAAGCTTCTAAAGATTAAGCAATAGTTCTAGCATGAGTTTAGAAGAGCCTACAAGCTTTGAAAAAGATAAGTACAAAGCCCTTTTGGCTAAGTATTTACATGGGAATATTTTCAAATATTTTATTTAGATTAAGTTTTCATTCTTTTAGAGAATTTGTTTTTGGGTTTTTTAGCTAACTCTGGGGAATTATTTCAGACATTTTGTCCAAAACAAAAGTCCTAAAGCATGAATTTTCTTGGAATTTTTTTATAAAACCAAAATCCCAAAGGATATTTATTTATCAAACTTCCCTACACAATTTCCTCGAAGGATATTTTCCATGCAGAGTGCCCTACATACTTTTCCCAAAGGTTCTTTTCTCGAGAAAGTGAACCAATCCAAAGCTCTGAAGGGTAAATTTTAGTTTTCTTGAAGGGTTAGTTTCTTAATAAAATGGTCCAGATGTAAAGTCTTCAAGTAAATTTCTTTGAAAAAATGGTCCCAATACATTCTTCTAAAGGGTCTTTTCTACATAAAAATGTGCCCCTCAAACA
Organism: Torreya grandis; assembly: GCA_037957365.1. Lineage (NCBI taxonomy): Eukaryota > Viridiplantae > Streptophyta > Pinopsida > Cupressales > Taxaceae > Torreya > Torreya grandis. Next base: position 207,006 of record JARHVA010002549.1, on the reverse strand, counting down.
TAATGTGTTAATTTTCTATACTTAGCTATTTTGAACCAGACCATCATCAAAGTGTCATACAAAATTGCATAGGTGAGCTGAATTTAACACTTTGGAAATGCACCTAGAAATATTTAGGATGCTATGGATCAAGTGGGCATAATGTTTCTAGTCTTAAGAACATCTCCAACAAATTTTGCCCCTCCATGTTTTCTATGCTTCAAGATATAAATCCTCAAAGTTGGATAAATAATGTGATATGTTCACGTAGATGTTGACTTTAAGCCACTACAAAGATTCATGAGAGATTAAATTTGATGGTTTGTGAGATGTCAAATATAGTTTTTAGGATGTCAAATTATGGTCACATGAATTCCAAGTTTAAGATTGAGTAAATTAATTCCATTAGAGCCAAAAATTTATGGTCGTATAGACGTTAATGATGATCATGTGAACATCAAATTATGGGAGTGAGGATGTTAATTTTAAGGTCATCAATTAGTTGTTAAGGTTCAAATAGTGAGTCTTTATTGGTCTAATGGCCCTCACTTCATTGTATATTTTGATCCATGGTACAAGATGACTCAAAAGGTTAGAGGCCTCAAAAGATTGACATGTGGCATAAGCACATGAGTTGGTAGATTAACAATGAATTTTAAAATTAAATGTGGGGATACTACATGGTGTGAGATGGAACAAGGTTGACAAGTCAAGATTAAGATTTATGGCTACTGATTGATCGTACAGATCAATATTAATGATGTGAGAAAAGGTCAAATGGGTCAATGGGTTGAGTTATATCTTGATAGCAATTAGAATAAAGGTGAGACATAAAATTTTTAAGGTTGAGAAGCCATTTTTGATTGAAATAAATGGGTCTCTTAGGCTTATCTTTCAATAATTTAATCTTTTTTAAAGCCACAAAAAGGCACATTGATAAAACCAAAATGATAAATAATATAGGACTGCCATTAAAGCTATATATGGACCTCTAGTTCAAAGATTTGAAGGTTAAAGTGTCATTTTATGACTATGCTTAACTTTCTTAAAGACCATTCCATGCATATATGAACCCTTAGTTATTTTAATGACATAATGGACCCACATGAACCTAATAGAAACTAGACATTGAGTGGGGTGGCAAAATATAATAACTCTAGGAAAACCAATAGTCTGAGATTGGTTTTTCATCCATAGTGGACCCAAGAGCATGGGGAAAATTTTGATCATGATCCAGTTGGAACAAGAGATAGCATTGCCAAGGATGCCACAAAGGAATACACATATACCCTAACAAATTTTTCACCAAGACCAATTGCATGAAAAAGACATTTCCCTCCACCATTTCACACCTCGATGAGCCAACAAAGAGTGGTTAAAATCAGGATAAAGATCCAAAAAAAAGGATATGATGGTTCTAACTACATTGATTCTAAGGCTTAACTTTAAATAACTTGATTCTACTTTTTTAACCATCAAGGAACATCTTTAAGGGAATAATGTAACTATGCAACCACTTGGAGTAACCCAAATCAATTAGAAGGCTTAGATGAGAATTATTTGTAAAAGCAATTGTAGTTGTGGTTCAAATATTTAAACTAATTATTTCCCCTTTTCATCATCAAGGTTCCATTTCTATTGCTTATTTCTCCTATAAATATAGAACTTGAGCCATTTTAAAGTAGTTTTGCATCGTGTATAGTAAATCCCTATAGGATTGATGTCATATTTTGCCTTTGAACATTGATGCAAGTCTATTTCTGAATTCACAAATAATTTTCTAAGTGTGCAAGTGACTTATGGTGATGAGAAATGATAATTTTCTATCCTTATTTCCCTTTTCCTTTCATAACTGGATGAGATTTCCTAGAGCAACATGTCATATAGAGTGTAGTTAAGTGTGATTACTTTATTCAAGTGTATAATTGTCCTTGAAATGTACAATCTTCAAGTGTATAATTGTCCTTGAAATGTACAATCTATCTTATAGTTCATTTTCCTTATGTTATTTCACATGTCTCACCTCTATATTGAAATACTCATGTTATAATATTTATGAATTTGAGATTCATCTATGCACTTTGCTTCATTGTGATTGGAATATGATGGTCATGTGGAGATAATCTTGGTGTATCACCTCCTTTAGAGTAGGTTCTATTAATGCATTCTCTAACTATTTTCCCTATAAGCAAGTAGTAATTTAGATAATAAGCATTTCAAGATATATCCAAAGAGCTTGCCCTTAAATATAGAGTTTCATTTCTAATATAGGTACACCCACATACCTAGAAATGTTCCCATGTTTCCCAAATCTAGAAGAAGGTTGAATAACTTCTTCTATGGTGAAATATTTGGTGACAACTAGATGTATCTTGAAATGCTTATTAGCTAAGTTACTACTTGATTATGGGGAAATGAGTTAGAGAATGCATTAATATAACCTACTCTAAAGGAGGTGATGCACCAAGATTATCTCCACATGACCAACATATTCCAAGAATAATGAATCAAAGCACACAGATCAATCTCAAAGTCCTAAAGATGTTAACATGAGTATTTTAATATAGAGGTGAGACATCTGAAATAACACAAGAAAAATAAACCAAAAGACATATTTCACATTCCAAGGATAATTATACACTTGAACAAATTACACACACTTAACTACACTCTATATGACTTGTTAGACTAGGAGCTCTCATCTAGATATGAAACGATAGGGGGAAAAGGATAGAAAATTATCACTTCTCATCACCATAAATCACTTATACACTTAGAAAATTGTTCGAGAACTTAGAAACAAACTTTCATCAATATTCAAAGGAAAAATATGACATCAATCATGTAGGGATTTGCCATACATGATGCATAACTAATTTAAAATAGCTAAAGAGATATATTTATAGGAGAAAAGAAGCAAGAGAAAGGGATATTTGGAGTTGAAAAGGGGAATCAATTAGTTCAAATGTTTAAACCACATCTAGAAATACTTGTACAAATTATGCTCAGTTGATCCTTCTAATTTGATTCAAGTTACTCCAACTAGTTGCACATTTACATTGTTCCCTCAAAGATTGTCCCTAATGGTTTCAATGATGGAATCAAGTTGTTCTGAGCTAAGTCTTGGAATAAATATAGTTAGATCCATCAGATCAATCTATTAGAGATGCATCCTAGTGCTAACTACTCTTTACTGGTTCATCAAGGTGTCCAATAGTGGATGTAAATGTCCTTTTCATGTAGTTGTTCTTGATGATGAAGTTGTTGGGGTCTACATGTCTACCTTCATAGAATCTTTAGCAATGGTATCTCTTGTTCCAACTGGATCATGCTTGAACTAGCCCTCACACTCATGGGTCCACTATGGAGGGAAAACCAATCTCAGACTATTATTTTTCCTATAGTCATTATATTATTCCACCTAGCTTGATATCTAGTTTCTATTAGGTCTATGTGGGTCCATTATGTCATTTTAGGAACTAAGGGTTCATATATGCATGGACTCCTCTTTAAGGAAGGACAACATATTCATAAAATGATACTATAACCTTCAAATATTTGAACTATAGGTCCATATATAGCTTTAATGGTTGACCCATATTATTTATCATTTTAGTTATATCAGTGTGCCTTTTTTATGGTGTTTGAGTGAGCTTCAATGGTAAAAATATGACCCTACAAGACCCATTTTTTATATCAAAAATGGCTTCTCAACCTCCATCAAAAGTCTGGGGCTCACTTTTGTTCTAGTTAGGTGTCAAGATTTAACTCAACCCACTGACCCATTCGACCTTTGATTATGTCATTAGTCTTGATCTATATGATAAAGTGCCAACCATCGATCTTTCTCTTTACTTTTAAACCTTTTTCTAGCTCACATCACATTGTATCCTTACATTTGATTTCAAGATTCATTATCAATCTATCAGCTCACATGCTTATTCCATGTGTTAATATTTTGATCCCTCTAACCTTTCAACTCATCTTGTACAATGGATCAAGATGTATGATAGAGCGAATACTGTTAGATCAATTAGGACCCACTATTTGAACCTCAAAGGCTAATTTATGACCTTAACATTGATGTCCTTGTTACCATCATTTGACATTCACATAATCATCATGGATGTCCATGAAACCATTTATTTTAGGAGATAAGTACCCTTTGTTGGTTCCTCTTAGTCATTTTATACATTTTATCCATTCTAGATGCTAAACGCTCCCCTAGTTACAATGACATACTAGTGGGGTTTTCATCTTTGTTTACCATTTTCTTCAAGTGTGCAAGGTTGAGCATATAAGGTGTATAATTGGGAACCAATAAACTATATAAATTTAAAATTATAAATATCAGAATGCTAAAGATATAAAATACTAAACTTATTATTTTAAAAAATTACTAAATATAGAAAGATGTTATTTTGAGAAAATACAAAGAAGGAATGTACTTAGGACTCACAGTGATCTTTGTTGAATATTCTAACTACTTGATTGTGAAAATCATTAAAAAAAATCAATATGTAATCATATATTAGAATTAAGAATATAAACAAAATTTAAATAGGTTCACTATAAGTGGAAAATGGTGTAGTGTGTTATGGAATGTTGACCACAAAATTACTTCAATTGATTGTGACAAATGGTAGACATGAAATAACAAATAAATTAGGAATATGGACATGATAGAATATAAGCCAAAACATAGGATATATATAGATACGAGTGAAATAAGTAGATAATGACACAATGTGCCTGAGTCCACTGATCATGGACTAGGTTGGCTTAATTTTGCAGCGAAACTAATTGATACACCTATTGCACTTGTGGATAATGATAAATATGAGATATCACACTTAGGGTTTATTTGTATTTAAATTTATATTTGACTTATGTTGTCTTTAAAACCCCTAGGAACTTTGATATCTTGAAAATTGGTAACAAAAAGAGGGGAGCATAATGGGTTGAGATAACCTCAATCACCCCCTTCATTATTGACTGCATCCTATATATCCAATAGTTCAATGAGGGAATATAATCCAACATAGTTCTCCCACCTATATTGAATGTGTATAAGTGTTATTTTGACTATGTATGCATCTAAAAAGTGGCTTTGATACTTTATAATGATAACTCTTTATGTCATTTATAGGGATATTGACATGGCTTATGACTTATCTTTATTAATAATGTATAATTTGGGTGGAATAGAACAAATTTGATCAATGTGTATAAGTATGTGTTATTATACCAAGTGAATATCAAGTACATTAAATGAATAACTCTAGACATGTATTTATATATGAATATTTTGAAAATTCCTTTAGATGACCATGTGAAACATGTGAGAAGACCCACCATTATAACATAGAATTTGAAAACTAGTTGTTATTTGACACAAGATACAATTGGCCTAGGTTTGCAATGGCACACTACACCCCTATTTGCATAGGGTGGACCTAATTATAGAGACCAATGACCTCAGTTTAGAGCTAGATAAATTATTATGGTTATTTTTAAAAAATTAAACTTTTGACATTGAAATTAATGTGTAATGATATAAAAAAACAAAGGTTCAAGCCAACATATAGAAGAGTGGCTTAGACGTTTGGTGAATAAGAGTCATGCCTTTGAGTGTAGGTAATCATGTTTATAATATGTCAATAATTAACATTTTCAAGTACTTGTGACCATATTTATGTGTATACACCACCCTTTTATTATATAAATGAAATTTATAAAAGAGAATGAGTTAAACTTAAGTGTTACAACACACTTTACCTCTGAGGAGATAATTCAATTATGTAGAGCACTTTAATTTAACAAATACTATAATATATCATGAAGTAGTCATTTTGCTCAATTGAAATTTTAAAAAAAAAACTCAACTTTTAAAATTTAAATATTGAAAAGAGAGCAAGGAATAAGTACTTATATATGTGGGTGAAACCCAGTTTCCCTATAACCTAGAACTGGTAATGGATAATCATAGCCCCTTACTGAATCATTTCAAAAATTTGAATAGATGGTGAATTTAGAGTGATCAATTTATAATTTGAATAACTAATCAAGATATTGAGTTGGAAATATGCATTATAACAACTCTCATAGATAAATGAGTTGTATCAAATACACTAATCTAAAAATGTGGAATCATGTTAGGTTTGCTACAAGTGATGCCAAGGCCAATGAGAGTGATTGGAATCAAATTTACATCACTTAGATTGATTTGAATCACTATATATATATATATATATATATATATATATATATATATATGATTTTCATTATAAAAATGAATGAAGAATATTCATGCCCCAATAATGACCATATTACTAATATAATTTGCTTTGACTTTGACCAATTTTCTATTTGAAACTTTAAAACTTTGAATTGTACATCCTTGAATAAGTATGAACAAGAAGGATTATTTTTTACTCTATATATATGTTTCAAGGATATATATTTATATGCATCTACATGCCCAATTTTAACTATATTTTTAACCTATAAATTTCATTTTGTAATTAATTTTTTTATGACCATGCATATTATTTCAAGTTTTTATAATTTTTTACTTTGTTTCTTTAAAAATAAAGTTTATATTCATGTCATTGCCCCTTAGAATCTATATTAATTTGGCAATTTCTACCATATGTTTGATTTTTGACTTACCTTTTATCTTTTGGAGAGTTGTAATCTATTTAAAATATTTGTTTTATTAGTCTTAACCTTTGAAAACTTGTACTCTATTTTTATAAAACTTATATTATGTATCTAATCTATTTATGGAGGTTTTGATCTCTAATACAAACCTATTTTTATGTCCCCTTTTTGAGATGAGGGATGTAGCCTACATGCCACTCATCTCAAAGGAATATTTAATTGTATTATATGATAAATATATGATCATATATTATAATTTCATCATGGATGAGATTATGTCTCATAGAATTACAATTATCATTGAAGTAAGTATTTAATATATTGAATGAAAGGCATACAATGTGTTATGTCTAGATAAATTTATAATTCAAACAAGCAATAAAGTAAGCATATTTGAAGTATACCATGACATATGAGTGCATGAAAGGAATCATTGCACCAATAATAGGAATAATTACACCAATAATCACTCTCAATAATAAAACAAACACATCACACAATAATTTCACATAATAAAAGGGGTGCATACAAGGGACATGTTTAAATGTTGCATAGGAAAATATTTTCACACATAAGGCCTAAGGCCACAAGTAATAAACATGTTCAAATTTTGCACATACGAAAATGCAAACACCTAAAATAAGACACTTTATGTCAATTTTATCTATTTGAAATAACATTGTACTTAATCCTAATTGCTTCCTCTAACTAGTCTTTTATACATTATTCACCTTAGTCAATTAATTAATTTTTCCATTGTCACATCTATTTCCCAAAAAAGAACTTCAAATTATATTAGTTAATTAATCTCTTATTAATCAAAAAATCCATGGAATTTGGAATATCTTTATGTTTGTAAATTTATTAAAACTTACTATTCTCATATCCCTCCATATGGTTGCACATGTTTTCCACTAGCCTTCACTATATAATTGTATACTCCACAAATTCTCTATTATCCAATTTAATCTTCCAACTATCTAAATTTTATAATATTAAGATACCCATTATCTAATTTAATAATTCTAAACTCCCCCACATCTTCTACCATTTAAGATTCCCATTTCGAAATAAAATATCATTTTCATGAGGACTCATCCTCAACCATAGATTTTGTATCGAGATTGATAGTCCTCATCCTATAAATAGAGTGTTCCTTATTTATCTATAACCAGTATTGATAACACAACAAAGTTATATCAATTTTAGGAGGTTACCTCAAATCAATTCTTCTTCATCCATTCAAAATTGTTCATTTAGCAAGGAGAGATGATGTTCATTTGATCACATAGATCCACTAAGAAGCTTGCAACTACAAATTTGAGCACATCACATTTTAAATCCAGAAAGGAGAAGAATCCAAAGGGATATAATACAATTGTGTATTATTTATTTCCATTTATTTTATTTCTTTATCTCTTTAGTTTTACTCAATCAGAGGGCACATGGTTAGGTTTGTTGTAGGTTTTCAATTGATTTTGATTTTCTTATAATCTACTAATGTTTATACTTGTGTGTTTCATATGACATGGCCAATTAGACTTGGACCCCATCTTATTATATCAAGCATCTTATCATTCCTATAATTTTCAAATTAGCTCAAATTTGAACTTAATTTCACCTCCCTTTCTTCTAAATTTATCTATAATATTGCTCTTCAAGTTTGAAGTCAGCTTATTTCAAATTATGTTTTAGTATATTTAGCATAGAATAATTTAAATATCGTTTATGTTAAATTAGTTTATGGTCTCTTTCTATTTATTTTATATATATATATATATATATATATATATATATATATATATATAAACCTATTTCATTTTTGGTAATTAGTTTATGGTTTTCCTGGAATTCATGTTTTACTTATTTTAATGAATTTGGCACATAAGACTTTAATCTTCATTTAAGTCAAATTAATTTTTGAGTTATTTGTATTATTATTTTTTCTATAGAAACATATTTTTTTCAGATTAGATTATGTATTTATCATAATTAACATTTTACTTTTTTATAGGTTTCAAATTGTTAACATTACTTCTTATAGTTTTTTTGGTTTAGATTTTAGGTCTATTTGGTTTAGGTTTGCTTGTCAAAGACCACACATTAAAAACTTAACTTGTTTATTTTATGTTACATTTGACAAAGACATGGTTTTAGTAAATAAACACTTGAAAAAATTCATACTTTAGTGTAGTTAAAAATAACTGACATTTGATTTTGGTGTTCTTAAACATACTTATGTTTCCATTGCTTTTGTGTTTCTATTTATTGATTTTGTATTTTTGAGTGGCCTGTCATGCATTTTATATCCCCTTTCCCACTTAAGGGACACTGGGTGATAAAAATCATATAGGTTACTATTGTTTTTATCTAAAGGGATGCTATATTATGTTCTTTTATTTCCCCTTTATGGGATATTAAGAATCAAAAATAGTGAACTTTCATTTTTATTTTGGTTGGATGAGGTGTAATTTATAATAATATACAATTCTTTATGGAATGATGACTATGATTTCATCACCCAATGTACATACCAACTGCATACATTTTATGGGGTATATAAATTGAGGGTAGGTGTCATAAAAGCATAGGAAAATTACCCATAAAGGATTTCATGAAAGAAAGGGGTTTATCCTTAATGCTAATCTATCAAACACCACCCTTAAAGCTAAATTTTATAGTAGCATTTCACTAAAATCCTATGGCTAAAGTGGTATCAAAAGGGTTATACCCTCTCATGAATTTCTTGTTATTTATTCTTATTTGATAATTTTTGAGCCCCACATACTATGAGATATATTAGGTACCATTTATAAATAATTTTCAAAATTTATATTAAAACCACTTGGCCAAAAAAAACTTGTAGTAAAAGGGAAACCAACATCCCCCAAGATCTCACAAAATATCGCTTGAAGTGATGGTTAAGATATTAACATGTTCCCACTTCTTGTGAGGTAGATGTGTTGGATATGGTTGCATTTCACACCAATTTTACCACTAAAGATAGGGATTATCTTATATGCATGTCATTTCTTTTGTTGTCATAAACCTATTTTATGTGTTATACCTTACACATCAAACAAGTCAAAAGTATCCCAAGTTCAAACTTTATCATTGCAAACTTACATAGTAAGGCATTATTCTTCCCAAGTTATAACTCATTTTTTATACCATAACATTATGATTTATATATCATATAATTATTCTATCCATTTGAAATAGTTTCAAATTTTCTAAATCTAGATTAGTTTGACTCCGTTCATAAATTCTAATTTCCAATTGAAATCCAAATTCTAATTGAAGTTAAACCTTTTAAATTCAAATTCATATTCAAATTTATTTCCTATTCAATTCCAACATTTGAATTCAAGTCAAATTTATGATTTCTAATTTCTAATTCAAATCAAAGTTCCAATTCAAGTCAAATTTCTAAAATTCAAATTCATTTCCAATTCAAGTCCAACATTCAAATTCAAGTTAAATTTATGAATTCTATTTTCCAAATTCTAATTCAAGTTAAATTTTTGAAATTTAAATTCAAATTTCTGTCTAAATTCAAATTCCAAGTCAAACATCCAAATCTAAATTCAAATTCCAAGTCCAATCTCCAAATCTGAATTCAACTTTCACATCCAATTTTCACTTCTAAATCCAATTTAAGTCTAATTTCTAATCCAAGTCCAAATTCAATCAAGTCCATTGAAATTTACCTCTCAAGTTTAAATCAAGTCAGGTTAGGTCTACTTCGACCTAAGTTTAACAAAATTAACATTTACCAAGTCCAATCTAATTTCAAATTCAGACATTGAAATAAAGACAAATTGGGTCAAATTTGACCAAGTCACCCAATCAAAATTCAAATTTCCATGTCCATAGTCAAACATATAATCAAAATAAAATTAAATCAACATCTAATGTCAACTTTGACTAATGTAAAACATGAAATATCTAAATTCAAATTAGGTCTATTATGATCTAATCTAAACAATTTTTAATTCAATTAAATTTTCAATTTCAAAATCATATTCTTGTCTTTTCATTTAATCTTTAATAGCTTTCGATTGGGAATGATGATATCATATCATCCATCCTTCTCCCATTTTATTCAATCTTCCCTCTTTGTGGCCAATCTAATAAAGATAATTTTCCCTCTTGGGGGCCAATTATGTCAAATCATTCTACCCTCTTTGGTTATAATCCCATCAAAATAATTCAATCTCTTTGAGGACCATTATTTCAAATCATTATGCCTTATTTGGGGCCAATCCCATCAAAATAATCCACTCCATTTCAAGTAAATAATGTTAAATGTTTATTCCCTCTTTAGGGCCAATCTTATCAAAATAGTCCTCTTTCTTTGGGGCCAATTACATAAAATCCAATCCCCTTACATGTATCTTTGCTTGGGGGCATAATCGAACACAATCTAAGTCAAGGAATCTCAATGCATGTTTGTGTATACTCTTAGTCATAATCTAGTATCACCATTCATTAGTCAAGATGTGAACTATCAATGCTTCCATCCTAGCCAACAATTATCCCACTTCACACATACTCTTGACATTTAATCCATTAGTATAACATCCAATTTGGCCTTAACGCCACAAAAAATACATCTTAGCCATATTATGTCATTTCTCTTCTAAGGACCATCATCTATTGAATACCAAAATGTGTGTAAGTTTAAGAATCAATCAATGGGGATATGCCATGATCCCCTTCCCAAGAATGATCATATTCATCCACTTCCAATTCATGGTCAAGATAGTCAACATAAATTTGATGTTTTTTTCAAATCACCCATCCTTGACAAGTCAATTTTTGATAAGTCACCTTTTAACCACAAACCCCTCTTTGACAAAGGACCCATCTTTGATAAGCCAAATTTCAAAGATCCCATTATTGACAAGCAATCCATTTTCATCCATTGTAAAACATCCCTCATTTTATAAAATCCATTTGTCCCAAATCCTTCATTTCCAATCAAAAAGTGAAATATTTACTTGTGGTAAATTCAATATGATAGGCCATATTGTGGCCTCATCTACATACAAATTAGGTTCCAATTTCAAACAAACATCAAATTTAGTATGATAATTTATATCATATTTAACATTGAAATTAGATTAAATGCCACTATCAATATTAAAATAAGAGTCCAATGTTGAGGAAACTAGAGATAAAAGGCAAGAAGCTAGAAGGGTGGAAGGAGTGGAAGACTTACAGTAGTTTATAGGTATGGTAAGATAGGACAAAAGGAACAAAAGGAATTCAGTAGCTTACATATGTGGTAATATAGGTTAGAAGGAGCAAAATACCTTCAATAATTTATAGGTGTGGTAAGAGGGGAAAGGAGTGGAAGACCTTTAGCAGTTTACAGGTGTGGTAAGATAGGGTGAAAGGAGTAGAAGACCTTTAGCATTTTAAATTTAATCTAAGAAAGAAAACCAAAACATTTATAAAAGTTACCTTTGGTTTAATATAGGATATTCCAATGGTGTGGACCTCCAAATCCTAGATACTCTTAGACTTGGAGAGAGAGGCCAAGGAAGAATAAAAAAGGTTCAGTGAAATTTGATGGAGGAATAGTTTGATTTACTATAGGCCTCAAGAGAGGTGTTTTCCTGAGCAGAAGGTAAAGGAAGACCTTCAGCAATTTCAATTTGATTTTAAATTTGAGAGGGAATAAATAATGGTAAATATGGAAGACCTTTCGGTAATTTCATTTTGAATTTCAATCAGAGTAGGAGGAAGTAATGGTAACTATAAAATACCTTCAACAATTTCAATTTGATTTTCATTCTGAGTGGGAGGAAGTAATGGTAATTGTATAAGACCTTCAATAATTTCAATTTGAATTTGAATATAAGTGGGAAGAAGTAACATTAATTATGAAAGACATTTAACAATTTCATTCTGAGTGGGAGGAAGTAATGCATTTTTATTTTGAATTTCAAATGGATTAGGAGGAAGTAATGGTAACTATATAAGATCTTTAGTAATTTTGATTTGATTTTCATTATGAATGGGATGAAGTAACGGTAACTTAAGAAGACCTTAAACAATTCTAATTTGAATTTCAATATGAGTGGGATGAAATAATAGTAATTGTAGAAGACCTTAAATGATTTTAATTTGAGTGGGAGGAAGTAATGGTAACTACAAAAGACCTTCAATAATTTGAATTTCACTTTTCTCTGGTTAAAGGGTTGGTAAAGTTTATTGAAGGGGTATAAGTAATGGTAACTATGAAAGACCTTCATCAATCTCAATTTGAATTTCAATTTGAGAGGAAAAACTAGAGCCCCTTTTTACTTTAGCATTTTGAATGTCTTTTTAATTGGGAAAATCAAAATACCAATTTAGACATGAACAAGAGTAGAAGGAGCAAAATGAGACTTCTTCCTTTGAGACATGGATGAGAAGAAAAGCAAGGGTAAGGAGGAGACAAAGATGAATTAATTTTAGGTGGACTAGGGGTATTCCATTCCACCATTGAAATTCCCCATAATTTTGAATAGAAATCTAGGTGGGAGAGATTCAGTGTGAAATACCTTTAGCATTTTGAATTCCAATTTGAATGGGAAAATTAGAACACTTATTTTGACATGGATGGGAGAATAAGGAGTGGAAGGAGCTTCCTTCCATTAGTACATGGGAAAGAAGGAAAAAAATGGAAAGGATGAAATGAATATGACCTAGATCTAGGTGGACTGGGGGTTGTCCATGCCATTAACAACATCTCCCTTAAGATTGAAAGGCAAGATGGGTGGTAAAAAATCAATTTTGTAGTTTGGTGAAAGGGAGCTTCTAGGTATAATTTGGAAAATAAAATTAGAATAGATGTTGCTCACAACACTTGTTGGGTTTTTAAGAGCCCCTACTTAGGCAGGGAGTGAATCTACCTAGGGTTTCTATGAGGAGAGCCTAGTCCTAGAAAAGTCTTGGGATTGAAACGAGCGGAGACCTTCAGCATTCTAAATTTTATTTTGATCCAAAAAATTGGAACAAGATTAGTTTTTCTTCTGTGTTCCTTTTATGGGGTGAATGATAGAGGATCCCACCCCAGGATTATTTTTTGGGGTAAGTTGGATATTAGAGGAAATCACTTCCCTAGTTCATTGAGTGGCATGAATATTAGAGGAGTCCATGCTTTTACCCCATTTGAGGTCTTGGATAATGGAAAAATCCATTTATCTCACTTGAGAACTATAAGTAATTTGGTCTATTTTAAATTACTAATCTTTATGGAAAGTTAGTTTTTGTGTTTAGGAGTACCATGCCTTATTATAGCCTCCATTTTTTTAAGAGTGGATATTAGAGGTGTCCAACCTTGGTTATTTAAAATTATAGGATTCAATGTAACCATCATAAGATTTTTTAAAACTAGATCTAATATGGATGAATCCCCCTCGGGGGTTGTGGTTTTATTTAGACAAGTTTTCTCTCTTAAGGTATGAAGGTAATGTGAAGGAAGGGAAAAAACTATGTTAAATTAAAAATCTATAGAGGACCCTACTCATTACAAGTCAGTTTGGTTTGGGATAGATATAGGATTCCCAAATAAATCCTATCCTACTAGAGTAGATTATAGAGGAATCTACCTTGTTAGTTTTAATGGGAGGAAATGCCTACTTATTGTGTCTCAATTATGAGGAAGTTTTTTGGAATACCTAGCTAGTAGAATATCTACTACTCATAATGGATTCTTAACTTGTAGAGTAAGCCTCAAGGAAGTCCTATCGAAGGATATTTAGCTCTTCAAGTTTAATTATTATATAACATCCTTGAGCACTCTAAAAGTATGTAGGGATGTAAATTTTTTGGTTCTAAGTGGGAAGATAAGCCCAATTGTGATTCAACTATGCAAAGGCTATGAAAAAAACCTAGGTGTTGGAAGAGTTCTTTTTCCAATTGAAATTATGTTCTATAGTTTGTTTCTTATTATGTTTTGCCAAGGTAAGAGATCTTTAAAACCTCCATGTTTTTATAAGGTCATGTGTACCTTTACTTATCGTTTAAATGGTTAAGGAAGCCTCAAAACTCCCTTCTTATGATTTGAATAGGTTGTGAATCTTAGTGGAAAAATAAGCTTACTCTAGGTAACTCTAATGTATCTTCTAGTTTGCAGTGCCCTTAGAGAAGACACGTTGAAGGGAGATAAACCTTTGAGATTAACTATTTAGTAGCATTTTTGTGCACTATAGACTATTGAACCCTTAAAGCCCCTAGTTGTGATAACCCTTAAAACCCTCATGTTCTCTTGTCTTATGAAGGTCATGGGTACCTTTACTTCACTTTTTAAAGGTTTAGGGAGCCTTCAAACCCTCTTTGCTAATCTTGTATATTAGGGGGATCATTTTTCAACCTCTTCATTATACTTGGATGTGGGTCCAGTTGTCAAAACCCTCTCCTTCCTGGTTCATAGCTATAGTTTCAAAATCATTTTACCTAATCAAAATAAAAATATCATATTCATAATAAAATTTTAAATTAAAATACATTAGTGGATATTACAACATCAATTACACACTTTTGGTAGATAAAAATGAATACTTTAGTAATTTATTCATAGTTTTTAGGAAGTTTCCTTTGATGTCAAGGCAAGTCATCCTAGTAGTCTCTATGAGGATTATCTAGCCTTTAATCATTCCACTAATATCAACCATACTTTTCACATCAACCATCCTATCCATTATCTTCAAATTTAGCCTCCCATAATTGTTGATTGGGAACGATAGAATCACACATTATTGGAATTTTCCATAGTGACATATTAGTTCCATAATTTATAGGGCCCAAAATTTGCACTCAGTCAGGAGAAAATTACCCTAGTGAACCCCTATTTGAGGAACTATGAGGCAATCAAAATAAAAAAATGGAGTCCCTTAGTGAAAACATCTTTGAGGCACTATTAGACAATCAAAATAAAAATAAAATTAATCAAGAAGACTATGATGGTGAAAACCTATTTTAGGTGTTGTTATAAACCAAATTTTCACTATAGAGAAATCAGGTAGATCTTCTCAAATTTGGTATAACATGGAATTATCTCTGTGCTAGGCAAGCTACTACAAGAGATAGATCTCTAGATTTGAAAGGGATAGCTCCTTTTATCTATATTTTAGGGTCACACACTACACTAGACTAATAAATATTAGGGGTGAAAAGGGAAGAAGGAAAATAAAACAACCTAAAATAATTAAGGTGATACACTAAAGATAAATCCAAAAAACACATTTGCATCTACATTAAGAAAGAAGATTGTTAAAATTGACCTTAACTTAATGTTTTTCTAGCATAAGTGTTTCTACATGGAAGTAGACTAATATGAATATCCAAAGGTGAGTGAAAAGGAGAACTAATATTAGGCATTACTATTCTCTCTCACACTTCAAAACACACTTAAAAAACACATACACTTCATGAGACTTGTTAGAAGAGATCCTACTACTCACACAATGCATACAAGATCAGAATGGAAGCAAAAAGAAGATATTCATGACTTTTCATCCAAATAAACTAATTGACATAATTAGGAAATATTTTCAGAGATAAAATAAACTTCAAAACTTTATTCAAAGATAAATAAATATGTCAAACTAGTAGGGCTTAGCCATACCAATTGTGGATTCACATAAATGCCAAAATGGCTTGAATAAATAGAGGATAGGAAAAGAAAGAGAAGAAGTGAAGTTCAAGAGTCACAAGGCCAAGTGTCAAGACCTAGAAACCAATTAAAATACAAGATAATGAAGTGGAAAATAGGTGATGAAGTTCTCTTAGACAAATGTTCATTTGAAATATGACACCTTCTTGAGGTTGGCATAGAAATCTCCATATTCGTCTTGAAATTGCCCTCATGATGATGACTCCACCTATCTATATTTATCTACCTTAGAAGTTGTTTAAACATATTATTTGACTTGGTAAGGTGGAGATATGATTTTTGATAATCATCTATGCCCTTTAACTAATAGCCTCCCTTTTATCACTTGGCATTCACTTTCTATAGTCACTTACTAGCCTTCAAGGCCTATCTTCACACTTGTCACTTAAGTGACCTATATATTTTTAGAAAGGTTCATTGTGTAGGTATTATAAAACTCATTCAAACCTTGATTTTCATCTGGTCTATCAAATAGACCTCAATGAAACTCAAAACACACTTCTCACAATCAATTTTGATAGTCAAATTTCTTCTCACTATGTTATTCAAGGCTGCATGTACTGACCAATATGATAGAGTAGTTTATAGGAATGACCAATGTGATAATTGAGTTTTATGAGTCATATTACATTCCTACACACCTCTCACAATAAATTTCACCTATTTATTCCCTTATGTACCCTTTGATCACCTCATAACTTGTAGAAAATAGAGAATTAAGCATGTCCATACAAGTGATAGTATAAAATAATTAGATGGAAATGAGCTTGATACAGTTCCAAATAAGTCCAAGTTAATTTCTAGGTTAATTGACCCCTCCTGAATTCAGAAATATTCATATTTTTCACATCGGGTTCATATGAGGGTCTTAGGATATTCTGGTTCTTAGTGATGATTCATAAAGGTTAGATGTTCCAAATCTGAACCAATCCCACTAAGTTCAACTATATTAACTTCCTAAAATACCCCTAAGTTCTTGAGGTCCCATGCAATCCATTCATATAGACGTGAGTGAAATAAAATGGCTTCTCAATTCCTACTAAGCATTCTAGGTACCCCTAAGATAGATTTAGGCCAAAAGGACTAGTCTAAGATATTTATCTATAAAAAAAAGGTATTATCAACCCTAAAAACTCCCTTGAAGTTCCTCAAACTACTTAGGAAGATCATGTGGTCTTATGAAAGGAGTTAGGCACCATGAGGGTTCATGTTGTGTTTTAGGCTTAATAGGCATAAACTATGTATGTGAGTATTTGACCACTTGTAATTTTTTACACTAACTATAGGTGTTTCTCAACCATTTTTCATATCCAATTAAACCATCTAAATCTTATCATGATCATTTTTGGATCTGCCCTTCATCCTTTTACTCTCTATGTACCATGTTTGTAGGTTGTGTTACTCAGGGAGTGCCTTTAGTCTGAAATAAAACAAAGGGCACTTCCCTTATTATATTGGAAAAACTAAGAGTATAGGGGTATATTTTAACTAATTATTATACTTTTTAAAAAATTTAAGTCTTGGTTATGCTCATAGAGGCATTAACACTTCAAACTCTCCACACTAGATTTTAGGACTATCTGTAATTGTAGGGTTTTAGTTTGACTAAGTCAAAGGTTTGAAAAATCATTTTACTAAACCTTCTATATCTCCTTGCCTCTGAGAATATCTTATAAATATGGAATTATCATTCAAAAATTTTTTTCCTACATGGTCCTTCCATCCCATACCCCTGCTTATCATTCAAAATGTATCTCTTATTAGTTTAGGCTAGTCTAAGTTGAGAGTCAAAATTGTAAGTATTCATCAAAGAAATTAAGAGTTTATTATAGGTGGATACATGTCCTAAGAAATATAATTCATGATTTTTTTCCTCTCAGGTTATTAGAGCATATCAAACCTAAATGATTTTATCCATGTGTTGATACCATGCTCTTATCTCTATATCATCAATGCACTAGAAGTTGCTTGTGAGTTGCATTGTCCAATTTAGCTTTGTGTCACTATAGTTCACTAAGTCTCCAATGAAAACTTGACTGAGTTTAAAATCACTCTATCTTCTTCTTCTCTTAACCAAACAATCTCCTTATTTGATCAAGTGTGACCTCTAGGTCAAGACTACAAGAGTGAAATGATTAGACTTACCTAGACCTCAAAAATGTCCACCAATAGATGATATTATGTGGGGCAAGGAAGTTTTTAAGATAAACTAAGGTAAGACTTATCATTTTCAACTTTTATTAAACCTTGTAGCTGTCTCTGTTGCTTTAACTAGCCTTAAATGTACTTGGCTATATTTAAGGCTTTTATACCTTCAAGCCAATCTTGAAAACTTGTTAAAGGCTTTATCTTAAATTTCAAATCTCACATCAACCCACTATCTAAGCACTTGTACATAATCATGTCTATGATTATCTATTGGGTTTAATTCATTGTGTTTGTGTCTTAGGCCTTATAATCCATCAATTATCCTCTTCAGACTAAACATTTAATGGATAAACTAATAACCATGCTATTAGGGATTCAAAACAACATATTAGACTTGACTTAAAGCCTTTTATAAGAGGATTAAACTATGTATTTGTAAAACATTCCTCTATAGACCATGATGGTGTTCACTTATAACAAAGTGAGATGATCCATCTTACCTTCCATGACCACACATGCCAAACCTATTTAAATCAACATGATAAGGATGAAAATACTCTATAATTCCATATACATCACATGGAAACATCATACCAATTAAAATAAATGAGGAAACTAAGGTATTGGGGATGTGTAGGTAGTTTTAAGGCACTAAAAATCTTACAAATTGTTCATATAGTACGTACCACCATTCAAAAATATATGACCATGAAATGGGATCCAATGAGGACTACTAACATCCCCTAAGTGCACTCAGACCAACTCTTCTTCTCTTGTTTATACTAATAGAAAACCATTGACTTATTTTGACTTATCTAAGAGAGAGATGAGAGAGAGGGACCAATTTTTTTGTAGATTTAAACTTGTTGAAGTTTCTTGCACCTAAAACTAACCCATTGGAATTTGAAGACACTTCCTTTAAACTTTCACACATGCCATATGTGTCACATCAATTCATACAAACATCTTAAATGAAATTTGATAGATGATCTCCTTCTTTCCACATTAAACCTACATCCTTTTCAATTTAAATTGGTCTTATGACACCTTTATTACATGTGGTACATTGGATATCCTCTTAAAAAATTTGTCCTCTTGTGAAAATTGTATAATTCCATTAAAATGATGCTAAAGGTGTCATAAAAGGTTATTTAAGACAAATGACAAATGTGACCAAGGTGAAAACATATTATGTGACTTGATTAATGACCATGTGACTAATTCAAACCTAGGAGACCTTATTACAAGTTTGAATATACAATGTGGCTTAACTAAATTTGTCCTAGAGTTAAATATAGTCAACATTTTAGTGATTTCCTAGGGGTAACATGCTTTATATGCTAAGGACTAGTTGTCTTCTCCTATCCTTGAGAAATGGAGTCACTTATACACTATTCTTGACATTTAAATTCCATTTAAAGGACACCAAACACATAAGACAAGATAACAAAACACGTAGTTGTACTTTGTACGCACTCAGGGAAAATACATAAACAACTCAAAAGAAACACACACCTATACTAATATGTAAAAGACCTCAAAACACTGGAGGTGAAATACAACTCTTCATTGCTTCAACTAGGTTCAAAAATAATTCTTCTGACATCACTACTACTCCATGAAAACAAACTCTCATATGATGCATACTTGTTCATGAACACTTGCTTATGGAGATAGTCAAATGACTTACCATGGTTAGATCTTCTATTAATTGTAAATGTATCACTTGGGGTTCTCATGAACACTCCATGTATCCCTCCTAGATTTTTTTCATATTCGAAGTTGATTTGTTCTTCATATTCAATTGACACTCCTCAATCTAGTCATGGGGAATCATCAAAACCTTCTCAACTTTAGATGTGTTTGACTCATGATATGTTTATTATTGGGAGTCTTTAAGGTTGTATCCTTGTTCACCAAATAATTCCTAGTCTATCAAAGTTGTTCTTTGATTGGTAGAGACCTCAAGCTCTTCTTTATGCTCATGAAACACATGGTTGATTTTAACATCAAGTTTGTATTCCTTTTAAGGAGTTGTATACCTACTTACCTCTTCAAATTATTACATTCTAGAATTGAATTCTTGCCACATATAATACATCTCTTCATGAGGTTCATGCTCATGAATGTTGTCTTCCTTGGCAATTATAATTGAGTGTTCACTAAGACTGTCATACTTTGTCACAGTGGGTATACTCACATTATCACCCATGTGTACAAGATAGTTTCCACATGCAACTTGATCTATAATTTCATCAGGATCTACTTTAAGAGCTCCATCACATTCTTCATGGAGGATGTAAATAACAAGTCCTATTCTTTCAAGTCCATACCACTCAACTCCCCATTCATTAAGGTAAAATTTAGATATGCCATCAAGGAGTGTTATAGGTTCTTGATCACTAGGTTTATTTTATTCTTAAGTGACATTGCAATTCATGTTATAGGTATAAGTCACATATGGTTCTACATGAAAACTAGAGAGAGGTTTAGATTTTATTGACACTTTTGAACCATACCTAGTCTTAAATGTCATACAAGACTAGTTTGAAGTTAAATAACCTCCAATTTTAGTAGGGAACTCTCTTGACAAACAAATTACTAAATGAGATGGCACATCCACAACCACAACATCTTGGGAAATATTGAAATTAGGACAATCATGGAGAACAAGTTGAAAACCATTTATTATGTCAATTGTCTTGGAAGATGACCCATTTAATTTTATCACTCCTTTGGAATGAGGCTCATACTTCAAGTTCAATTTATCAACTACTTGCTTGGGCATGACATAAGTACTAGCTCCACTTTCAATAAGATAATTATGTGCCAAAGCATCTTCAATGAGGATAGATAGATATAATGGAGGAGCATTTTCTAACTTTTCAACTTTTTTTGACTATCCCTCACTAGGTCTCAAACTATTTTTCAAGGCTGCTTCTTTTACATTAGGTTGTTTGGTTGTCAAATTGAGTTTTGACAACTCCTCTTGAAGTAGTTCTACTTGTCTAGGTATTGTCAATGTATCCCAAATTGATAAATTCACATGAGACCTCTTCATTTTCTTTATAATGTTAGTAAAATATCCACTAACCTTTGCTTATCCACTAGTAGGGATAATACTAACTATACTTTGATAATTCTAAGGTATGAGAACACTCCTAACTTCTAATTTCTTTGATCAACTAGTGCATTTGGTACTGAAATAGACATAACTACCCTTTGGGATGTTTGAACATTCATTGATAAACCATTACCATCTCCTTGAAACTATTTAATTTCATTATTTTTTCTCCTTTTGCTTACATTTATAGGACTTGCATCTCCAATGTAGACCCCATTTGAACACTCTTCCCATTGGTCTCTCCTCTACTAGGTACCTCATCTTGAGTTATAGTTGGCATAGTTCCCAAACTTGCCATGAAGGCTTGATTTGAGGAATTATTGACATAAAAAGATGGATCACGAGGTTGATCCCATGAAGGTTGGCTATCATGCTCTTGGGAAAGGTTATTCTTATTAAGAACTAATGCTCTTGAGATGGAAGGAGCATTGGGATTGTATCCATTATAAGATTTTGATTGAACCAACTATCTTTGGCCTTGAGGATGACCTTAGAAAGGTGGTCTATTAACTTTATAGTAAGGGTAGGACTGATTAGGTTGATAGTGTATTTGGAAAGTCCTTACTTTTTGTTGTTGGATAGTCTTCTTTAGACCTAAGATATCATGATCTATGGCTCTCATCTTTTTTACTCATTGGATTTGCTTGGTTGACTAGGGGTAGTAGGCTTATGTTTAGGTGTAAGAATGGAAGAAATAATAGGTGTAATATTTTTTTAATCATGTAATAGAGTCATGGGAGGTCTTGGTTAAATCTTCCCAACCTAAATCAAATAATTATCTACCCTTATGTCCACTTCATATGCATTAGGCAATGTGATCCCTCCCATAGATTGTATCATAACAATATCATTATCAAAAGATTTAAGATAGTAAATGAAATCATAGTAAATTTTGGGTCATACCAAGATTGGGATCCTATCCCATGTATTTTGAAATATTATGTTGAAATCTTGGATCACTTCTTGAATTTATCTCCTTATGTTGTTTAGCTTCCCAGTCAATGACAAGTTGTCACTCTTGTCTTCAAATCTTCTCCTCAAGGCATCTCTCAACTCATCCCATGTGGTGAATGATTCAAGGGCCAATGTAACATACCAATCAAGATATTTACATTTGAAAGAGATATCTAATAGTCAGATTGTTATTTTTTCCTTAATGATGTGATGGATATTACAGAAGTTAGACATGTTTATTTTATGCTCAATAGGAGTAATGGTAGACTCACCAGTTTATGAGGAAACACTTTTGAAGGTAGATATTGGAATGTCATCATAGTGAGAAAGTCTTATAGGACTATAGACATTGAAGGAAAAAAAATTAAGGTTCCTTTCCATGGTATCTTTAGAAATTTTCAAGAATGGGCCAATCAAAAACTTTCTTATAGGCTTATGAGCAAGGTATGACTTCTTTGGGTAAGGGTGAGTGTTATCAAATCTGATTTATTTTTATGACTAATGAATAATCCCTTGGAACTCAAAAGGAATTTATTTGGTAAGATACATTGTGTTTACCTTAGACATGAGAGAGTGCATTAGTTTTCAACCAATATTTAAATGTTAGAGTCACCAAATACTGTAGAAAGTGGACTATTACAACCTCCTTATTGTCAAAACTAACATCCACCTTGAACAACCTTCTTTAAATTCATGTCCCACTGGGCATTCCAGAAATGTTATAACCCAAATTTTCACGCTAGATAAGTCAAGTATACCTTGTCAAATTTGGGATAACATATAACTATCTATGCAGTAGGCAAGCTACTACAAGAGATAGATCTCTAGATTTGAAATGGATAGCTCCCTTGATCTATCTTTTAGGATCACACACTACATTAGACTAATCACTATTAAGGATTAAAAGGGAAGAAGTAAAAATAAATCAACCTAAAAAATTAAGGTGATACACCAAAGATAATTCCACAAAACACACTTGCATCTGCACTAAAAAAGAAGACTACAAAAATTAACCTTAACTCAATGTTATTCTAGCATAAGTGTTTTTACATGGACATAGATTACTATGCATATATAGAGGTGGGTGAAAATGAGGTTTGATATTAGACACTACTAGTCTCTCTCATACTTAAAAATATACTTAACAAACACATAAACTTCATGAGACATGTTAGAAGAGATGATACTACTCACACGATGCATACAAGAGGAGAATACATTCATCACTTGTCATCCAAATATACTACTAAAAGTACTTAGGAAAGAGTTGTAGAGACAAAATCAACTTTATAACTTTATTCATATACAAATCAAGATGTCAAACTAGCAGGGCTTTGCCATATCAATTGTGGATTCATATAAATTCCAAAATTGATTGAATATATAGAGCATAGGAGAGGAGAGAGAAGAAACAAAGTTCAAGAGTCACAAGGCCAAGTGTCAAGAATTGGAAAATAGTTATAATTCAAGAGAATGAATCAAAAAATAGGTCATTACATTCTCTTAGATAAATGTCCATCTAAAACATGACTCCTTATTGAGGTTGGCGTAGAGATCTCGATATCCTTCTTAAAACTACTCTCATGATGATGAGTCCACCTATCTATATTAAACTAACCTAGAAGTCCTTGACACATATCTTCTAACTTTGGAAGGTGTAGATATGATTTTTGACAATCATTTATGACCTTCAACTAATAACCCCCCTCTTTGTTACTTGGCATTCACTTTCTATAGTCACTTATTAGCCTTCTAGGCTTGTCTTCACATTTATCATTTGAGTGACCTATATATTTTCAAGAAGGTTTATTTTATAGGTATTATAAAACCCATTTAGACATTTTTTGTTCTTTAGGATATCAAATATACCTCAATGACACTCAAAACACACTTCTCACAATCAACTTTGAAAGTCACATTTATTCTCACTATGTTATTCAAGATTGCCTGCAATGACCAATCTAACAGAGGGGTTTATAGGCATGACCAAATTAATAATTGATTTTTAGTAGTTATATTTCAGCCTTACACACCTCTCATAATAAATTTTACCTATTTATTCCCTTTTGTACCATTGGATCACCTCAAAACTTGTAGAAAATAGAGAATTAGGCATCTCTATACAAGTGATAGTATTGATTAATTGGGTGACAAGGAGATTAAGAGAGTGAAAAATAGGTCCAATTTAGTTTCTAGGTCAATTTAACCATTATGAATGTATAAATCTTCATATCTTTCACATTGGGTTTATATGAGGGTTTTAGGAGATTCTGTTTCTTAGTGATGATTCATAAAGGTTAGAAATTTAACCTTCAAACCAATCCCACTAAATTAAAGCATAGGACTCTCCTAAACTACCCCTAAGTGACTGATGTGCCATGTAGTTCCTTTGTATAGATGTGAAGGAAAGAAAATGGGTTCTCAACTCCTACTAGTCATTCTTGGTATGCTAAAACATATTTAGGCCAAAATGAATAGTTTGAGATATTTATTGCAAACCAATAGGTCTTATCAACCCTACAATCTCCTCTAAAGGCCCTTAAATTGTGTAGGAATATCATGTGGTCCTATTAATGGATTTAGGTACCATGAGGGTTCATGTTTAGTTTTAGGCCTGATAGGCCTAGACTATGTATGTGAGTATTTGACCACCTGTAATTATTTATAGTGACTATAGGTGTTTATCTAAATTTTTAATATACAATTTAACTCTATACATCTTCTCTTGATCATTTTTGGCTTTTTACTTCATCCTTTTACTCTCCATGTACCATGTTTATAGGTAGTGTTACTCAAGGAGTGCCTCTAGTTTGAGATAAAATAAAGGGAACTTCCCCTATTAGCTTAGACAAATCAAGAGAATTGGGGTATATTTAAACTCTTGATTATAATATACAAAAAATTTCAAGTCCTAGTTATTCTCATAGAGTCCTTAACAATTCAAACTCTCCACACTAGATTTTAGGACTCTTTATAAGTACATGGTTTTAGGTTGATTATGTCTGATGTTTGAAAACTTAGTTTAAAAAACCTTATTTGTCTCCTTGCCTTTGATACTCTCTTATAAATAGGGTATTATCATTACGAGAATTATTTTTTGCATGGTCCTTCCATCCTATATCAATACCTATGATTCAAACTATATCTCTAATTAGCTTAGGCTAGTCTAAGTTGAGAGTCCAAATTATAGGTATTCATTAGAGAAATCAAGAGTTTCCTATAGGTGGATGCATGTCCTAATTATTTTAATTCATGATTTTTTTCCCTCTAAGGTCATTATAACATCTCAAACATGAGTGAGATATCTCTATATTGAGACCATGTTCTTATCTGTATACCATCAATGCACTAGAAATTGTTTATGAGTTGGACTATCCATTTTGGCATTGTGGCACTGTAATTCACTAATTATCTCTAAGGAAAACTTGATTTATTTTGAAACCACTCTATCCTCCTCTTATCTCAACCAATCAATCTCATTATTTGCTCAAGTGTGACCTCTAAGTCTGGATTGCAAGAGTAAAATTATTAGATTTACCTAGACCTCAAAAATGTCCACCAATAGATGACATTGTTTAGGGTACAGAGATGTTTTAGATAAACTAAGGTAAGACTTCTCATTTATAACTTTCAGTGACCTTGTAGTTGTATATGTTTCTTGAACTAGTTTTTAATGTCCTTGGATGTGCTTAAGGTTTCTAAACCTTCAAGACAATCTTGATAACTTGTCAAAGGCTCTATCTTGAAGTTCAAATCTCACATCAAACCACTATCTAAGAACTTCTACATAATCCTGTAGATGACTATCTATTTGGTATTACTTTATTGTGATTGTCTTAGGCCTTGAAATCTATCAATGAACATATTGAGACTAAACCTTCAATGGATAAATTGATCACCATGTTATTCCTCGACTTAAATCCATTCATAGGAGGATGAAACTCTGTAATTGCCAAACATTACTCTACAGACCATGATAGGTTCAATTTTAAGAATGTGAGATGCTCCATTTTACCTTCCATGACCACATGTGCCAATCATGTTGAAATCAACATGATAAATATTAAAATAATCTTCAATTTCACATACATCACTTGAAAACATTAGACCAATTCAAACAGATGAGGAAACCAAGGTGATGGGGATGTGTAGGTAGTTTGACGACACTAATAATACTAGTGACTATTCATATAGTATTGAACACCATATTAAAAACTATGACCATGAAATGAGATCCCATGATGACTATTAACATCCCCCAAGTGCACTCGTACCAACTCTTCTTCTTATGTCTGTACTAACAAAAAACCCTTAGCCTATTTTGACTTGTCCAAGAGAGTGATGAAAGAGAGGGACTAGTTTTTGGTAGTTTTGAACTTGTTAAATAATTTTTCACTTAAAATTGATTTGTGGGAATCTCAATACACTTCTCTAAAACTTCCACATGTTCCATATATGTCACATCAATTTGTACAAGCATCTTAAACTTAATTTTGTAGATGATCTCCTTCCCACATTAAACCTATATCCTTTCAGTTTTAAATTGTCCTCTGACACCTTTCTAACATGTGTTACATTATATATCCTCTTAAAACATTTGTCTTCTTCTTAAAACCATAAAATTTCATTAAAATGACCCCAAAGGTGACATAAAAGGTATTTAAGACTATTGAAGAATGTGACCAAAGTGAAAACATATTATGTGAATTGATTAATGACCATGTGACTAATTCAAACCTAGGAGACCTTATGAAAATTTTGAATTTGGAAGGTGGTTTGACCAAATTTGATCTAGGGTTAAATTTAGTCAATAGGTGTTAATAAAAGAACAAATTAATCTCACATTACTTGATAAAGAGATCATTGAAGTCAATATTAAAATAACCAATAATCCAAACATCATTAATATTACAAAAAATCTTAGGCCTAAGTAATATAAAAATCATGTGGACCTATTGGGATAATTTTAAGAGGTCTTTGACACCCCAAAATTTAGATTCATGTCAAAATTGAAACATCTAGAATTAGAAACAATGTGTGTGACTGAAAACCCTATTTTTTTGGTCCCCCAATAATTATACATTCCTTCATAATTATATCATTTATATAGATCATATACTACACCTTCCAATCAGATCCTTCATCAAAAGCTTATCCTAATTTACCATCCCTATCAACACTTGATTTCATAGAGGCTACAAAGATAACTTGTTTAAAGGCTTGGAGGAATTAAAATAAAAAACTAATGATGACAAAAACAACATCAATATCCTAATAGAGAAAATATATGGAGTAATTGTGGGCTAAATATCAAAATGGGTAAGCATTTTTCATCTTGAAAGCCTTTAATGAGTTGATATCCTAAAAAATTAAAAAAAAATAAAATAAAATAAAAGATGAAAAATAGAAAGATAAATAATTTGTCCAATGGTGAAGACTATGGTTATGGCACCTTGGCCAAGTACCATGATGAAAACCAACTTTATGGCATCATGTGTAAATAATGTTGGCAAGTACTTTGACACTTGGTGGAAACCCCATATAATTACTCATCCATACCATTTTAACCATTCATATATTTCCAAATCATAATCATAATCCTTATCCTTTTATCCATCATATCATGCCCATCTTTCATCTGATTTAGTGGAATATCTTTTAAGCCCAATTTTGGGAAGCATCTTGGCATATCATCTAAACAATGGTTTGATAACTATAAACTTGGTTCCCATGTAAAATGTTCCTTGGAGATCCATAATCCATTTTTTATCATACATTATCATCCAACATAATCCTTTAATTATTTCCATTAGATATCATATCTCATCTCAGTGTTAGAGCAAGTTTTCCCTTTGCTAATGACCCTTTGTATATATTTATTCCAAAAATTTCAAAAAAAACATTGAAAATTATATAAAATCCAAAACAAAATCTTAAAATTCAAAAATATAAAACATCATAACATTCATAAAAATATTAAACATTAGAAAATTAGAAAAATCATAAGAATTAGAAAAGGTTAAAAATCTCCACAAAGAGATATAAAACCACAAAATTAAAAACCATTTGTCTTATCCTAAATCTAATTAAATAATTTTATCTTGTTTGAAAGTGTCCTTTATAAAATACACCTTGTTTGAGGCAAATCATTAGTCTAACTATCACACATTCTCAAGATATTTCATTCCCAATTCTACCCTATTTGGGGCTACTTAATCCAATCTAAGCTCATAGATTTTTCCCTAATTGGGGCATGTTATGTTTGTATCTTCATTATTAAGATATTTCATTCCATATTATTCCCTATTTTTGGTTACTTAATATAATATAATCTTGTATCTTTTGTCCTATTTGGGGCATGCCAAGTTTGTAACTTCATTCTTAGGATATTTCATTCCCAATTCCACCATGTTTGGGGATAGTCAATCCAATCCAAGCTCATATATTTTTCCCTACTTTCGGAATGTGAATATTTCAATTTCAAATACAATTCCATTACATGTATCCTTTCTTGGTGACATTATTAAATTATCTCATTGACCTCTCACACATGGAATTTTTACTTAATTATCAACAAGATGCTTTTTTTATTTTATTTTCAAGTGTGTGTGTGTTTGTTTGCTTACTTTTTTGTTTAATTTTATTATGTCTTGACTCAATCCACTTGAATTCATAGTGTCACCATGTTTCTACTATATCATGGTGTCTCCCATCATGTGATTGTACTTAAGTGCATCCATCATCATATGTCAATAATGTCATCTTGATTTTTTCCATATCATGGTGCATTATTGTCATTTATCTATTGGATTGAGACATCAATTCTTAATCACATTATGTCCAAGTCATCATATTGTTTTATATCATGTTGAATGACATTTTATCCTACATCAAAAATAAATTTATAAAATATATGTGGAGATACTCTAAAACAAGAGTTTATCCCCTTGTAAAATCTATCCATTCCTTCACATCCAATCATCTCATCCCTATTTGATATTTTAGACCAAATCATATCATTAATTTTATACCAAATCCTATCATCATATATTTACCATCATTATTCCTCCCTAAAGGGAGAACAATATTTCCCTAGGTTCCATTTAGATTATGTAAGTAATGCTCAGTTACATGGGGTTTTTGAGGTAAGGTTAGATAGTTTTATTATCACTCTTATAATTATCTCCATTATCATCATTAATAATTTCATCCCATTCCTCCTTCATAATAAAATTTTAACTCCATCACTACATATATACCCATCATCTCATCCATTTTAGCCCATCAATATTTATCATTTTTCTAGCTTGTCAATCTATTTTAACAAGTTGATTCATAATCATCCTCATGCCATACCTCCATATTTTCAATACTCTAATTCACCCCATTTTCTAATCCCTTTAAAATTTTCCATTCCATTTTCATTTCCAAATCCACCATCTGATCCACTATTTAGCTCATCACCTTCCTTACCATCACTTTTCCTATCAATACTTATTTGATCATGATACCACCTACTCCTTCACTCTAATATCATCATTTTTGTCTCCTTTTCCACTCCATTGCTCACTCATTTCCAAATTTTACTTGTTTTTCCTTATCCTTCATTTTACTTGCCATTCCATTTTCTCCTCAGTATACTTTAGACCTCTTTTCACCACTTTCATTTTATTCCACATCCTTCATTGTGTCATTCCCCAAAACAATAACAAAAATTCCATTATTGATGCTTTCAATTCACCAATCTTCCTAGTTTTCATATCCATCCTTTCACCCCTATCTTCTGCACTTTGTTTTTCATCCCATTTCTCTATTTTATTTCATTTTTCTTTTTCCATGATTTCACTTGGTTTACTTTGAATTTTTCATATCATTCATTCTTCCCAAAATTAACTCCTTTAAAGTTATTTATCCTTTGATAAGCCTTCTATAATTGCACTTTTCATCTTATTTGAGTAATCACTTGTACTAAAAAATAGCTTATTATTCATACTCACCATCATCCATTTATTTGAGACCTCATTATCCTCTTGATCCTATTTCATCCATATTAACATCAACAATAAAGGTATGGTCATTGGTTTGTACTTATTTTACTTTTTTGCTCATATATTTGGTGCTCTAGCTTTAATGCATGAAATCTGATCAGGTTTGTTGCTTGACACATCTACACATTACATCTCAATATTTCCACATGTTATGCATGGGAATATATTTTTCTCATCATATTTTCCTAGTTCCTCTCTCTTGGCATCAAGGTTTATTTTCCCTTCATGTTATTCCAATGGTTGTGGTCTTCTTAGTGACATTAATTTATTTTTATACTAAGATATCTACCCCCTATGATGGAGTCAGTCCATACTTGTGTGAAATTTATTTATTCAAGAACTCATAGGAATAGGTTGCAAGACTAGATATATTACACTAACTTGTATCTAGATTCATTGATATCCCTCAATACATCATCATTTCCTTATTCAATCATTATTTCATCACTTTAGAGAATCCTCATGTGATGGTTTATTTTTATTTTTACATTATATGGATAGTCATTTTACCCTCTATGCATACATTTTCATCAACCTATCACATATTTTCTATCCATCTTTGTAATCATCCATTATATCCCACTATTTACAATCACTCAAATCTAAGTAGCCAATGCTTAAGGATCCCTTACTCAGTCCATTCAATCCTCACTAATAGTTGTTACCCTACTTATGGAAAATTAAAGATCTTTTATTGGGATATATCCTTACAAAATACACCCTTCTTGGAGCATCATCAATTTATCATCATTCAAAATCAAAATCAATTTATCTAGGTTAATATCATCCATTCATAATCATACCTTCATAATCAAGTTATCTGAGTTAATATCATCCATTTCCAAGGACTATGTAGATAGTATTTAGTTACATGGAGTTTTTGAAGTTAACTTGACCATTCTCCCCTCCTATTCCCTTCCCCCAAATCATCATTTCATCCTTAATTTGTGTTATAGGTTACACCCTGAGCTATGAGTGATAATTAATTAATCCATCAAATCAATAGGTGATCAAATATTTCATATTTGGGTAAATGTTATCATCTATCATACTTGGGTGAATAAATTGGTCTCATCATCGATCCAATTCACCCTACTTAGTAAAATTAATTAGTATATTAATCAATCTACCCTCTTTGGCGTAAATGTTTTTTCAACCCTCTTTAAGGAAATTTTTTATTCAACCCTCTTTAGGGAAAATGATCCAATTTCATATTGTAGTTCACCCTATTTGGGTCCAAACAAAGCATGCAACTCATTATCTTTGGATGAGTCCTTTCCATGTCCATCATTATTTGGGAACATCATTATCTCATTATTAGAAATAAAAGTGTACATGCACTAACTAAAGTGCATGTGTTAATTTCATCCATTTTTATCATATTATTCATCCCAATATTTTTTGAGGGCCCATCCAAATCCTTCCTTACCTCATGTCCTCTCTATGGGTTATCATCCATCACATTATTTCTTTCATCTTCATCTATTTTCTATCCTCTCAACTTTTTTTTGGCTTCTTATTTATTTAAAAAGTTATCACTCAATCCATCATGTCTTGTAAATTACTTATCAAATAGGGGTGAAATGTAGACACCTAGAATCAATCACCTCATTTCTATTTTAACTATCTTAAATAACATTATCCTAAATCCTAATTTATTCATCTAACCAATCTTATATCTATTATTCACCCCTAGTCAATTAATTACTTATTTTATTATCTCATCAATTCACCACAAAAATCACTACACATTATATTAGTTAATTAATCTCAATTAATGAATTAATCTATTATTAATGGTAAAATCCATGGAATTTAGAATATCCCTATTTTAAGAAATTTATTAAATATTATTATCCTCGCATCCCTCCATATGGAACTACATGTTCCCACTATCTTCCACTATATAATTATGTTACCCTTAGATTCTCCATTACTTAATTTTATAATCCCATTATCCCAATTTTATAATCTTAAAATACCCATTATCTAATTTAATAATCCTAAATTTCCCCATGTGTCTTCCACCATTTAATTTGTCACTTTAGAATAAAATATCATTTTCATAAGGACTCATCCTCAACCATAGATTTCACATAAATATTGGCTATCCTCATTCATTCAGAAAAGACATAAATAGAGGGTTCCTCCTCTATCTTTACCAAGTCTTGATAACACAATGAAGTTCTATAAGTTTGGAGATATTACCTCAAATTGATTATTCATCATCCAATCAAAATCATTTTTTTTAGCAAGGGAAGATATTGTTCATTTAATCACAAGCATCCACCAAGAATATTACAACTAAAAATCCAAGCACAATAAATTTGAAATATGGTAAGGAGAAGAATTGAAAGGGAGGTAATAAAATTGTGTTTTTTTTATCTCCATTTTTTAATTCTCTATCTCTTTAGTATTGCTCAATCCGAGGGCACATGTTTAGGTTTGTTGTAGGTTTTCAATTGATTTTTGTTTCCTACTAATCTACTAATATTTGTACTCATGTGTTTCAAAAATAATGATCTCATAGAGATGCTCAATAAATTTTCACACAAATGCTAAGGGATAGACACTATATTAAAGTAATATTAATCTTCTTATACAAGAAATTAAACAACATAAAAGGATTGTAGAGCAAGTGAAAAATAGTTTATTCTTATCCACATGTATCAATGTCATATTTATTAAAAAATAGTATATTTATGTAGAATAATTTAAAATATGAAGTATATAACAAGACACTTGTAATATATGGAGCTTAACATTGCATTTTATGTCATAGATATAACCTTTTGTATTGCATCTTGTAAATTTATATACCCCTAGAATATTCATGGCCACTAAATAGAAGGGAGGTCTAGTATCTAAGAATGCTTATTTAATTATGTCTTGCATCACACTCAAATATATTATGAAATTTATGTGTGTATATAAAATAATATTATATTAGCATGTATGATAAATAACATATGAAAATAAAAGCTAGCATATTTTATCGTGCTAAGGTCCTAATTTTTAATTTTTAAAAATCTATTCTGAATGTTTTTATATTTTTACAATATTTGATTTTTTTGTATTTTTGATATTGTCCAGGTGAAATTAAATTATGATCCCATATTTGGAATAATCATAGTATGTGCCTACATAAAATAACTAAAGCCTAAATTTTAAAAGATGGGGAATACTAGATATGGATGTATCTGAATCTGAAAAAAGGATCAAGTGTTGTATCATAATTATAGTGATCACTACTTATATAATCTATTAACATATGCATAATTTGGGAGGGTAAATGACTTGGTTAACTCTAATGTATTATTGCATTTTTTTAATGTATAACACATTGAATTATCTTAGGAGTTTCCTTCAGATGCATTATAGAGGATTCAGATTTATTTTAACCTTACCTATATCTTTGGGGTGAAACTTGCTTATTAGGAAGATATACCTTTTTCATTTGATTTGATTATATATAATTTTCTTATATTTTTACCACAATTTAATTTTCATTATGTGTTGAACTAGCATAAATAGGTAAACAAGAGAATAATTTGACAAAAAATTTATTAAAAGGTTAAATCTTTCCATTATTAAATATTTACAATGAACCTAAGCTTTATAGTCATTTAAGGGAAATTACCTAAGAGAATGAACAAATTTATGTGACCGACCCATAAAACAACTACCTAATTTGTTTTACTAACAAATTTATTAGTTACTAACAATACTAACTCTAACATATTACTAACACCCTAACTTAATAACATAGTAATTAATGTTAGTACTAATATATTTCATAAGGGGGTGTGTCTCATGAAATGTATGCCCTTATACAATAATGCAAAAATACTTTGGATCAAATGGCCCAAAAAACCCCTTGATCGAAAGGGGTATATAATACGATCCATGACATATGACTATAAACTAATCAAAAAATATTTACAATACATGTAACTGACACAATATACATCATGACACTGATCAACCAATGCCATTTCAAACATAGGCCCACTATACCCCAAGTAATTGAATTAATGTTAATCACCTTGATGTGCATGCTCATCCCCTCTAACCATTTTGTACCATATTTTAGTAGAACACATTCAAGGTTTGTTCAAATACATCGATTCAATAAGGTCTCACACATAATTCCATCTAATGACTATCTAGTATGATAAATGGCACATTTATTTGATTCCCAATAATGTAGATGGACTTTTTATCAACACTAATGGTGATAAAAACTCCCCTATCAAATTTTACAATAACCCATGACCAATCGAATTCTAATATATCTTCCCTCCCGTCAAGATAGAGGTGAGAAGCCCATGTAGCAAGAAAACATATCCAAATAACTTTTTCTACTCCTCATCAATGATATTAAAATTTGAAGACAAAAACTGAAAAAAAAAAAAAAACTAAGACAAAATTACTAATATATAATAATGCTATATTTGAGTTATAAACTCACTCAAGATGGGTGTAACTCTATGCACTCATATATTGGGTCAGGTCAATCTAGACCACCTACTCTGACCATGTAGGAAGATTCTTGATCATATGATGTGTCAAAATAGTGAGGATAACTAGATTAACCATAATAATATACACTATACTATGAAACACAATGTTTTTATGCCTTATTTCTATGTTTTAGGGTTATTTTATAGAAGATCACACATTAACATAATGAACTGTACCACCATAGTTGTAACATGTTGGCTCTTTTTTGAAAGAACTAGAATATGAGGAGGAATCACTTGAGTGAATATGAGACCAATAATAATGTTCATTAAATTATGTTGATGTTTGTGTTTGGATGATTCTAGAGAATGCTTGAACAATGCTTGAAGAATGCTTTATAGAATGATCTAGAGAATGTTTTTGAAAATGCCTTGTTTGTTCTTATTTCTTTTATATCTAGTGTTTCCATGATTTTGTGAATTATATATCTTATAAAGGTTTAATAATATTATTATTTTAAAACTATAACTCATGTTTAATGATCAATTCACAAATGGAATCAAATTTTATGTTGTTGAGATTGTCACTAAGTTGTAAATTTGTACGAAACTAGTATAATTAGAACTAAATCCATTTAGAGTGATGAAAATGAAGACATCACCATCTATTTTACTACCTATAGTAATGTTTTACTTTATCAATTTTTTCATTCCTAAAATGTATTCAAATACATCTTCATCATATTTTATATTATTATTCAATAGCTACATGAGGAGATCAATTTTATCATTTGCAAGTTGTTTATTGTATAAATATTTCAATGTTTTCAATGCCTTCTAATATTCAATTTTAATAGTCTCAGTGTGAATAATAACTTGTTCAAAATAGGAAGATTTAAGCAATGCAAGTGTGTTATTATCATAATTTTAAAATTCAAGTAGTTTTATAGTATTGGTATGCAGTGTAGTTTTGTTTTGACTACTTTCGATAAGTCATTGAAAACCAAAGTGTTTTCCATATTCATTATCCATTATTTGTAATTTTTGTAAGTTAGTCTCCCAATTTATAATATTAGACTTATGGTTTTTTCCATAATGAAACAAATAAAAAGATTAATAGGTTGATTATTGGGATTTTCCATTACCCTCATGTAATACTAAATTACAATGCTTGGATTCCAAGACCTATCGATCTTTATATGAAAAAGTCACAAAAAATTATAAAAAATACACTCTTATGTTTCCAACATTAATTATTTTCACTCCTTTTGTAATCACTTCACAATGTACATAACAAAGAGAATATTTCAAAAAATATTCTTTTACAAACTAATTTTGACCAAAAATAATGTTTGACCAAAAAGTTGGTTTTGTGGGTTTTGAACCTTGAAACTTTTTCTTGCAAGTGTCTTACAAAATATGCATACCCAATTCCTATAGATGCCTTTGTGAGACATAAATGGAAGATATATTATTTGAAATTTATTTTTCTTGCGGTTGCATTATAATGAAAAAAGTATGCATGTCAAAATGTATTTACACATGAGTTTTTCAAATTTAAAACATATGCTACAGCTTCACTCTTGTGGGACCCATAAAATGGAAAATAAC
The DNA here is from genome assembly GCA_037957365.1 of Torreya grandis. Taxonomy (NCBI): domain Eukaryota; kingdom Viridiplantae; phylum Streptophyta; class Pinopsida; order Cupressales; family Taxaceae; genus Torreya; species Torreya grandis. The sequence goes on along the minus strand of JARHVA010002549.1, from coordinate 170,346 downwards.
GTTTTTAAATTCATTAAAAAAAAGCATTGTGCCATATCATTGATTAACACATGCTTTTATTCCATATAAATGTGTTAGAACATATTTTAATGTTCAAAAACTATGTTGTAACTACATTTGATGCTTAATAATCTATACAATGGTCATAAAACTCTAGTTTTGAAGGTTTGAAAATGGATTAAGGTCATGCAATTAAAAATAAGAGATTAAACATCATACAATAGTATTTTATTGATACATCATCATTATTGGTCTATAACAATCCTTCAACATGAGTTTTGGGTTATGCAAATGTTGTTCAACACTAAGGAATAGATTCTAAACACCATGCAATAACAAACATATACTTCAAACTCATTTAAATCATATAATATAGAGTTTTGGTTGTGAAAATTACCTGTAGTGCCTTTATAAAACATAAAAACCATAAAAGTGCAATATATTATCTTCAAATGCCATAGAGATTGCTTCTTGTATTTTAAAAAAATATATTTTTGTTGAAGCTCTTCTTTTAACTTGTACACAAGATTGACTCAGGCACACCTTCAAATTCACCTTGATAACATGGATATGATACCAATGTTAGACCAATTAAAAAATGTAAACAAAAGAATAATTTGATTAAGAAAAAAGTTCAAGGGTTAAAACTCTCTATCAATTAATATTTGAAAGGAACCATAACTTTATAATCTTTCAAGGGTGGTTGCTTATAGGGCTTAACTAACTAATGAGACTAACCTATAAAATAACTAAATAATTTATTTTACTAACAAATTTATTATATAATAACAATACTAACATTAACATATTACCAACACCCTAACATGGTAATTAATGCTAGTAATAATATATTTACTAAAGGGTTGCCTCTCATGAGATGTATACCCATATATAATAAACTAGAGATACTTTGGATCAAATGACCCAATATTATGATCTTGAATGGGTTCATTGGCTACATTCATAATATTATTTAGAGTAGGAGCCTTGATTTCCTATTTATGGTGCTCTTTAATAGGTGCCAAACCTAACTGTGGTGGTGGTGAGGGAGGTGAAGGAGTTACCATTACTTGGAGAGGGTACTCATATTGGATGCCTTAAATTTTAACCACTTGATTATAATTTATGTACAAAAGACATCTATTTTTTATAGATGGTAATGATAAAATATTATATATCCAAAGGCATCCTAATAACATATTATGATATGCCCTTAACTTATAATATGTCTAGTGATATGTGTGGCTAACTTATGGTCTCCATAGCCATTATGCTTATCATGTCACATTTCTCTAGGATCTTATATTGTTAGTAGGATTAGCCTATGGAATAACCATGGCTATAGTATATTAAATATAAGAGGTAGTGGTTAGTACTTTGATATCATATTGTGATTTTTTTTTATTGAATTTTATGTGTTTTAACTATTTAGGACTTAAGGTATGTAAATATCATATTATTAAAGGGAAATGTCTAATAATAACTTGAAATGAAAATAAGAAATAATTAGTTTGACATGCCTTTTACAAAATAGAAAAGTTGTAAAGAAAGAGTACGTGTCTAGAAAAGAAAAGGTATTTCTATGACTCAGGAGGCTAAAACAAGCTTGAAAAATAGTCAGACACATTTTGTTCCATGATTGTAGCTAAAATCATACTTTAGATATTAGCATCTTTATGTGGAAAGTAGTGTCATGTGGTGCTAGTGTCTAATTATGGTGATAGTATCCCTCTTATAGGAGTTGTCTGTAATTTTTAGAGACTTTGAAAAAGGTTTTGTGGGACCTATAGGTGGTTATATGTCTTCTAGAATCTTACATGTGTCACTATTTTCACTAAATATCTTATTAAACCCTAATGAGTACCTTCACACATGAAACAATAACCACATCAAATGCAAAAAAAGGGGGAAAACTAGGTTGTGGGATATTAAAATCATGTGGAGTAGAACCACTAATGTCCTATCTACTGCCTACTTTAACCCCAATGCTAGGGGTATTATATCACATGTAGTTTTCCCTTAGAAAATGTGTATAATCAACATGCATAGTATACTAGAATGAATTTCAAATAGGCCCTTCCTTGATCAAACATGTAATGTCTAAATGTAATAATTGAGTAGGATGCAAATTATTGAGCTATATTATTACATAATTTTATGTAATTATGTGATAAAATAGTAAGTGTTATATGTAAAATTCCTTGTAAGGCTCTTTATGTAAAATAAACTTTGATTTGAATGTAAGACCTTGATATTTGACTGATAAGTTGTAAAAGAGGGATAAAAACATAAAAAAGGCTCAAGGTAGGGTTATAACCCAACACACATGAGATAATGAATATTATACATTATATCAATATTTGGACACGAGCACCACATGATGATACTATCCTAATTATTGTGCTATTGTCATGAGGCCTAAAAATAGAGTTAAGAATGGGCAGGACATGTTAGGGGCCCTTGTGATTGGGAAGAGGTACTTAAGACCATTGGGGGTGTAACAAATAAGGAAAATAAGATATAATAAAGATCAAAAGCCTAAAATGACCATGTGAACAAGGGCTATATTCATCACTAATACCTTCATGTGAAAGAGCAATAAAATATCATACTTGTGGTTGCTTGACCAAATTAGGGTGTATACATTTTCCCCCTTTTATTTTAGTAATGAAATGAGATGAATGTACTAGAGTAAATGATAAAGAGGAACACATACCTATGCTTAATTGTGCAGATGTGTTCTAGATCAGGCTCAATTCTTGGCCAAAAAAGTGTATAGGAGCTATAATGAAGTATGTGAAGAGGAAATCCATAATGTGGGTAACCTCTGTACAAAATTTTAATAATGAATTGAATTGTGAGGAAAAACCCCTATTTTCCCCCACCCTGATATTTACATTGAATCTATGTATGCAAAATAAATATGTGGAAAAACAAGGCCTTCTTACCTCCACTTTGATATGTGTATTGAATCTCAGTATGTAAATTGAATATGTGGAGAAATAAGGCCTGATTTCCCTCACTCTGATGTGTGTACTAAATTTGAGTACATAAATTGAATATTCAGAGAAATAATGCCTTCTCCTTAGTCTCGAGAAATAAGGCTTACTTTCCCTCAATCTGATGTGTGTACTAAATTTGAGTACGTAAATTGAATATTCAGAGAAACAATGCCAAGGAGACAAGGAGTAACTTTGACCCAGTCAGTGGAGGTGGAGGCACTTATCAAGACTGAGGAGATTGTTACCCTAGTAATGAGCTTGTAATTTTTCATATTTTTATCATTTATAGTACATGTTTTACAATTTTTACTAGAAATTTGGTAATTTAGGGATATTTCTTGAAATGTGGCACTTTTATCCTAATATTGGCACTAATGTTAAGGATGTGGAATTAGTGTCCTATATATAATATTATTATCCTATATGTAATGCTAGTGTCCAATAGGCCTAGTTTGTAATGGTTTTTATTGTTAACTGGTGCTTGATTATTGTTTTTCTCTATTGATCTTATACTTTTTGTTACTAATTCTAGATTTGGTTATATTTTTATAGGTTGATATGCACATGAGAGAGTTTTATAGTGGTTAGATGAGGGAGAGCTTATGGGGTCTACCCCTGTAAAACATTGAGATGGCTATGGTAGAGAGATTTGGTCTAAGTCAAGTGGCATCCTTAGATCTGATGACATGGGATAAGCACTTGATGATTACATTGTGTGAGAGGTGGGATGTAGATACTTGCATGTTTTATTTACTTACTAAGGAGATGAGTATCAACTTGGAGGATGTGTATAGGATCTTAAGATTACCTATTACTAGGCAAAGAGAAGTATTATAGGATGATATTGGTGATCGATCTATATAGTGGTATGATAGGTATTTTTCTATGATGTTTGCATGGACTTATCATGTAGGGAATCACAATGATATATTATTATCATTAATTGTCATAGTGAATCTTCCATGGTTACAGAAGTTCTTGGTGATTTTATTAGATAAATTTATGGATGTATATGGGAGTGGGGTAATGATCCCATAAAATATGTATGAGATATTGTAGGACATAGAGGATGACATTACCATGTACTCTGAGGTCACACTATGCTAGCCCACTTGTAATAAGATTTGTATCATTTCACATAGGAGATGTGTGTAGGAGGTATTGGATATTACACACTATTACAACATTAGGCATATGATAATATAGTAGTGAGTCTACTATTATTCCTTCAATCAAGTGATTGGGACCACCTAGAGTCATTTATAGAGAGTTGGACTAGGATAAACCACATGTCAAGGAAGAGCATAATACAATGTCAATAGGTACTAGATAGGTTGACATATAAAGACATTATTTGGAGGCCTTATAGGGAATATGAGGGATGGAATAAGGATTATGCTCATGTGAGATGGGTTTGAGTGAGTTATTGGATGCATGATAGTTGGTTCAATGTATTTGAGAGGTTTCAATATGAATAGGTGACATGATAGTTTAGTATTACTCAAGATGTTCCCCTAGTACTAGTGGTGTCTTTAAGGAGTTCACAGGATCCAGTGAGGCCAAGTAGTAGGCTTAGACCATCGATTGTAGTGTTATCCCTAATTCTATTGATAGAGTAGGATCTAGTTATTGATGTACTAGATTTGGACAATGTAGGAGATACTAATACCTATATAGCCTAATGGGGAGCATATATGTGAACCTCTATTTATGAGAGGTGGGATTGTTGTAAAGGATGTACTAGATGTGGATCCCATTAGGGGTATTAATGGAAATTTTTTATTATGTGTTTGTATATTATTTATATTTGGTTACTTATTTACTTAGTTAGGTATCTAATGTATTATGTTGGCATGTGTAATTTTAGGCGATGACGAGTATTAAGAGACTACCATCATGTTTTCAATTTGTGTAATAGCATGGCATATTCCTAATGATGTCATAGATGATGGATTAGTGGAGTGGGCCACAAATGTTTCTAGTTTTCATGCCCATTTATTTGATCAAGTTTTCATAGCTACCATTGCTTATAATTGAGTGGATGCATATAGGGACAAGGCATGCATGAAGTTACAAAGGTGTACCATTCTTTCACTTGATTTTATAGGTGGGGCAAGTAGTCAAATAATGGATGATTGTATATGTCTATAGTGAGAGCATGGAGAGTGTATGGTTGAGTTGGGTGTGTTATGTGTGAGAGAGAGAGTAAATGCATGCATTAATAAAGGTCATGGTAGGATAGTGGGGTCTCTTGTTCCAGTATGGATATGTCTAAGAGTGAGAGTGAGGGGGCAGTCCTAGTGGCCATGCTTGAATTATTAATTGAAGTACAATATTTTTATTAAAACTATGTTCTAAGTTATATATATGGATGGATGTTGTTATATGGGCACTGTGTATATTGGTATCTTTATTTGGTTATATTATGTATGTTTACACATGTTTAATTATTTTGATTATGTTAAATGGTAATACTAAAATATGTTATTTATCTAAGATAATGAACTTTTAATCTATTTATAAATGTTTAATTAGACATGTATAGTGGAGTAGGAATGTTATTTATTTGTATATGATATCTATATGTAGATCATATAACTATGGTATGCACTATTTGAACTCAAATGGCATGGTTAATAAAAAACTATAATGATCATGTTGTGTTAGTGTAGAAGTAGATTCTAGAACTGATATTGTGTGTGATACACTACTAGTGGCTAGGTGTCTAGACTCTATAACAAAGAGATTGATTGGCCATCATATAGGAACTGTGATGTAAGCTTTGTGATCTCTAGTAAATATCTTGATTGGGTATTGGATTATCTTTTAATTTTTGTGATATCTTATTGAATGTATTATGATCTTTGTGATTATTGCCAAATATCTTGATTGGTGTGAAAATTTAAGTTGTGCTCCGATCTCTATGATTATTTCCAAATATCTTAATTGGTGTGCAAATGATACTATACCCTAATCTCTATGATTGTTTCTAAATATCTTAATTAGTGTGTGAACAAATATTGTGCTATGATCTCTATGAACTATCTATGAACTAAGAATTTAACTAAGAGAGGTGTTAATATCTTTTTAGTGACAAAATGAAATCAAATTGAAAAACCAACACACTAGCTATCATACATCTCTAGACCTTGTTACTAGGGAGAGCTTAGTGAGGGAAAGCCATTTGAGAACACAACTAAAAATGGAAATAAATAATAAATATAAACAAAAAACACCAATTTCTTAGAAAATCCTTGATTTATCTAAAAGGCTCCTTCTTTGACTTGCTTGGCTTGTGCTTTAAGAGATCTTCTTCAATGGAGTGTGGCTACCTTCATCTCCTATTAGCACCTTTGGATTTGGCTTGGCTTGGCTTGGATAAACAATTTGGCATTATAACACTAAGATGCAATGATTTTTGAATGCATTTGGGCATTATAACATTTCATTATCAAGACTTAAAATTCATGTGGCAAGGCCTCCTATTTATAGTTTTTTACAAATGGGTAGAATCAACTTGAACCATCCATCTTAGGATTGAGATATGTGGCTAAGGATTAATCCAATTATGTTATAAAAATTGATAAATATTCTAATCAATATTTGGGATAGAAGAGCAATTAAGAGTCATGGAGGGCTTTGATGAGGCATGGGAGTCATGAATCTTGATATTTATGGCATTTATGGCCTAGGGATGTCTTCCCCATAAATGAGGTCACCCAATGATGCATATATTCAATATTCATTTCTAAAAACAAGTATTTAAAAATTTTCCATGGAATTCTTAATTAGGCTATAACTTGGTTTTATTGTCTCTTAAGCATGAATAAGCACTTTATGCACAAATTACTCAAATTGATCAGAATGCCTTGTTATTAGTCCAAAATTTCACTAGATTTGAATTGGAAGTCAATGTTAGATGCATTGGATCTATTATCCCATTTAGGATGTTACCAATAACAAATAACAAATGCATGTGTCTTGTGCAAGAGATTTGATAGGAAATAGTAATCCAAAGTACCCAGGTGCAAAATTGACATTTTGACTCGAAATGATTTGATCAAAGCTAGCTAGACCATAACTTACATTGCCCCATTTAATGATACTCTAGACAAAATTGGTACTTAAATATGCTAGGTTTGAATATTTAATGTGATTTAGTGTTTTTAGGCTAAATCTTGCATTTTAGGTGGAAATTGGTCAAAAGCTTGGTTGGAGGTCATTAGTGGCCAGATTTAGGTGTCTATAATTTGCCCCTATTTGGGAAGGCATTGAAATATATAAGCATAGTAACATATTCTCAAATAATGAAAAGGTCTTGTGTGCCTATAATTGCAATGATGATAAACTAATTGTATGATGCCCCCTCGAGGGAATAGTTGGGACAAGTAGGTTGACAAACGGTCCCTTGATAAGAAGTGAAATGAGGGGACCAAAGAAAGGAAAGATAATGGGGTGAAAACATAATGATTTTTAAAAATTAGTCAAAATCACTAAGAATGCAATGGGATGGTTTACAATGGTTTGCCCAAAGGTAGTTATAAGTAGTATACCTCAATAGTGGCAATATGGTATAATAACAAAATGATTTTCCCAAAGGTAGCTATAATCATTAAGAAGATGGAGCTACCCTAGTTAGGAAAAACAAACAAGATAAAAATGTGCCCCTATATGGGTGGAAAATGTAAAGTGGTGACAACATAATGATTTGCCCAAATACAGTTATAATCATTAAGAAATGCAAGTGGGATGGTGTGTAATTTTTTGCCCATAGGTGATTATAATCATTAGACCCTAATTATGGAAAACATGACAAAATTGGTTGATGATGATAACATAAAATAGAGGGTCATGATGAATTAGAATAACCTAATAGTAGGTATATGCTCATCTAAACTAATAAAGGTTGAAATTCTTTCATGTTTAATTACTCTATTCGGGATATGATTGGGATTGAATTGAGATATCAGTGCTAAAGAGATGTCAATACCACCATTACTGAATAGGCTTTTTGAAGCTGAGGTTTATTGTAGCATGTGTTGATAGGCATCATGGTATAAGATCATGAGGACTTGGCTAAAAAATACATAAGGACTGACTCCCACAATCTAATACTCAATAGAAAATAATGCACCAATGATAGAAACCATGATGATAATGTAAACTTATGAATATAGATGCATTTAAGGATAAGTGTGGTCAAGGAATCACCCAATGAACACACATAAACCAAATCAAGGTAATAGTGTTGAAAGCAAACAAATAGGCAAACAAACAAAATAAGCAGAGACAAACAAACAAATAACATGATAAAAATAATATTAAAATTACCCCTAGAAAGTAGGTGACAACTTAACAAATGAATAAAATAGGGGAATATAAGAAAAAGAAGGGGGTGGCTGAGCTATCTCCATATGCACTAGGAAAGTGGACACTACCTACATAGTTTTATTGATGTAATATCCTATAAAAAGCTTCAAGACAAACATATTTCTCCTAGGGAATGGGAAAAATGTGATAACTGATGAAAAAATACATAATGGATGTGATATAAGAATAGGAATGGTCTTGAAAAATGGCAAGTAAGTGAGAGTAAAAGGGCAAAAAGGATGGGGAAACTAAGAAACAAGTGATTTTGCTTACAGCTTAGTAAGGGTTCCCAGAATCATTAAGGCAAAGAAGTGGTAAGTATTTTTGGTTTTTATAATGATTTTACACATGTTTTTGGAATTTTGGAAGAATCTCAACTTGATCAAGAATGACAAGACACTAAATGGTTCAAGTTCACAAAATGGTGACAGTATTCAAACTTAGGTTGCTTACAAAACAACAAGAACATTCAAACTTAGGTTGCTAACAAAATGGTGATAGCATTAAAACTTAGGTTGCTCATAAAATGGTGAGAGCATTCAAACTTAGGTTGCTCACAAAATGGTGAAAGCATTCAAACATAGGTTTCTCTTAAAATAGTGAGAGCATGGTGGAAAGGTTGATTCATCTAGACCTCAACAAGTATCAAGTGTCACCTATATATTCCTAGAGTAAGACCTTAAGTCACTGTAGTTCCACCCTATAGTAGAGGAGTTTGACTAATGTATTAATCTATTCAAACAAAATAGGCATAGTTGGTAAAAAGGTATAGTGTGGCATAGGAAGTGGCAAGTTGGTATGTCAAGGCTCAATAAACAAATGTTTCCCCTAGTTTTCCCATAGGTGGTTATAACTAGAACATAATGGCATGGATCAATGGTACTAATTTTCCAAAAGGTAGTTATAATTGGTAGAAAGATTGGTGATAATAAATGAATAACAAATGAAGGATACAACTGCCAAAAAATTTATCATATTGCTCCAAAATATGATTTGTATCTAAAGTACTTGAAACAACTAATGAAACTGATCAAATTCCTCAGTGCTAAAAATACATAATGAATGGCAAAAACCAAGGTAAAATGGGCTAGGTAGATAGGATTTAGAACATGGTTGGTTGATAGAATGGGATGGTAAAGTAGATGGAATGAGCTAAAAAGAATGATAAGAATGATATTCATACAAAGAAGAATAGGGAAAAAATGATACCACTAAAATGGTCCTTATAGATAATACACCTTAGCACTCAAGCATAGTATCACTTGTGAATAATATTCATCAGCTTAGGAAGTTCATCTCCATCTGGTGTGGTAAGCCTGTATGCTCCTAATCCATAATCTATAGTATTGATGAAAGGACCTATCTAATTTGGTTTGCATTTACCTTTATGCTTCTTCTTAGCCATGATATTCTTTTGGTTTTCTTTAAGAATAAGATCAATAAGTTAAAATGTTCTATACTTGACACATCAATTATATTGACCTTTGATTCGATTATGATATGCCTAAATATTGTTGAGTGTAGGTATGTATTTTTCATCAAGTAGGTCTAGCTCATGCAGGCAAGCTACCTGATAGTCATGATCATCTATGACATACTTGAAATATATGTGTAGTGAATGCAACTCAATATCAATGGGAAGGATGGCTTTGGTACCATAAACAAGAGAATATGGAGTGGATCCTATGGGGGTACGGTGATTGGTATGGTATGTCCAAAGGGAAAGGAATATCTATAGGTACCAATCATGACCAACATCATCAAATTTTTTTGAGAATATTGACAATGGTTTTGTTCGATGCTTCAGCTTGGCCATTACCTTGAGGGTAATATATCATAGAAAAATATTATGTGATGTTGTATTTGGTACATAGCTTATTAACATATTTGTTTTTTAATGATCCTTCATTATTAGATATAATGTTAGAGGGGATACTATAGTGATAAATGAGATGATTGAAGATGAACTTGGAAATTTGCTTTCTAGTCACATAAGTGAGGGGTATAACTTCAACCCACTTAGTGAAATACTTAGTCGCAATAAGAATATGTTTATGGCCATTAGATGAAGTGGGGTTGATCTTCTCAATGAGGTCGAGTCCCCATGTAGCAAATGGCCATGGTGTCAACATTAGTTTCCAAGTTTGGGCTGGGGCATGAATCAGATTACTATGCTATTGACACTTGTCACACTTATTTACTTATGTAGCTACATCTATTTCCATTGTGGACCAATAATAACAAGTATGCAAGATATTTTTGGATAGGATTTCCCCACTAGAATAAGCTCCAAATACTCCTTCACAAACTTCTCATAACACTAGTGTAGACTCTATTGAAGTTAAACAATGAAGCAAAGTTCCATCAAAACTACAGTAGTAAATGGTGGATCCAAGTAGAGTATAATGAGTAAAGTGATGGATAAAGGATTTGGTTTATTTTTAAGATAAGTTAGGTGGTAGAACTTGGTCATGAAGGTATTTGTAAAGGTCAGAGTACCAAATAGATTTACGATAATGATATCACAAATCATTACCACAATTGAAGGTTAATAAGCTAGTGCAACCAAATTCTTGTTGATGAACTGATACTCTCTAGCTTTGTCTATTTGTCAAATTAGAGAGCTAATAGTAGTCATGGCATCTATAGTTCTATTACTATAATTGGATATTTATAATGTGTTGCTTTTGGGTATCGACCATAGCCTTATATGGAACTAGCTTATCATCTTTGGTTTGGAAATGGTCTATGACTTGATTGATGATTAATTAAGAATCACCATAAAATTGGAGATGAGATATGTTCTAGTGTACTACCTTCCAAAGTCGTAAGACAAGTGATTCATACTTGGCCATGTTTTTTGTACAAGGAAAATTGATTTTGAATGATTTAGGGATTAGATCTCTCTATGGTGTAATAAATAAGAGGCCTACCCCTAATCAATGTCTAGTAAATAAACCATCAAAATATAGCTTCTAGTGCTACTCCTCAAGAGGTGTGTCAATGATGGTCATTACAGATTCATCAATAAAATGAAATGTGAGTGGATTTATGTTTATAAGGGGTGATTTAACAAACTAATTTGTAAGGACCTATCCCTTGATTGCCTTATGATTGAAATATTCTATGTGAAACTCACTAAGAATCATGATCCATTTGGTCATTCTACCTTGCAAAGCTATTTTAGATAGTAGATACTTGAGCGGATCTAATTTTGAAATGACCATGGTCTTATTGTTCAACATGTAATGACATAGTTTCTAAGCTATGAAGACCATGGCTAGCTAAGCTTTTTTAATAGGTGCATAGTTGTGTTCATATGTGACCAAGGTACATATTAATTAGTATACTACATGCTCTTTTCCATTATTATCATGTTGATCCAAAAGTGCCCCCAAGGCATTGTCAGTACTTGGTAGATACAACAAGAATGAACTTTGTGGCATATGAGGTAACAATATAGGTGGATTAACTAGATAGTCCTTGAGTTGTTAAAAATTTGTTTGGTAGTGATCATCCCAGTGAAATGAAACTCCCTTCTTCAAAAGATGTGTAAATGGATGACACTTTTATCCCAATTAAGAGATGAAGTGTTGGATTGACTAGATCTTGCCCTGGAAACTATAGAGTTGCTTTAAATTGGTTGGTGGTGACATCTCGATTATAACATGGACTTTGGATGGATCGACTTCAATGCTCCTACAAGACATAATGAATCCAAGTAACTTTCTTGAAGTTACTCCAAACACACATTTATTTGGATTGAGTCTAACTTTGTACTCCCACAATCTTTCAAATATCCTATCTAATGGTGCCTAAAATAGGTTTTCACCACTAGACTAGCCTTTATCTTTACTTTTTCCCTAGTTAAAAATCACCTCAAAGAGGTTTTTACTTTAGGATCTTAATGTTATATTTATTTGATTTTGGCTAAGGGTGTTCACCCACTCTCTAAAATAGGCTTTAGGAGCCAATGTAATTGAAAATCATGATTTATGATCTCCTCATGGAATGTTGTCACTAAGACCTAGAAAATCATAGAATGCCTCATCATTCTAAAACTCATCAACTTGTAAACTAGATTCTTGTTGGTCTCAATTTATCAATTATGGATAGTATAATAGTAATGGGTTGTCAAAAATGATTGGGGTAAGAGTACATATGACATTATTATCAAATAGGTTAGTCTCAACTAGGTCATCAAAGGTGAGGTAATGATCAGACTCTGCTTCACTTTCAACATCATCATCACTAGCCACTAGTGATATAACTTGAATAAGAAATGTAGGGTCAACCCTAGGTGGTTTAAATCCAATTCCATAGGGTCTTTTACACTTAGTCATAGAAATTAGTTCTATGGTTCCTTATTAATTTGGTTCAAGGCCTCTTCCTTCATAATCTTGATGTTCCATGATCCTATTGGGAATAGGATATTTTTCACTCTTATAAAAATCAGCTTGGTTGTCATTGTACAACCATGATTCATCCCCTTTAAGAGGGTTTGGTTCTAGGCTAGATGTTGGGACAAACATGATAGGTCCTATTGATGTAGTGGATTACACCCGGGGCAGGAGGCCGAGATCCTACCTTCCACACGTCAAAATGGAAACTCCCCTCTCACCTATGGGACTGACGAAGCTAGGGGGGAGAGTCTCTAGGTAAGGGCTAGCTCCCTTTGATGCATCTGAGTTGTTCTAAATAAGTGCTAAAATAGGTATATAGATATATAATGGGGGGGGTGAAAAGGGAGAAGGATTACAAGAAAACAAACATACTCTAAAAGGGGGTGATGCACCAAATGATTTGACCTTCTCACACTCACACTTCAAATTAGACAAACACATATGTACACTTCATATTGGCAAAAGGGGCCAGGTTACATGAAGCTTAACAAAGAGGATTTAATGGGACATGCAAAAAATAGGGACTCACTAAAGGTGTTGTAGAGAGGTACACTTTATAGTAGCTTCATCTGTCTCTGCATTTCCAAACACAACTCTCCTTGTCACCTACAAAATGGCACCTTATAGACACTAGGTATATTGGTGTTGAACCTGTGGAAGCATCAAGAAGTAATGACTAAACACAAATTGACACTCAGACATACATAGAGATATCTAGCCAGAATAGAGGCAAAAAATATGTTTATTGATTTTAGGGGAAATTTTTCTAGGGCTTCGCCTTACAAATGTGGAAGATCCTTTCTCAAAATGACAAGTCTCCAATATATAGAGGAAGAAAAGAGGCCTTTTGGTGCCCTTTTCACAAGTGACCCATGTGCGTTTTGAGCATTGAGATGAGGAAGCCGTCTGAATATAATGTTGTGTCAACTCTTGTCAGGATTTGAATTTATGAGCCACACCGTTTGCCTGCTCTTCAATGCATATTAAATAAAAACAAGTCATGTTGATCATTGTTTGTGCCTCTTTAATGATCAAATGGTAGGTACTATGTCAAACACTAAAATAACTTTTTGAATTAACACTTCTTGCATCACTTAGATCACTTCATCTGCTCCTGTGCTTGGCCATTTTGATCCTCTTTATTCTCTGGGCTCTTTGTCCTTTTCCTACTTTGTCTTCTTCTGCTCCTTCAGCCCTTAGGGGCGATCTTCTGGTGGGTCACTGCATTCTTTGGGCTCAATCCATAGTTTTTGTGCAAGCATTTTTAAAAAAATAATAGCTATTTCGTAGCTTTAAATTTGATATCCCCAGGCTCGTCACCCTTGGACTCTCCTTCAGCTTCCTGCTTTGCCCTTATTTTTGGACTCCCTTCTTAGCATCTTCCTGAAGAGAAGGTGATCCTTCGGCATTTGTAAAGTGCCCCTTTATTTTGGCTAAGTCCCCTATAAGGGTACCTACTCTTCAGGGTCCTTTAGCTCTTTGGCGGGTCGCTCTTTCAAGTTTTTTGCTTCGAGCCCTTTTTTGTGGGCAAAAAGTTCATCGGAATTGGCTGCTTTGATTTCCTTTATTTATCCTTCCCAAAAGGGAAAAGACCCTTCAGCTTTTTGAGAATGGTCCATCATCCTCGGTCAGAGCCCTCCATAAGGGCACATACCCTTTAGGTGGGCTTCTTCCTTTGGGCCCTATTATTGCATCCTTTCAGTGAATTCCTTCAGACTTTAGCAAAATTTTGATGGTTTACCTCTTTGGCTCCTTTTAAAAAGTTTCTTGCCCTCCGCAAGGGCTCCTAAACCCAAGATTGCCCTCTGTGAGGTTACCTATCCTTTGGCCTTGGGATGCACCCTTGAACCAAGCTATTGAACCAACCCATTGAACCAAAAGGTTCAACGGTTCAATCAGTTCAGTGGTTGAACATTGCAAACTAAACTACTTGAACCAAGTCATTAATCTGTCTGTTTGAACCACTTGTTGAACTATTTTCTTGAACCAATCCATTAAACCATTCACTTTAACCAATCTATTGAACTATTTGCTTAAACTGGTTCAATAATTTAATGCTACGCACCGAGCCCATTGAACTAAGCCTTTGAACTTTTCTCGCTCACCTCAGCCGTTGAACTTGTGCGTTGAACTAGAGGCATTGAACCAAGCGATTGAACCAATGCATTGAACCAAGTGATTAAACTAGTTTAATAGTTCAATGTTTCACACCGATAAACTTGTCGATGGACTGATAGACTAAAACAAGTGATGAACCATTTGTTTGAACCTATCAAAGTGTTGAGCTAAGCTAAATAATTGAACTAAGCTGAGGAACCAAGGCATTTAAACTTTGCCAATGAACTTAAATGATTAACTAGAGGCATTGAACCAAGCCGATTAAACCAAGTGATGAACTCACCAATTGAAATAAGGCATTGAACCAATGCATTGAACCAAAATAATGGTTCAAAAGTGCCAACTCTTTTTGTGATTTTCTTCAAACAAGAGCCTGAAGAAGCTTTGTAAAACCCAATACTCTCTGAAACTAATTTTTCATCTACCAAAGATTACACCTGCTAAGTCCATAGATAAACTTGGACCTGTGCAAAATCAAAAATGAATTGACCTAGAATATCAAGGGAAGAAGGGGACTGATTTTTGGCCTATTGGGCAAAAAATGGTCGACAAATTGGCAACTCCTAGGGAAAGCATGCCTGTTATGCTTAGAAGCTAGTTGCCTTAAAAATCCATTAGGCATAGGGTTAGATTGTAACTTAAAGATCAGGAATAGCTCTGATAAATCTAGAACCAATCATGCAAATTCACCTCAAAAGGAAAATAAAAACACACACAAAGCTAAGAACACTATTAGCATGTGCAGAAAGCACTTAGGGAAAGCAGGAGAAAAAAGGGAAAGTATATACATGATAGAGAAAGGACTCAGTGGTAATGCTTAAGATGTATCCCATTAACTGGGATATAGAGTTCTTCACCATCCAACCTAGAGAGTTGGAATGCATTGTGTTGTTTACACTGAGTGATTACGTATGAGCCACTCCATAAGGCATCGAAATTTGCATGCTTTCCAAGATTATCTTGGCCTTCATCCCATTTCAAGACAATGTCTCCTTCAGAGAAACCTTTTGATGAAGATTTCTTGTCAAAGTGTCTCTTCACTTGCTATTGGTGGTTAGTCATGGAAGCCATAGCCTAGTCCCTTGTGTCTTGGAATTCTATCAGCTTGCATAATCTAACTTTCATGTTGTTTCCTCCTTCTAATTATAGCTGGTGAGTGAGATCCAAGATTGGCAACTCGAGTGAAATGGGGAGCCTAGCTTCCCTTCCATAGATGAGCATGTATGGTGAGTTGCCAATTGCCCTCTTTGAGGTGACCCTATCTGCCCACAGGGCTATTTTTAGCTTGGCATGCCAAGTCCTCTAATTTTCCTCCATGGTCTGCTTGATGATCCTGATCAGGTTCTTATTTGTAGACTTAGCCAATCCATTCCCCTATGGGTAGTAATTGGATGAAGTGTTGAGATATATACCATATCTTAGTGCCCATTTGCTTGTTTTGGTTCCCAAAAAAGCTAATGCATTATCTAAGATTATGGTTGCTATAAATTTGAACCTCACCACCAGGTCCTCATAAAACTCCAAGACCACACTTTCATTTACCTCTTTCAGAGCAACAACCTCTACCCATCTTGTGAAATAATCTATGGCAGTCAGGACCCACTTGTGCCCAACACTAGAGGGAGGATTAATCATCCCTATGAAGTCTAGGCCCCACTACATGAATGACTACTTCGTTTGAATAGGCTGTAAAGGAATGGTAGCCAAACATTGCTTCCCATCAAAAAGTGTGCACTTCTGGCACTTTCTTATCTAGGCATGCGTGTCCCTAAAAAGAGTAGGCCAAAAATAGCTAGCTCTCATTAGTCTTGCTACATTGTCTCTTGGAGAAAAATGACCACCGATAGGTCCATCATGGAACTTAGACAACACCCTATCAGCCTGACTCAAGTCCAAGCATCTCAAAAGGACCCCTGAGAAATCCTTCTTAAATAGTACTCCATCAATCAGGGCATAAGGGAGACACTAGAGTCTAAAATACCTCCTCTTGGTCCTGTCAAGTGATTGTGGGCACTCACCAGTGAGAAGGAAATGCCTCACATCTGATGTCCAATCCTTCATGATAGCTGGCTCCTCTATTGTAGCTACATCAAGGATTAGCAGATTGTCCTCCTTTTACTGCCTAAAGTCTGTAGTGAGGTGTTCACACAGGCCTCTCCCTCTTACTAGTTTAGTGATCTTGATGTCTACATCATATTCCATCACCTTAGTGATCCACCCTACTCTCTTCTCATTTAAATCTTGATTGATCAAGAAATCCTTGATGCCGAGATGTGGAACCATGAGGTGGATTCTGTTGTTGGATAGCATGTGTCTAAATTTCTTTAGACTCTGTATGACTGCAAAGACTTGTTTTTCCACATATGTGTATCTGACTTCAAAACCTTCCAAGCCTTGGCTAAAAAGTGCAATTGGCTGCTCAAGGTTATCTTCACTTGCTTGGGTAAGCATGGTAGAGATTACCTCTTCATTGCCGAAGGTGTAGAGGTTGAAGTCTTTAGTGAAGTCAAGGCTAATCAAAGTAGGAGCTTAGGCTATGGCCTACTTGATTTCTTCAAAACTATACTTTCTCTGTACTGTCCATGTGAACTCCTCACCCTTCCTCAGAATAGAGGTTAATGGCTTAACCATCTCCATAAAATTTGGGATAAATCTCCATATGAATTTTATCTTATCGAAAAAACTTGGCAGGCCTTTCTTGTGCTTGGGCAAGGATAGCTCCAAGATGGAGTGAACTCTTTCTGGATCAATAGCCAGACCTTGCAAAGAAACAATGTGACCAAGGAGCTTTCCCTTGTGGACAAAAAACATGCATTTCTTAGGATCGAGAGAGATACCAAACTCTCTACACCTCTCAAAGATTTGCCTGAGGTGTTTCATGTGTTGGCTCTCTTCCTTAGAGAAAACTATCACATCATCAAGGTATACCAACATAGTCTTGTTTATCAGGCCTTGAAAGGCCATGTCCATAGCTCATTGGAAATTAGCACCAGTATTAGACAGTCTGAAAGGCATCTTATTATAAGAAAACATTCTCCACTTGGTTGTGAAGGCTATTTTGTGTAGGTCACAGTCTTGCACCAAAATCTGGTTATACCCTGAATATCCATCTAAGAGAGAGAAATGCTCACTACCTGTCACCATCTAAAGGATTTACTCTATGCTTGGGAGAGGATAATGGTCTTTCAAAGAGACTCTATTGATATCTCTAAAATTGACACATAGTCTGATCTCTCCATTCTTTTTTTGAACAGGAACAAGATTTACCGGCCAAGAAGAGTGTTTGATTGGAAATATTATTTTAGACTCAATCAATTTGGTGAGCTCTTTGCACATGAGAGGCTCAATGATTGGGTTGACAGGCCTCTGCTTCTACTGGATTGGTTTGGCACCTTATTCTTGTTCAATGGTATGTTAGGCTAAGCTTGGGTCAAAACCCTTCAAATCACTATACTCCCAGGCAAAGATATCGGCAAACTCTTGGCACAACAAGATGGAAGCCTACCTTTCCTGGTCCATGCACACTTTCTTGAGTGTAAGCAGCTTGTCTTTGAATATCTCCACCTTCTCATGGTGCTCTTCGTTTGCTGTAACGCACACCTTATTGCTTCTCAATTGGTCATCTCCATTGAAGATATTCTCTAGAGTGACCAGACCCTTGGGGAGCTTATTGTTCTTCAACTAAACAATTTGGCTTCCATATTGCTATTATAGCTTTGCCTAGTTTTTTGTAGTGAATTCCACTTCTTCTTATAGGAAAAGTGAAATTTGCTGATCACTATTAAAAACCTACCAGTTGGTGATGTTGTTAGGAATAGAAGGCTAGATCACTACTTTCAAGTGAGGTGAGCTATGGTCTTGGCCTATTTCCTGAGCAATATCAAACTGGGCACCAACTACTGCCAGCCTGTCTGCTTGCTTGTTCCATTCTCTAGGAATGGAGGTGATATTGAAAGTGAAGAAATATTCCACTAAGTCCCATACCCTATGTTTGTAGGACTTTAGTAGAGAATTCTTTGTCAAATTTTGGCCTCTTACTTGGTTGACAATCAGCTCGCTGTCACCAAACACTTGTAGCTCTTTGATTCCTCTTTTCCTCACCCATTCCAAGATGTGGATGAGGGATTCATATTTTGCAACATTGCATGTTTAGGAAAATTGGAACTAAAAGGCCAAAAAATACCTCTCTTTTGAAGGAGAGACCAGCACCACTCCACCACCATCTCCCAACTTACTCCTTGAACCATCAGAGAATAGCTGCCATAGACATAAACTTTCCTAGCTGGCCTTCATCAGATTTGGTACAAAAGTACCCTCTTCATGCATGTAATAGATTCAAAGGCCCACCTCCTCTATAAATTTTTATGGATCATGTTCGAAGTTGTCACTTACCCACTCATCTAGGAGTAGGTCTGTAACTCCTTCAAGGGTAGAGAATGGAGATTGGTCTACTTGGAACTCCTCCAGATTGTTGTGAACAGGCACCGTGACCTTAAATGATGAAGGGGTGCCTGGGTTGTAGCCTTGAAAAGGTCTGGTTTGAGTAAGCTGACCTTGTCCTTGATTGTAGTTTTGGAAAGGGGGTCTAGGGGCTTGACCATAATGCTGGTATCCCTGATTTGGTTTGTTGCCTTGAGCTTGTTGCCTTTTAAGAGCCACAAGTTCATTTCACATACTTTACAATAGACTCTTTACTTCATAAGACTCATTAGATGGAGCAGCAGCTATTTTATCTATGCTAGATAGAGGAGCTAATGTGGGAGCAGTGCCCTGAATTAGAGGTAGCATTTTTGGGAAAAGTTGCATATAGGGTCTAGGGGCTATTTTCCTAGCCTGTACTAAGCAATTTTTAGCTACTATGGCTATATCATAGGTAGCATGCAGCACATGCCCTCCCATGGATTGTATCATAACAAAAATATCACTATTTAATTCTCTTAAATAATACAAGAAAACATATGTAGCAGTCAGTCTTACCAAAATGGGAATTCTATCCCATGTTTTCTAAAATTGCGTGTTGAAATCTTGCATATATTCATGTGGGGGTCTTTTCATGGTAGTCAGCTACTCAGCAAGCGAGAGATGGTCACTCTTTTCTCCAAAATGGTCTATCAAGTGAGTACCCAATTCATTCCAAGAACTGATTGAATTTATAGCCAAAGTCCCATACTAGTCAAGAGCTTTGCCCTTGAGAGACAATGCCAATAATCTGATTGTGATATTTTCCTCAGTGACATTGTGAATATTGTAGAGATTAGCAATATTTTTGATGTGCTCAATGACTGTAATGGGCCCCTCTCCATCGAAAGAAGGCACATTTTTTAGGGTAACTCCCAAAATTGGGTCATAATGTGGGAGATTCAAGGGGCTCTAACCATGAAAAGCCACAAAGGGTAATGCCATAGCTAGGATGGGATGTAACTACGGCCTTGCTATGTATGCATTCCTTATAACAAGTTTGGGAGGGTGGTTTACTGAATAAGGATGGGTCTTTTCAAACCTTAGTCTTTTTTTTGAGTTCAAAGGCAATTCAATAAATTTGAAAGGGATGCCCTTAGAAACATACCATGTGGTGACTTTAGGCATAGGAAGTCAAACTAGTATTTGATTAGGAAATGAAGTTCTTACCAGTGGAGTCACCAAATGCTAAAAATAGTTGATTTACTATAACAAGACCAGCATCAATCCTGAAACTTTTCTAAGTGTAAAAAAAGTGTCCCACTAGGCATGCCAAAAATTGTTGACACAGTGGATTTCACTTGGGGCAAGAGGCTAAGCTCCTACCTTCCACACATCAAAATGGAAACTCCCCTCTCTCTTATGGTACTAGCAAAGCTGGAAGGGAGAGTCTTTAGGTAAGGGCTAGCTCCCTTTGATGCATTTGAGTTGTTCCAAATAAGTGCTAAAATAGGTATATAGATATATAATGGGGGGTGAAAAGGGAGAAGGATTACAGGAAAACAAACCTACTCTAAAAGGGGGTGATGCACCAAACAATTTGACCTTCTCAAACTCACACTTGAAATCAGACAAACACATACATACACTTCATATTAACAAAAGGGGCTGGGCTACAAGAAGCTTAATAGAGAGGCTTTAATGGGACATGCAAAAAATAGGGACTCACTAAAGGTGCTATAGAGAGGCACACTTTATAGTAGCTTCCTCTGTCTCTACATTTCCAAACATAGCTCTCCTTGTCATCTACAAAATTGCACCTTATAGACACTAGGTATGTTGGTGTTGAACCTGTGGAAGCATCAAGAAGTAATGACTAAACACAAACTGACACTCTGACATACACAAAGATATCTAGCCAGAATAGAGGTAAAAAATATGTTTATTGATTTTAGGTGAAAATTTGCCAGGGCTTCACCTTACAAATGTGGAAGATCCTTTCTCAAAATGACAAGTCTCTAATATATAGAGGAAGAAAAGAGGTCTTTTGATACCCTTTTTACAGGTGACCCATGTGCCTTTCAAGCATTGGGATGAGGAAGCTGTCTGAATATAATGTTGTGTCAGCTCCTATCAGGATTTGAATTTATGAGCTGCACTATTTGCCTACTCTTTAATGCATATTGAAGAAAAACAAGTCACATTGATCATTGTTTGTGCCTCTTTGATGATCACATGGTAGGTACTATGTCAACCACTAAAATAACTTCTTGAATCGACATTTATTACATCACTTGGATCACTTCGTCTGCTCCTGTGCTTGGCCATTTTGCCTCCTCTTTGTTCTTTGGGATCTTTGTCCTTTTCCTACTTTATCTTCTTCTAATCCTTTAGCCCTCAAGGGCAATCTTCTAGTGGGTCACTGCATTCTTTGGGCTCAATCCATAGTTGGTGTGTAAGCATTTTTAAAAAAACAATGACTATTTTACAACTTTAAATTTGACATCCTCGAGCTCGTCACCCTTGGACTCTCCTTCAGCTTCCTGCTTTGCCCTTTTTTGTGGACTCCCTTCTTAGCATCTTCCTAAAGGGAAGGTGATCCTTCGGCCTTTAGAAAGTGACCCTTTATTTTGGCTAAGAGTCTCTTACAAGGGAACCTACTCTTTGGGGTCTTTCAGCTCTTTGGTGGGTCACTCTTTTAGGTTTTTTGCTTCGGGCCCTTTTTTGTGGGTAAAATGTCCGCAAGAATTGGCTGCTTTGATTTCCTTTGTTTATCCTTCTCAAAAGGGAAAAGTCCCTTCAGATTTTTGAGAATGGTCCATCATCCTCGATGAGAGCCCCCCATAAGGGCACATACCCTTCGAGTGGGCTTCTTCCTTTGGTCCCTGTTACTTTGGCCTTTTAGTGAATTCCTTCAGACTTTAGCAAAATTCTGACGATTTACCTCTTTGGCTCCTTTTGAAAATTTTTTTTCCCTCTACAAGGGCTCCTAAAGCCAAGAATACCTTCTACGAGGATACCTATCCTTTGGCCTTGGGACGCACCCTTGAACCAAGCCGTTGAACCAAAAGGTTCAATGGTTCAATCGGTTCAACAGTTCAACACTGTATGCTGAGCCGATTAAACCAAGATGATAATCTATCCATTTGAACCACTTGTTGAACCATTCACTTAAACCAATCCATTAAACCATTCACTTGAACCAATCCATTGAACTATTTGCTTGAACCGGTTCAATGGTTCAATGTTGCGTGCTGAGCCCATTAAACTAAGCCTTTGAACTTTTCTCACTCGCCTCAGCCGTTGAACCTACACATTGAACTAGATGCATTAAACCAAGTGATTGAACTAATGCATTGAACTAAGAAATTGAATTGGTTCAATGGTTTAATGTTATGCACCGATAAACTTGTTGATGGACTGATAAACTGAAACAAGTGATGAACCGTTTGTTTGAACCTATCGATGAACCTATCGAAGTGTTGAGCTAAGCCAAAGCATTGATCTAAGTAGAGGAACCAAGGCATTTGAACTTTGATAATGAACTTAAGTGATGAATTGGAGGTGTTGAACCAAGCTGATTGAACTAAGCAATGAAGTCATTGATTGAACTAAGGTGTTGAACCAACACGTTGAACCAGTTTAACGGTTCAAAAGTGCCAACTCTTCTTGTGATTTTCTTCAGATAAGAGCTCGAAGAAGCTTTGTAAAACCCAATACTCTCTAAAACTAATTTTTCATCTACCAAGGATTACACTTGTTGAGTTTGTAGATAAACCTGGACCTAGGCAAAATCAAAAATGAATTGACCTAGAACAGTAGGGGAAAAAGGGGACCGATTTTTGGCCTGTTGGGCAAAAAATGGTCAACCGGTCCCTTATCTTTGTTTTTTTGTTGCTAATGCATGTGTGGGGCACTTTTAGGTCATCTAAAGGTCTTTAGGTTCTAAGTAATATTGGAAATATGGAAGGTATCATGGGTCACATACTCCCCTAAGCCATTATCTAAAATGGTTAAATGATTGGAAACTTTAGGAGGAAGCATGTGGGAAAGGGAATCTAAGGTATTATGATTATGAAATTATCTTATAGAGGATCAATAAATATGGCATTTCTTTTATCCTATTTAGAACTTAGATTCATGTTGTATTGGTAATTGTAGCTTCAAAACTTGGCCTTAAGATGTTTACAGTGTTCATATAGGTGTAAATCTCCTGGAATATTCACTTCCATCCCTGAATGGGAGAACTTGATACATTAGTGTAGTGTTCATGGGACTACACAAATCTCATATAACCAAGGCCTACCTAAAATCATATTATATGATAACTCAAGATCAAGCACATGGAAAAGTGTATCATGGGTCAAAGGCTCAATGATAACTAGTAAGTTAATGGTGCCTTGTGATTCTCTTTCCTAATTATCATAAGCTTTGATAGTTATCATTTCTAGCTGGAGATATGACATTGTGTACCTAAGAAGCTTGATGATCTTTAAAGACACTATGTTGAGGCTTGATCCATTGTCTATAAGGACACGTTTCACTTTATGCCAATTTATATAAACTTCTATGTATAATGGATTATTATGGAGTGGGCCAAGGGAAGATATATCACTTTGGTTGAATGTGAGTTGTTGGGCTAGAGCTAGGTTTCCAACCAAAACTTGAAATTTATCAAGGGATATCTCACCAAAAATAGTGGATTGGGTTAAAAACTCATTCAAAATGTTCTTATTGATTTTTGACATTTACAACAAATCTAAAATTGAAATTTGTGTTGGTGTTTTCTACAATTGTTCCACAATATCAAACTTCTTGTCTTGATCAATGGTGAATGGTTTATTCTAAGGCTGAATAGTTAGTTAGATAACATGTAAAGTGGTACATGGTTATGGACATAGGATAGTAATATTTTACCTTTGAGTTGTGATTTCATAATTGAGATTTGATGTTGGACCATAATTACTAATAAATGTTGAGAATGGTGTGGGACCAAATAGGACAAGTCTTGATTGTCGGTGTATTTGTATGTGGTCACATGGTAAGGGTAAGTTATCGATATAAGGTCCAAAAGTGGAAGTCCTAATTTTTTGGTTCACTTGTGTGTAGTCCCAATTTAAAGAAGGATTATACATGTAATTTGGTTGAGTGGTATTTTTTAGCAATGGTCTAGATTGTTTAGTGCTTGATCTAGGATTAATGGAGATGGTATTAACGCTAACCCCTGAAATATGACCTAAAACCCTATTTTAGTCATGCGAAATTGCATGGTATGTTTATTGGTTATTATTATAACCTTGGTTTTGTCCATTATTCTGATGTTGTGGGTTTTGTTATTGATTCTATTGATTCTACTAGTTTGGCCTTTGATTTTGATACTATTGATTTTGTTGTTGCATCAGCTGATGTTGTTATTATTATTGTTGATTGTTATGTTGCTATTGTGTGTTATGTTGGGGAAAGGGGTTTTGATAAATCCTAAGATTTTGATTGGAGGTGGAATCACCATTATCTAATGTTATCTCCCCATTCTCTAGAACATTCTCAATCAAATGCTTGATTTACACACATCTTCATAGATTATGCCCATTGACCTGATGATATTCATAGAATTCATTTTCATGGTACCAATCAAGATAAGGAATGCCTTGTTGATAATACTTTGGTATAGGCTAACTAATCAAATTAGTAGTGGCAAGTTTGAAAAATATAGACTCAATAGGCTCTCCTAGGTCACTAAAGACACGACACATAGGTATAGTTCTCTTTAGAGGAGTGGTTTGCAATGGTAAAGGTTGTTATATTTATCACACAGGTCTCAATTGTTATGCTTATGGCATTGGTTGGAGAGTTTATTAGTTAGGAGTAAGCTAAAAAGGTAGTGTAGATGATGTTTGCACTGTTTAGACTTGACGTGACTCTATTACTTTGTTCCCCACAACATTCCTATTATGGTTGAATTTCCTTAGTTTATCTTGGTTATTGTCCTATGTTGGTTGTGATACTTATACTTGGATTGGATGTTGGTTTTGGCCGCTTCCCTAATTGGTACCTTGATTTTGATTAGTGAAGTAATCTTGATGATCCCTTTATTAATAAGGGTTCACTCAATCAATAAGCCTTTGTCGATGATCTCCTTGAAAGTATGTGCACATTGTAGTTACAAATGATAAGCTATCTCACTATGAAAATTTTTAGTAAACACAACAATAAATTGTTTTTTTGATAAACTCTAGATGAATTATATTTCAATAGCTCTTCATCATTGTAGATAACTTAAAAAACTCTCACTAGCCTTTTTTTTGCTTATGCCAAATCAACCAATGAAATATAATGTTTGAGATTATAGGAAAAGTGCTACACAAAATTATCAAAAAGATCATCAAAATTTGTTATTAAATTCTTGGGAAACTTTAAGAACCACTCTAAGGCTTATCTAGATAAGCTCCTTGAAAATAACAATAAAATGTATATATCTTTATATGCCACTAGTTGACATGTGATAAAGAACATGGGTTAAATGGCCTTAGGTGTTTCTACTCAAAATTCGCTTTTAGATCTAAGAGAAAGAAGAAACTAAAAAAGTAATGGACAAGGCATGGGAAGTACCTGGATGAAGATTGCGCACCATGAATCCAGACGCTTGTGAGCACTCCTCTTTGGCTGTGGAGGAATGACACCTGCAACAAAAAAGAAACTTGGACAAGAGGATGTTAGATAGATAAGCAATGGGTTGCCAAGCGAAAGCTTGTTCCTGGAAGTGTAAAAACTTCCTCAAGGGAGGTCAACCCACAGATAACAGATAGATAAAGACTAAGAAAATATAGGATGCCAGAATATAGAAGTGATAAACAGATTAGAAATGAAAGAAAACACCAATGATTACCTGAAAGGAGTAGTCGGGCTGATGACAGTCGCCGAGGTCAGAAATGCTGCCAGCGTCGGTTATGAGGTCTGCCGACGTCGGTTATCCTGCCGACGTCGGTTGGGGAAGTGACCAGCGTCGGTCGGGGTAATGGCCTGTGGTCGGGTCTGGGATGTGTTCTGGACTGTGGACAGGTCCGGGATGCTAAGAGGGTCAAGACAGAGTTTGGGGACGGGTGTGAATGGACTGAGGAGTGGTCTTGCCCTGTACAGGGTCTTTGTTGGCAAAAGGGGGATGAGGGAGTTGTCTGGGATTGGTATGAAGAGTGGGACAATGTGAGAGGAGGATGGACAGAGGACAGGCCCTGAGAAGGCTTTTCAGCCTCTCAGGGGGAAGGATGGAGGGAATAGGAATAGCAGATAACTGAAAACTTAAAGAATAGAATCAATTAACAGACTTGCTTACCTTTTTGCTTGCTGAATGAAGAGTTGAAGAAGCTATTGTTGAAGCCGCAGAGGGTTCTGCAAGAAGAGAACTCTGATGAAGAACCTTTGCACCTGTTGCTGTTGTTGCACGAGGTCCAAACGGAGACAAGACGAATGCCAAAACACCAAGAGAGATCTGTTTGCGAGCTCAAGGGTCCAGGGGGGGTGTAACGGATGCAGAAAGGGGTAATGAAGGATGCCGACGCCGGTAGTTTCGCTGACGTCGGCCGAAGGGTCACCGACGTCAGCGGTCGTAGAATGGGGACAGAGGCTAAAAATAGCCTCTGCCCATTCTTGCACGCCGCCGAGCGAGGGGGTGTGGGAAGAACGGTCATGAGGATGCCAAAATGGGCGTGGGGGGAAGATAATGAAGAGATTTGGCCTAATAAATGCTAGGGGGAAGGTGGAGGGATTCAAGGGAGGATCCAAGGTGGCAAGGGTAGGGTGGAAAGGGGGCCAAGGCCAAGGGTTAGGATAGGGGTTTAAGGCCAAGGGGGTGGACCAAGGTGCAGACACATTTGCGGTGTCTACATTTGCCCCTTTTCATCTTATTGGTCATTCTAGACGAACTGCAAGACAAAAACAGGAGTTGGTTGCCCCAGAAAAGGATGAGGTGTTCCCCCCCTCAAAGCGATAGTCGAGAGAAGGGAACCGAAGATCAAGTGTCGATTTGACAGAGAAAGGGATAGAAGAGAGTAAGTGAAAACGCTGCCATAGTCGTGATTGTGCGTAGTCCACTTCACGAGAGGGTCAGGTCAAATTGTCGCATGTCAAGGGTCAAGGAGTGCCAAAATTGAAGTAACCGGGCCCCAGCATTTAGTCATCTGCTGATCGGGTCACTCAATTTAAGCTGAAACTCCAAATGGTCGTCGTGTTCCAGGTATCCAGGGCTCAGGAAATGCTCCCAGAGACACGAAAAAGGCCACAAGTAGTAGGGATCAACTGGCTCGCGATCCTATACTTGCGAAGGGTCAAAAATAGTCTGCAGACAATTCTGCTAACCAACAGTGAGGTAGCACACACGCAAAAACAACCAAGGCAACACGCTGTCTTGGAAGTGGTCGAAGGTCAAAAGATGGTCATTGGTCAAGGGGATGGATGGACGAAAGGATGCGGCCGAGCTAACCCCAGAAGACCCCATGTCAACTGAGTGCTGCCTACATAGCCCCTATTGTAGGGGCCTCAGGCCGATGTAGTTCTCCCTAAAAGGGAGGAAGGGTCAGAGGGATTGATTGGGCTTGGTCAAAGTCGATGATTGGTCTTGGACAAAGAAAATGATTGGTCTTTGTCAAAGAGAATGATTGGTCTTGGTCAAAGAAAATGATTGGTCTTTGTCAAAGAGAATGATTGGTCTTGGTCAAAGTGAATGATTGGTCTTGGACAAAGAAAATGATTGGTCTTTGTCAAAGAGAATGATTGGTCTTGGTCAAAGTGAATGATTGGTCTTGGTCAAAGTTGTCGATAGACTGGGCGTGGTCAAGGTCAAGGTCGCAGAAGAGAAGGTTTGTCCATCAAAGAGACGAACAAACGGGGGTGGTCGAGCTAACCTCAGAGGATGTGTTATCTGAGTGCTGCCTACATAGCCCTGGTCATAGGGCCTCAGACCAATGTAGTTCAGACAAATTGAGAAGATTGGTTGATGATGAGATTGGTCATGTGTTGAAATGACGAGGGTAAGATGAGGATAAAATGATGCTATAGATGGTGTATTCTGTAGAATTGGTCGAGAGTCTTTCATCCCTAGCAAGTTTCCATAGTCGCGATGGATATATGCTAAAAATGAATAGAAGTCTATTTATGCTTCAGCAAGTATTGGTTTATGCCTAACATAAATTGGGTCTAGTCGGGAGTTTCCATGTGTACTGGTGTCCATAGAAACTATGTGAAATGGTCTGGGATGATGTCAGCTGAAAATGATGAAAATGGCTGGGTTTGAGATGAGTCGCCGATTGATGTGGTTAAATGTGACCAAAGTGAAGAGAAAAGATGAGAGGCAAATCGCTCTTTCATTGACAAGGACCAGAAAGGAAGCATAGATAGGGGTTATTAGAACCAAAGCCCCGTTCATGCATTACGTCATTGACCAGTGTTAAGTTAGAACGGTAATCGAATCACTTTGACATTAAAGTGAGCTCGAAGTCCCTTGAGCAGGTGAGAGGAAGAGGATAGGGTAACCCAGTTTAAGAGCAGGAATAACCTTGCCCCTTTTATAGGAGACCCTGAGATAACTACAAGCCAAGTCCGTGACTCGTTTTTTTTTTTTTTTTTTTTTTTTTTTTTTTTTTTTTGGTGCAGGCTGATCGATGCAGGAAGCCTACATAGAGATGTCTTTTGATGTAGTGGTCATGTTGCGAAGCTGATCAATGCGGGAAGCTTCTAAGAAAGGTTACTGTTTGTAGCAAGATTAGTCATAGCCATCCTTCGAGGGAGTGGTCTATATTTTTGCTTTATAATGTTTGATAAGTTGGCCTAGCTGTCCTTCGAGGGATCAGTCTAGTAATACAGCGATGATAGTACAGTTGTCCTTCGAGGGAGCAGTCTGTCTTTTTGATTTTGACTTGATTTTGTGACCATGGATATGTTTTGACATCTTGATATATTTTTTGATTTTTTGATTAGAGTCATGGACAAGGCTGTAAAAGTTCAAGGACTCCCCTTTTATTAGGACAAAGCATCCATGCATCATAAAAGGGTCGTAGAGGACTTGGTAAAGGGGAATAGGGTTGAAAGGGATGAGGATTAAGCCAACGAGGATTGCTCAAGGGATGAGCTCAAGTTACGTGTCAAGTAGACGAGTACTCGACTAGCAGAAGAAAGGTCAAAGATGCAACGCATTAAGAGGCTCAAGTTCTGGCCGTTCGTCGAGGGAAGACAGATGATAAGTCCCTGACCCATACTTGTGCGTGACGATAAAAGGTCCAAGCCAATTGGGGGCGAATTTGCCTCGTTTACTTTGCTCCATATTGGTCACGTGCTGATTCTCTTTGAAGACGAGGTCTCCGATGTTGAAATCTCATTCTCGCAGATTTTTGTCGTAGGCCCGCTTTATGCGACTTTGGTAGACATGGAGATGATTAAGGGCGGCAAGACGGCGCTCGTTGAGTAACTCAAGTTGAGCTAAGCGATCTTGACGAAAGTCGTCGTTGGAGAGAATGTCATGCAGGGAGATGCGGAGAGACGGGATCTGTACTTCGAGAGGTAAGACAGCCTCTGTTCCGTACACGAGAGAGAAGGGAGTAGCACCTGTAGAGGTTCGGATGCTAGTGCGGTAGGCCCACAAAGCGAAGGGAATATGAATGTGCCAATCCCTACCTGTATCGCTGACCACCTTCATGAGAATTTTGGTGAGAATTTTGTTGGAAGCCTCTGCCTGCCCATTTGCTTGTGGGTAGTAAGGCGAAGAAAAGCTGAGTTTGATGCCAAATGAGTCACATAGTTTTTGGACAGTCTTGTTTTTGAAGGACTTGCCGTTGTCGGTAATGATTTTGTGAGGGACACCGAAACGATAGATGATGTGGCTATTGATGAAGTCGGCAATTTTGTCGGCTTTTGTGGAGACAAGAGGAATGGCTTCCACCCACTTGGTGAAATACTCAGTGGCAGTGATGATGGACTGATGATGAAGAGACGAGTGAGGGTTGATCTCACTGATGAGATCCAAGCCCCACTGAGAGAAAGGCCAAAAATCTTGAGCGACTTGCAAGGCGTGGCTGGGGAGATGAAGCAGGTTAGAGTGCTACTGACACTTGATGCAACGTCGAACATAGTCGCTACAGTCTTGATGAAGGGTGGGCCAATAATAACCCAAGCGAAGGATGCGCTTGGCAACCGAGTTTCCACTGAAGTGTCCACCACAAATCCCGTCGTGGACTTGCTTTATGGCTTGAGGAGCTTCAGTGGAGGTTAGACAGTGAAGAAGGAGGCCGTCAAAGCCTCGTTTATAGAGAAGGCCCCCTAGCATGGTATAGCAAGCTGTGCGCTTGATGAAAGCTTGCCGTGCATTGCTAGAGAGGTTGGGAGGAGTGACAGAAAGAGACAAGTAGTCCACAAGTTGCTTATACCAGTCATCTCGTGGGCTAGAATTGATAGTGTTAATATGGTCGATGTGAGGAGAGATGTATGAAGGCAAAGGTACACGATGCACTGTGACAAAAAGGCGAGATGATGATGATGATGAAGATGGGATATGCGAAGCAAGAGAAGCCATGGTGTCAGCAAACTTGTTCGTAGAGCGTGGAATAGTCTGCAAGAGGTGATGGTCGAAGGATGCCAAAAGAAGGTCAACATGATTCTTATACCTCTGTAAAACTTCGTTTTTATAGAGATATGAACCATTAACTTGATTAACGACGAGCTGCGAGTCGCCGAAGATGTTGATAGACTTGATGTGGAGAGAAAGGGCAGTCTGAAGTCCCAAAATTAAGGCCTCGTATTCGGCCATGTTATTGGTACAATCAAAGTCAAGCTTGAAAGATAGAGGCATGGGCTCCCCTTCGAGTGGGATGAGGATGACCCCCGCACCCCCACCGAGTTGACATTTGGAGCCATCAAAGAACATGGTCATTTGGTAGACGGTGTCATCGGTGGAAAGGGTAGCGATAGACTCGTCAGGGAACTCACAGTGTGAAGGTTGGTTATCGGGAAGAGGGGCATTTGCCAGTTGGTCAGTGATGGTTTGCCCCTTGATAGATTTCTGCTGGATGAATTCGAGGTCAAACTCAGCAAGCAGCATAAGCCACCGAGCCATACGTTGATTTTGATATGGCTTGGAGTGTATGTACTTGAGAGGGTCGGTGTGAGTGACGACAAAGGTTTTGTGGTTGAGAAGATAGTGGCAGAGCTTGGTAGCGGAAAAGACTAATGCCAAACAGAGTTTCTCGATATGAGTATACCAAGTTTCATAGTCGACCAGTGTTCGGCTGATGTAGTAAACCGCTTGCTCACGATGATGCTCATCTCGGTGCGCGATCATGGCACCTAACGAATGGTTGGTAGCAGAGATATAAAGGTAGAAGGGTTGGTCATCCTTAGGTGGAATGAGGACTGGTGGAGAGACCAGATAGCTTTTGAGGGCTTCAAAAGCCTCTTGACAGTCCTCATCCCATTTAAAGGAGACGTCCTTCTTAAGGAGATGATGAAAAGGTTGGCAGCGGTCTGAAAGCTGCGAGATGAAACAGCGAATGGACTGGAGCTTCCCTTGGAGACTGTGAAGCTGCTTGAGATTGGTTGGGGGTGGCATTTCGAGGATAGCGTGAATTTTAGCGGGATCTATCTCGATACCACGGAAAGAAACGATGAAGCCGAGAAGCTTGCCTGAGAGGACCCCAAAGACACACTTCTTGGGGTTAAGGCGGACATTGTATTGAAGAAGGCGAGAGAAGATGATTGTGAGAATGGTCAAGTGGTCGCGGTGAAGCTTGGACTTGCCGAGAAGGTCATCCACATAGTCCTCCATGATTTTGTGGAGGAGATCATGGAAAATGTAGGTCATGGCGCGCTGATAGGTGGCACCAGCATTTTTCAAGCCGAAAGGCATGACGCGATAGCAGAAAGTCCCCCATGGGGTGATAAAGGTAGTCTTGTGCTGGTCTTCCGGTGCGATCAGGATTTGATTATATCCTGAAAACCCATCCATGAGAAATAGCATCTCATGGCCGGCCGTGAGATCAACAAGCTGGTCAATGTTAGGAAGAGGAAAGTCATCTTTGGGACAGGCTAGGTTAAGGTCGCGATAGTCTGTGCAGATCTGAATCCCCCCAGTTGCTTTAGTAACTGGGATGATGTTAGAGACCCACTGTGGATAATCAATGGGTTGGATGAAGGAGACAGAAAGAAGACGCTGAAGCTCCTCTTTGACAAGGAGCGCAATGCAAGGATGCATCTTTCAAAGCTTTTGCCTAACAGGCTTAGCCTCTGGTTTGGTGACAATGTTGTGGGTAGCAATGGTGGGGTCGATGCCAGGCATGTCGCTGTAAGTCCAGGCAAAGGCCTTGCTATGGTCGGAAAGGAATTGGGCATAGTCAAGCTGCTCCTAAGCATCTAAAGATTGGCCAATCTTTAAGACGTGAGGAACATCGAAAGAAGAAGGGAGGTTGATCTCAATGGTGGATTCATTTAACATAACCTGGGTCTCGGAAGGGAGGAAACGTTGGATGAAAGAGTCATCGGCACCCATGTAGGAAAGGATGGCGTCATCGTCAACGCAGTGGACAGTGTGAATGGTTGCCGACTCATCTTCTACCATGCTAGGAAAAATGAGAGGGAGAGACCTGGACACCCCATTGAGCTGATAGGTCAGGGGTTCCAGGCAGACGGTGTTTATGGAAAAAAAAACTAGGAGGGATGGAAACCACTGACTCCGTAGGTGACGAAGGAGAAATGGGCGAGTCTGGAGGAGATTGGTCGATGGTCGGCTCGGGACAGAGGTCGGAAGGAGCCTGAGTGGGGTCATGATATCCCAGGCCATACCGTTTCTTGGCATCGTGATCATTGAGCAGCTCGATGGGCTGATGGGAGCCCTGCTCATAACGTCCGAAATTGAAACCCTTCCATGCACACCTATGAAGGTAAGTGTGTGCAAAGGCGAGGTTGCCAAGAAACGAGAAATCAGATGTGAAAGGTTGGGGTGAAGAAAGGGAATTGGCATTGGTAGGAGCTTGATTAAGCCCCCCATAGACAAAGTTGGTTTGGAAGTGAGGAGGACCATGAGGTACGACCGTCCTGATCCGATGGTCGTAATTGGGACTGAGGTGAAGGCGTCCATACTCTTGTGGAGTTTGGAACATGTCTAGGGTCAACAAGCGATATTCCCCAAGTGATAGTCGTTGGAAGATGTCTTCCATTGGGTCTTTGGTCGGCGCTTGAAGAGGAGGGGTGAGGGTGACCGCCGATTGCGAATTGGTTGAAGCTTCCGCAGATGGAGGCGGTGCCAGAGTTGACGACTTGATGGGAATGAGGACATCGTTGGGACGGTAGGTGGTGTTGCAAGTCTTGAAGGGTGAAGGGTCAGCGGGAATGGTATGGACTTGCCCGTCATGCTCAAACTTCACACAACGGTGCAGGGTGGAGGGTATACAGGCCATGGCACGGATCCAAGGTCAGCCTAGTAGAAGGTTGTATTAAAACTCTCCTTCGATGATATAGAAGAGCTCCAGGACTGTGCGTGGACCAACGTGGATGTGAAGGATGACTGTGCCAATGGTCGTGGCGGTGGTGTCATTGAAAGAGCGTAAGATCGCGTCAGTTTTGGAGACGCAATTCTTGGGAAGAGACAGCTGATCAAAGGCGTGGGTAGAGATAATGTTGATGCTAGCGCCGTCGTCGATCATAACGTGTTTGATGCGTGTCCGATCAACATAGGCAGTGATGAAGAGGGCAGCGTCCTGATCATCTGTGTTAGATGTGGGAATCTCAGAATCGCTGAATGTGATGGAGTTGACAGGAGATAAAGAATGGACGAGGGCAGCGAGTGGTTGGGGGTCCTCGGGTTGGACCTCCGCTGCTTGCAAGGCGTGGATGAGGGCTTGACGGTGCTGAGGCGAGGTTTGGATAAGGTCATAGAGGGACATCTTCACCGGTGTCTGATGAAGCTGCTTCAGCATGGAGTCTTGAATTGGCCCAGAAGAGGAGGACGAAGAAGGCTGGGATGCGCCAAGGATAGAAATTTTAGGCTTGGGCGCAAGAGGTGGCTTGACGAAGGGATAGGTCCAAGGAATGGCAGCTTTTTCTTTTGCCTTGTCCTTTTGTGACCTAGTGGTTATACAGACGTCATTGATTTCGAAAATAGGAGGTGAGGAAGGGGTCATGTCTTGCTGGTGAGATGTTGACGTGTTTGAAGAGGAAGGAGTCGGGGTCTGGTCGAGAGTGTCCTCAAGGAGAAGAGTGTCTTTCTCCATATGGCGGCGGATGACGGCCTTGAGGGCACAACAAGTCTCGGTGTCATGTCCTGGTGTACGATGATATAAGCAAATTTTCGTATTGTCGAACCAGGAGGGCTTGGACCCGAGAGGTTGGAAAGGCTTGATGGGCGAAAGGGTTATGTCAGAAGTCTGGAGAAGTCGGCGTAATATCAATGAGTATGAGCCCAATAGAGGGTCCGTGTTATTTGATATGCGCGAGGTTGGTGACTTTTGCTTGGGCGAGGCTAGAGGAGATTTTTGTACCACCTTATGGGTTGATGGCACGGTGACAGATGGAGACGGCTCTTTCTTGATGATTGATACTGCCTTTTTAGGAGAGGGCCGACTGGAGATAGGCAGAGGAAGCAAAGGAGGCAATGAGTTTTGTTTGAAGGCCGGAGTGGGAAGGATACTGGTCAAGGTCGAAGGATGGGGGCCCAAAATGGATGGCAATGGTGATAGGGAAGGAGACGTTCATTTCTGCGGTCTGACAATCTTCTTCGACTTGGTCGGAAGAGTACTGCTGGTCGAGGTCTGGCCTAGGTCCACCTTCACTTGTGGGTGAGTGAGGGTGGAGACAGGACGAATGCCAAATGATTTGATGGGTTTAGACGAGGTAGATGCAGGTTTCAGTTTGGACGGGTTTGGTTGAGGTTTGAGAGTCTGGTCTTTGTCAAGAGTCTGACGAGATTCTGCCTTAGGAGGATTAGCAGCATGTGATGAGAGGGCACGGGTATGTTGAAGGGCTTTAAGACGTTCCCACAACACCTGAGGCATCACTTTCCTTGGAGGGAGAAGCGCGATTTTCTCCACTAACCGGGAAAATGGCTGAGAAGAAGATGTTGATGGTTGCGAGGTTAAAGACGAGATGGGTGTAGTGGTCTTAGACGCCTGGTGTGGTGAAGCCATGACAGATTTAGATGAAGACGAAGGGGAGACAGGTTCTTCCCTAGGTGGAGAAGAATCCGAAAAGCGAGGCTCCCCGAGCGGGTAAAGGGCAGGGATGACGGTGCCCTCCACTTGCGGCTGAGGAGTAGGAAGGGTCGGGTCCTCCATAGGCAGTAGAACGGAGGATAGCGAGATGGGTGGTGCTGGTAAAGCTGAGGTGTCCTCCAAGATGAGAGAGGTTGGTGGAGAACTAGCCGAGGAGAGAGGTTCGTCCACATGTGACGGACTGATTGATGGACTAACCTCTTGAGGTGGATTGGGGACGAAGGGAGAGACCGCATTGACAATTTGAATGTTGTGCTCATGATTGTCGTCAATTAAGGTCTGGACGTTGTTTTGAGTTGGCGGATGATTGGGAAAAGGTTGCTTGAAGATGTCAATGGCCTGATTAGGGGGTGCATTTGGATTGTCTAAGATGAGATCCCCCTTTTCAAGCATGTCTTGGATTATGTTCTTAAAGGTCTTGCAGTTTTCCGTGTCATGGCCCTTAACACAGTGGAAGTTGCAGAAGTCATGCTCCCTATACCACGCGGGGATGGCGTGAGAGGGATCGAATTGTGGAGGAGGTCAGGCTTGAGGGAGATTGAGGACCCCCTGTTTAACAAGCTTGTCCAGCACAGACGCATATGATTCTCCGAGAGGAGTATATCACCGTTGTACGTATCTTTGCTGGAACTGGCGAGTAGCGCTCTGAGATGTAGATGGCTCAGGCTGATTGGTCGAAGAAGATGAAGGTCTGACAACCACGGCATTAGCCGAAGCCTTGGATTTAGAATTGGATGATGATGGCTTGGCAGAGGAAGAGTCAGTGGTCTTAGAGCTGGGATTCTTGTTCCGCAACTTGACTTTATTCTCCTCGATGGCATGCAACTCAAGTTTGCAAGCCATCGTGAAGGCTTCGTCAAAAGTGCGGAAGGTTTGAACCCTCAGGGTGGAAGAGATATGTCTGGCACAGGCTTGGGAAAAGAGTTCAATAAGCTCGGCCTGGGGTAAGGAAAAGGAGAGTTGATTGATAAGGCCTCTCCATCGAGCAACGAAGTCGGCTATGGACTCGTCCTCGAATTGTCTGATAGAATAGAGGTCCGTGATTGAGACCTTCTTGGTTATGTTGATGGAAAAGTGATCGAGGAAGAGCTGAGCCAATTGTGTGAATGAGAAGAGAGAATGGCTAGGAAGGGAGCTGTACCAGTCAAGCGCAGCACCCGAGAGAGACATAGGGAACGTGCGTAAGAGTAACGCATCATCATGGCCAATGAGGTAGCAGGCATGTTTGAATGCCCGCAAGTGTTGCTGGGGGTCTTCCTTGTTCTGAAAGCGAGTGAATTTAGGAAGCTCCCAATGGTTAGGGTATGGTCTGATTGGGACAGAAGGATGAATGGGCTCGTTACAGATCTGCTCATATGAAAGAGTGTTGCGCGAGCCAAAAATAGAGGTCTCAAGACTAGTCATCTTGTCCATCAGCATTTTGATGATGTCTGCCGACAGATTGACGGGTGGCGCGCCCCCTAAGTTGTAGGGCGCTTGGAAGAGGCTAGGGGAGGCGTGCGACATAGTCGGTTGTACAATGTACGGATGACTAATTACAGGGGCAGAGGTGGATGCTAAAGGTGGTTGAGTAGAAGACATAGCTAGGCCTGATGTTGCCACGAGAGGTTGAACTATGGTAACGGGGGCCAATGGATATGAGGCCACCCTGGTGTTGATAGGGGCCAGGGTAGGCAGAATAGAGACGATAAGGTTTTGAAAAGGAGTGGATAGTGGTTGAGCAGGTTGAAGTTGATAGGGGGCCGGAACCCCGGTGGAAGTGGGCCCAATGATAGAGGGAGAGGCCACACCTGGAGGATTGGTCGAAGTCTGGTCAGTGGTCAAAGCGATGGCTTGAGTGTCCAAAGGTTGAACTATGGATGTTGTCGATACAGCCATAGTCGTGGCAAGGGAGGTTGGCATTCCATAGATTGGATTGCCCAAGGAGTCTCACGTTCGGTTATGCGCGAGATAATGTTGCAAAGCCTTGACGTTGAGGTCCAAGAATCATTTGAAATCTTGGTTCCCTTCTTGGACAATGGGGGTCTGCGGCGGGGTTGGACGAATGGGAGTTCTTTCGGTCTCCGAGTTGAACTCCATTGGAGGCTTGGTCACGGACGGGGTGGACGGAAGTGGTTGACGGCTAGCGTGGTTGACAAGAGCCTTGGCTTGGATACGAGTCAAAACCATGCAAGGCAAAGAAGGTTCAGGTCTCAGGAATTGTGTTGCTCAGTTCCAGAAAACCAGGATGGAGTCTTTGACAGAGAAGGGACAGGTTTCAGGCTGCTGGTTTTGAAAAAAAAAGGACAGTGACAGAGACCGACGTCGGTTTAAAAACCGATGTCGGTAAGAAATGTGGACGACGTTGGTCAGATAATAGATGCCGGTAACAGATGAAGCCAACGTCTGTATTAGAACCGATGCCGGTGACAGGGGAAGCTGACGTCGGTGGCAG
Organism: Torreya grandis; assembly: GCA_037957365.1. Classification (NCBI taxonomy): domain Eukaryota; kingdom Viridiplantae; phylum Streptophyta; class Pinopsida; order Cupressales; family Taxaceae; genus Torreya; species Torreya grandis. Next base: position 132,380 of record JARHVA010002549.1, on the reverse strand, counting down.
AACCGATGTCGGTGACTGTGTTTTCCAGAGAACCAAAAGGTTCTTGGAAAACAATGAAGAAGGCGTCCTCACTCACTCAAACAAACAGATGAGAAGAGGAAAACAGAGAGAGACACACAAGCCTAAGCGATAAATCCTAGGAATTAACCTTAAAAATTGTGGCTTATGCCTTAGATGGATGTTTGGGGAGATTGGCTGAAAAATGGGTCCTAGAAGAAGGCAGTCTAAAGATAGTTTCAGGTGTTGTTTTAGGTGCTCAAAAATCTATGTTAGGGTCTGGTACGTGGCCTGGTGCTAAGGAGCAAGCTCCCCTCACTTCATGATTCCAGTGGTTAGCTAGTCTCGCTTAGCCAAGATATACCTCGCCTAGAGTTTATCCTCCGCCAGAGAACGGAGTGGGCTTCCCTCTTGGTGATGAAATCCAAGTAGGGTCACCGGGACGGGTAAGGTATCCGCTGGGGGATGAAATCCCAATCGGGCCTTGTCTCAAGTAAGTTTTATGCTCGTTTAGTGCATGTGGTTTGGTAGTGTAACATCAAGTGTCTACGGTTCATTTGATATGCGTCTAAGTTACTAGATGTGGACTAATGCAAGCACAAGCAGAAATGAAAGTGCAATACGTTTTAATGCCCAAGTCAAAATGTGATGTTCTGATGCAGACAAGTTTTGAGAAAGGGTCAAGAGTATGATGTTTAGACTAGTCTAGAATGTGCAAGAAAGAAAAGAAGGATTTGTTTTAGTTCTTGCTTATAGTGTCATTCGGAATAGAAGAAAGAGACAAGAGAGAAGGAGCCTAAATGCACCTAAATGAATGAAAAGGAAAAGGAACCCAGGAGGAACCTAGTGTCCCACCGGGCGTGCCATTTATGTTTCTACTCAAAATTCGCTTTTAGATCTAAGAGAAAGAAGAAACTAAAAAAGTAATGGACAAGGCATGGGAAGTACCTAGATGAAGATTGCGCACCGTGAATCCAGACGCTTGTGAGCACTCCTCTTTGGCTGTGGAGGAATGACACCTGCAACAAAAAAGAAACTTGGACAAGAGGATGTTAGATAGATAAGCAGTGGGTTGCCAAGCGAAAGCTTGTTCCCGGAAGTGTAAAAACTTCCTCAAGGGAGGTCAACCCACAGATAACAGACAGATAAAGACTAAGAAAATATAGGATACCAAAATATAGAAGTGATAAACAGATTAGAAATGAAAGAAAACACCAATGATTACTTGAAAGGAGTAGTCGGGCTGATGACAGTCGCCGAGGTTGGAAATGCTGCCAGCGTCGGTTATGAGGTCTGCCGACGTCGGTTATCCTGCCGACGTCGGTTGGGGAAGTGACCGGCGTCGGTCAGGGTAATGGCCTGTGGTCAGGTCTGGGATGTGTTCTGGACTGTGGACAGGTCCGGGATGCTAAGAGGGTCAAGACAGAGTTTGGGGATGGGTGTGAATGGAGTGAGGAGTGGTCTTGCCCTGTACAGGGTCTTTGTTGGCAAAAGGGGGATGAGGGAGTTGTCTGGGATTGGTATGAAGAGTGGGACAATGTGAGAGGAGGATGGACAGAGGACAGGCCCTGAGAAGGCTTTTTAGCCTCTCAGGGGGAAGGATGGAGGGAATAGGAATAGCAGATAACTGAAAACTTAAAGAACAGAATCAATTAACAGACTTGCTTACCTTTTTGCTTGCTGAATGAAGAGTTGAAGAAGCTGTTGTTGAAGCCGCAGAGGGTTCTGCAAGAAGAGAACTCTGATGAAGAACCTTTGCACCTGTTGCTATTGTTGCACAAGGTCCAAACGGAGACAAGACGAATGCCAAAACACCAAGAGAGATCTGTTTGCGAGCTCAAGGGTCCAGGGGGGTGTAATGGATGCAGAAAGGGGTAATGAAGGATGCCGATGCCGGCAGTTTCGCCAACGTCGGCCGAAGGGTCACCGACGTCGGCGGTCGCAGAATGGGGATAGAGGCTAAAAATAGCCTCTTCCCATTCTTGCACGCCGCCAAGCGAGGGGGTGTGGGAAGAACGGTCACGAGGATGCCAAAATGGGCGTGGGGGGAAGATAATGAAGAGATTTGGCCTAATAAATGCTAGGGGGAAGGTGGAGGGATTCAAGGGAGGATCCAAGGTGGCAAGGGTAGGGTGGAAAGGGGGCCAAGGCCAAGGGTTAGGATAGGGGTTTAAGGCCAAGGGGGAAGACCAAGGTGCAGACACGTTTGCGGTGTCTACATTAGGGTCACCTTTCCCTTTATATTTATCAAATTTCAAGGGTTTGTATCCTAGAGGAAATGTTATCTACAAGTAATCCATGTTAAATGGATAATAACACACATCATCCAACTTAAAAATTTTATTCTATTTCTCATCTTGAATGGTAGCAATTGCATCCTTCATCTATTACAATTCTTGGGATGGGAAACTAGAAGGAACATTAGTTTGAGGGAGAACATTAGTTTGGGTAGATGTTTGGGATATCATAAGTGGGACACTTTGACTAGGGTATGATGGATATATCTATTGGGGTACATTAGTTTTGTTGGGAAATAGACCATGAATATGCATATGCGGATTATGATGTACTTGAAATTGTACATTTGGCTGTGCAATATTCTAGTTTAGGTTGGCTATAAAGGTTTGACTTGGAGTATTTTATGGTTGGGATGGAGGTATATAAATATACTATGCCTCTTGTGGTTGAAAAGTGACATGTTGACTAATTGAGCCTTGTTATTGAGTGGGAACTTATGAACCAAGACCCTATCTCTGAACCTGTGGCACATTTTGAACCAATTGTTGCCTAGTAGGTACTTGAGAAACATGAGAGCCTCTTTGTTACATGAATCCTTGTTGGGAAGTGAATGCATGTTGAATATTTGGCATCTATCATTGACAAATATTTACATATTTTTGGCTAGTCATCATTTGGTTTTGGATTGGTACACTAGTCTATGATTAAAAAGGTATGTTTGTTACTACCTAATGAGGTGGAACATTAGTTTCCCCTTATTGAGGTGGTAATACATTTGGCCTCTATTTCATTGGTATACTATATTGTTTTTTCTATTATGGAATACTATTCATCCCTTATTGAGGAGGAGTATGATTCATCACATTTTATTATTGAGGTATGACATTGGGTGTTGTTTGACTACCTAATCCTATTGGTTGCATGGTTGATGAAGTAGCTGGTTGAGGTTGGGATGTAGAAACTCCTACTCCCTAGTATAATGGTCTAACCATGGTATTAAATATAGGCACATGTTTTTAACTATTTTTTTGTGCATTAGTACCACTTTGATTCATATTCGATGTTACTTGCACATTATCTACTATATTTTGTTCATTATTCTATGTAGAAGCAAAACACACTTTTTCAATAATGGGCATATGAAACAAGTTGTCTACTGAAGTGTTTTTCATGAATGGGTATGAACTCTGATTGTCTTGACCAATTAACTCCATCAAAACTCTTGTTGAAGGAAATAAGTCAATAAGAGGTTTGCTCACTATGGTCATCTAATTGAAATTATGTGATAGATTCATGTAGGTTTTATATGCCATCTACATTTGGTTAAAGTTTTATTCCATGAGTTTTTTGCCTTTTTTAGGCATATTAGGGTCCTGATATGTTTTTTAGACTAAAGTCAAAGGATTTCTAGAAGAAGCATGTTGATCATAATTATGTTGTGGGGAATTCTTACTAAGCTTGGTAAATTCTCATGAGGGAAGTCTATTGGAAACTTGGTCCCTACTCTATGGATCTAACCAAAATATCATCTTTTTTCTCTAATAAATTATTCTCAAACAAAAATGGGTCATATGTGGAAGGCATATCAGTAGATCATGACTTTTGAAGAACTAGTTTGTCAGTTGTAGGTATTGTAGCTAGTTATTGTATAGTTTGTTCTTGGTCTTATTCTAAATAAGGTGGTGTATTAACCAAATAATTATCTAATGGATCTTGGATTTGTTTCCCTAATTGAGTATTATAATAGGGATAAGGATCCATCTCATAATAAATATTATCTGTGTAGGGGTCTTGCACCATTTCTCCTATGCAACCACATTACTTATCCCTAGATTGTACATGAGTCCACTACAAGTGTAGGAACACATGTTGGGATCCATAGTAAATGTTTTTGAAATAAAAGGTCAAAGATTTCTAAAAACTCTAAAAATATAATGTCTAAAAGTTGATGTTCAAATTTGGTCTAGATTCATCAAAAGGATCAAAAGGTTTATGCAAAGATTTGTGATAACTATAACTAACGTTAAGTGTCTAACGCTATACATTTTACACAAAAATATTAAGTAAATGAACCAAAAATAAAAATACCAAACACTAAGTTTGAAGTGTTTCAAATCAGTATAATTTAGGAAATTAAATTTTTTTGTCTTTTGGCAAAATGTGATGTAGAAAGCTAAGCTCAAACAAGCAATGCACTAAGACTCTTAGCCAAATGGTGTCAAAAGATAGATTTTGAAAATAGATGAAAATTTTAATCTAACAGATTTGAAACACTTCTAACAAAGACTAGGCATTTGATTCTTGGACATGGACTCGATCAAATAGGCATAAGGTATGAAACAAAAGGCACTTTAGAGATAGTTTATTTTATCATAAATAATGGTATGAAACTTGGTTTTTTTGACAAATAAGCTAGATAAAAGGTGAACAACGTAACTCTGCTAGACAAAGGTTCAAAAAGGTATACTCGGATTGGTTTGAAAATGTAGGAACAAATTTTTAACTGGGCCTATGAAATAATATACAAAATGTTTTGGGTAGCGTAATAGTGCTAGACTAACCAAAAAATGTGACAAAATGCTTGTTTCAAAAACTCTCTAAGGCAAAGATATATTCTCACAATTTTGATATCATAACACTACCTTTCTTGACTCAAAATGTTTTGGTGCATAAACTCAAAGTGCAAGTGTTTAACATAAAATGACTTAAGTCTATCAAGTGGTGATAACAATCATGAGTCTTAAATGGCCTTTAACCCAAATTGGAAATTGAACCTAAGTTCCCTCAAGTTTAATACAAATAACAAACCCACTTAACACATCAACCCTATGCACTTATAAAGGTGCAATTTTTAATTTATATTATAAATGAAGGACTTAAACAACTTTGGAAAAGGTCTAGATTCAATTGGGTAACATAACTATGCCAAAGTGGATGATATGACTCCAATTTTTGATAAAATTTGAACAAGGAAAATTGATGATTTCACGTGGGAAGCATAATACCTCTTTGTTCAAACAAAATTGGGGACCATGTGTTTGGTTTGCATCATTTGTTTACACTAAGTTTTAACTCCAAACAAGACTTTAATCTAGGATAAAACCAACTAATTAATCATTCTTAGATATTAAACTGATAAGGTTGCTTGGTATTATTGGAATCCATCAATATACATCATTTGAGAGGATTTTAAGTGTTCATCCAAAATCAAATGTGCATTACATAGTAGGGTTTTTACACCCCCTTACTTTCAAATGACATTAAAATGATATGGACCCTGAGGTGCACCTTGCACTAGTAATACTTCCATTGTAAGTGGGGATTTATCTAAGATCTAAAATTTTTCAAATGTTCTATGGGAATCAATTAGATAATGAATTTCATGTCAAATAATGCAAAATAAAATCATGGATTTTAGGTCCATACCACTTGGCTTGTTGCAAAAAAATTTAGTCCTTTTTACAACCACTACATCTTTTTCTTTGCTCAGTGTAGTGCAATGCCTAAAGTGCCACTACGCCCCATGTGCAACTCCAATATGGAGACAAATGAACTCAATGCTGGGAGATGAAACCTTGGGTCAAAGTTTCCATAAAGAAATTGTAGGAGGTAATGACATCCCCCTCTCAAGCCAAGCTTGCATGAAATAAAGAAAGCATAAAATAGAAAAATTGTAGGGTCATTGTCAATGTCACCCAATACTTTTGTAAGTTTTTGGGGAGTGCTTTAGATGATGTTATTTCTATGCCTTGGACTAGGCAATTTGTAAATAAAGAAAGCACTTTTGATTCCAAGGGTTCCCTAAAGGGGACAAATGGAAGAGCATACATGTAACATCTTTGTATTTTTTTTAAAATAAAGTGCTAATTGAAACAATGAAAACAAAATTGACAAGTGTGTTCAATTTTAAGCCCAAATGAAAGATTTGGTGGTGTTCATTTCACCCCTTGGTCTTAAAATTGTAAACTTTGAAAACTAATGTTAAAAAACTTGTTGAATCACCTAAATGTATATTAAACACCAAAATAATGTTCCTAGTTCATTTTAAATCATGTAAAAGATGTTTTAAACATGTTTTAGAAATTTTCCAAGTTGGTCTGGCAAGAAAAATGTTAGCATGTGGTTTAGATTTAAAGCATTTTTAAATATGAAAAAATCAACTTAGGAAAATGAGCTCTCGAGTTGACATAGTGGTGAAATACCACTACTTAATAAATCAATCCCACTACTTGCAGAATAATCTCATAAATTTAAGAGTTGCAGTATTGTAACTAATCACTAATCATTTAGTCACAATACCATGACTCTAAATGACAATCCCACTACTTGCAAGACAATCCCATAACTTCAAAAGTTATGGTATTATAAAACATAGGTGGTTTGGTCAAAATACCATGACTTGGTTTGATGATCTTGCTAGTAGCAGGACAATCCCACCACTTCATGGGTTGTGGTATTGTCATTTAACTGCTAACAATTAGAGAATATCATGATTTGATTAAGTAACCCCATGAGTTGCAAAGCAATCCCATGACTTGTAAAGTAGTGGTATTGTTAACCCTACAAAAAACATAAAGTTAGTCTAAAAATAAAAATGGCTAAGCAAAATACTATAATTTTGAATGACAATACCATGAGTTGAAGGAAAATCCCATGAGTATGTCTAATCAAACCTGCCACTTACAAAAAAATGTATTTTTCTTAATTTTTTTACTCTTTTGAGTCTCCTACTCCAAGACTATGCATAACAAAAGTTAGTGAGTTTATTAAGGGAATATTTTGATCAATTTTGTTAAGCTATTTGGTCCCATTTGGCATGCCATTATGTGAAATAGGAATTTGAATAAGAGAGGTGTTAGTATCTTGTTAATGATAAGAGGAAATCAAATTGAAAAACCAACACATTAGCTAGTATACATCTCTAGGCCTAGTTACTAGCGAGAGCTTAGTGAGGGAAATACATTTGAGAACACAAATAAAAATGGAAATAAATAATAAATATAAACAAAAAACACCAATTTATTACCAAATTCTTGATTGCTCCAAAAAGCTCCTTCTTTGGCTTGCTTGACTTGTGCTTCAAGAGAACTTATTTAATGGAGTGTGGCTACCTTCATCTCCTCTTGGCACCTTTGGATTTGGCTTGGCTCAATAATTTAGCATTATAACACTAAGATTCAATGATTTTTGAATGCATTTGGGAATTATAACTTTGCATTATCAAGACTTAAAATTCATGTGGCAAGGCCTCCTATTTATAGATTTTTGCAAATGGGTAGAATCAACCTGAACCATCCATCTCAAGATTAAGATGTGTGGCTAAGGATTAATCCAATTACGTAATTGAAATTAATAAATAGAGTCATCAATTTTTTGGATAGAGGAGCAATTAAGAGGCATGGAGGGCTTTGATGAGGCATGGGAGGCATGAATCCTAATATTTGTGGCATTTATGACATAGGGATGTCTTCCCAAGAAATGAGGTCACCTGATGATGTAGATATTTAATATTCATTTCTAAAACTAAGTATTCAACAAGTTTCCATGGAATTATTAATTAGGCTCTAACTTGGTTTTATTAGCTCTTTAGCATGATTAAGTATTTTATGCACAAATTACTCATATTGACCAAAATGCCTTATTATTGGTCCAAAATTTGATTGGATTAGAATTAGAAGTCAATGTCAGATGCATGGATCTATTATCCCATTTAGGATGTTACCAATGGAAAATAACCAAAGGCATGTGTCTTGTGTAAGATATTTGAAAGGAAATAGCAATCTAAATCACCCAAGTACAAAATTAGCATTTTGACTCGAAATGACTAGATCAAAGTTAGCTGGCCCATAAATTGCATTACCCTATTTAATGATACTCTAGCCAAAATCAGCACTTGAATATGTCAGGTTTAAAGATTTTAATGCGATTTAGTGTTTTTAGGCCAAATTTTTAATTTTAACTGGATATTGATCAAAATCTTGGTTGGAGGTCATTAGTGGCTAGATTTAGGTTTCTACAGTAGCTTCCATATATCTAGTGAATTTTTGGTGAAGAAATCACTCATAAAATGGTGTCCTAGAAACCACATGGATCATACAATGAATAACAAATGGCTCCTTAAAGGGAACATCCTAGGATAACTCCATCATAGAGTAGTGTGATCTAAGAGAGTATATAGATTGAGATCTCAGTGACCCCTATGTGAATCCTATAATGTCTTTATTGATATACTGGTCAATATGATCTTATAGTGCATAATAGTGGTTGTCTGAATGTCCATTTATCTTATGAAAATTATAATATGGCTTATTTTGTACCCTGTGCAAACAATGTGCTAGATGATGATTAGTAGGAGGAAGTGTGATCATCTCCTTATTTAATACTGTAAGCAAGATTTCATGAGGCTTATCTCTATCTAAAAACTATATAAACCCTCTATGTGTGTCATGTGATCTACTCACTATAGCAGGTGCTCTACTTTTCCCTTGTTGAGTATTTTTATTAGTTGGTTTTATTCCACTAGTTCCTTAATTATGAGTGGAGTAGGTTCTTATACCATGTTAGTTGATTGTAAATCCAATTAACCTACATCCAAATTTTCATCTAAATGTGTATAAACTACTCCCAATTCTATCTCTAATGTTATAACTATGTTGCATAGATATTGGAATGATTTGGATGTTTAATATAATAATTTATCCTTAAGAGGAAAAATAAGGCCTCTAGCAAAGATGTAGTGTACCTCTAAATCTATCGATTGGTAAATAAACTGATGCAAACATGATTTGAATCTTATAATGTATTCCATTGTTAGTTATATCTCACCATGGTGTAATTAAGGTAACCTATCATATGTGACTCAAGGTCCCTTATTTTATATGTAGTGTTTGAGAAAGACTGATTCTAACTCATCATATTTATGTAGTGACCCACTAAGGGTTGCATGATGGAACTAATTTAGTTCCTCCCAATCTAAGGAATTTGGAAATAATTTTAGTAGAGTAAAATTTTTGGTAACATGTACCATGGATGTTTTATAAGCCTGAAGTGGTAAGTATGGGTCTCTATGCCCATCAAATTTAGGTAACACTAGTATCTGAAAGTTGGGTGGAAACCTTGTAATGAAGATTTTGCATGAAATATGATTGCCATAGATGACATTTAAATCATCTTGAGATTGGTATGATTTATTTTCCAATTTGAGATGGTGTAGTTGTTACAAATCCCCCATAACATGCATTAAGGAAATTAGCACTTTTGAAGGTATGTCATTATCATCAAGGGGTTAATTTAACTCCTAAATTTTGATATTTGTCTTATCCAATAGTATATTGCATTGGGAACCTTTTTTAGGGAGGATTAGTTTTCTCCCTGTACCTTTGGATGGGTGATATCTTGGACCTGGTTAGAGGCAAATGAACTATCACCCTTGTTTAGGTTAGGTTGAGAACCAAGTTCTACTGTAGTAAGGGGGGTTAAGGGAGATTCATTGGTATTTCTTATTTTGTTAATTTGTAAATAATTATCACATGCTAATGGACAAGAAGGTACTTTATTATCAATTGAATGTAGGTTATGTAAACTATGAACATAATAATAAGTGTGTGTGTGTGTGTGTGTTTGTGTGTGTTTTAACATGTGACCTAGCATTTGTTTGAACATGAGAAATAGGTGAAGTAGGATGAGAACTAGAAGGTGTAGACTCCATTTCTTATTCACCATAATAATAGTAATAATAATTATTCTAAGGTTCATCAAAATCAGAGTTTAATTCACTTATAGAAGTAAGAGTAGAAGAATTATCATTCACATGCTCACTAAGAGAGATAAAGAGAGTAAGAGAAGGTTTTAACTTTTTACCACTATGCCATGTGTCATCATGTGGGTATAATGCAATGTATTTATTCATTATCTATGTGTGGAGTGCATGAATGGTTATAACTTTCAATCTTGGAGTCAAGGGTATAAGAGTTAGCAATCATGTTTTTATTTGGCATATTATGACATGTAGGAGAAGAGTTAGAGACATTTTCATTATAAATATGCTGAAAAGAATCATTGCATTGAGCTTCGAATGTAAAAGAAGGTGATAAATTAATTTCATCCACTTTAGTTTGTGCATTGGTAAAAGTTGTAACATCATTGGTACATCTTTTTTCAAATTCAACTAATAAGGGTAAAAAATATGCATTGCTCTTGTCTACTTTACTTGAATCATGAAAAATTAGATTTTGTGTATTTTACTTATATTGATTTAATTTTAATAAGGAGGTAGCGAAAGTAGTTGAAAAGTTACGGTCACATTGGAACAAAGCACTACCACCAAGAGGTAATTTTGGGATTATATTTTTAGATTGATTTTGAGGTGTAAGATAAGAGGGAGAGGAAAGAGAAGTTATATGTAGTAGATCATCATCAACATTTTTATTATCATGCTCATAATAATCCTCATATCCATCATTACAATAATAGTCATCATCATCATTATAAATTAAATCATTATCATGTGTTAATATGAAATATTGAAAAATTATTCATTCATTACTATAATTATGATAAAAAAATTCAAGAATTCATCAACTGGGTGAGGGGTAGGAGGCTTCTTGGATGCCATTTTAAACTTACCAAAGAAGATAATGTAAATAATGAATAGAAAGCATACAAGAGGTAGAATGTAATCTAGCAATAGGTATATGTGAAACTATGATAAATATTTAACCCAATATGTATAAAAAATTAGGATTGTAATTGAAACCCTAATTATTAGTATTTGAATGTATAGGGACCTAATTTGTGGATCTAAGGTTTTAATGAGGGTTATTTTACAAAAAAATAAATTATATTAAATTAATAAAATCCTAATATATGATTAATTTTAATGAGCTAAGTTGGTCTAAAAATAAGGAGAAAAATTTTTATAACCTTAATTTAGTGCACAAATATTGGAAGAAGCTAAACCCTAGGCAAAACTAGGGTTTTAAGAAATATTCAAGGTAAGATGAGTTCACCAAATGTTTTAACTATTTAGGACTTAGGGTATGTAAATCCTATGTTGTTAAATGGATGAGTATAATAATAAATTAGAATTAAAATAATAAATAATTAATTTGACAAGCCTTTTCCAAAATAGCAAAGATGTAAAGAAAGAGTACTTATCTAGAGCAAAGTAGGTATTTATATGACTCAAGATGTTCAAACAAGATTCAGAAATAGTCAAACACATTTTGTTCTATGATTTTATTTTAAATCAAGCTTTAGACAATAACACCTTTATGTGTAAAATAACATCATTTGGTGCTAGTGTCTAATTATGGAATTAGTGTCCCTCTTGAAGGAGATATCTTAAACTTTTAGGGAAGTTATGCAAGGTTTTAGGGGACCTGTATGTGGTTTTGTGTCTTATAGAAGCTATCCTTTGTCACTATTTTCATTTAATATCTTTTGAAACCCTAATGAGTACATGAAAACATGATATAATAATGAGATCAAATACAAAAGAGAGGAAAAAATTGGGTTGTGGGTTGTGGGTTGAGACCTAAAATGACCTTGCAAAAAAGGGATATATTCATCACTAAGACCATGTGAAAGAGAAACAAAAGACAATACTTATGTTTATTTGACCAAATTAGGGTGTATATAATATGGAGGTTACTACCTTAAAGTGGATTAGTCATATTTACCAATTATTCCACTCTTTTATCAATTAATATTGAGGATCTATTTAATATTATCTTCTTTATGAAATATAATATTGCTAATATATTATTAATATTCCATTAGTATGAATTATCTAAGTAATTTATTACATATTAGATACCCCTATGCTTGGTAAGATTATAAATGGGTTTTCCACTATTTTAAATCCCACTTGAAGAGGTAATATGATATTCCTAAGAGTGTCCTATGTATCCTTGTCTAATGGTTTAGATGCCTTTGATTTAGCTTGTAAATATTTATCTATGTATCTAAGTCTATACATTAGTGTCATTTTAAATTCAGTTTTTATTTATTCATTTTCAATCATGATACTATGAATGGTTTTCTTATTAATGTATGCTCTAATAGTGAGTGCAAGCCCTATCTAAATCATTATCCATTAATTAGACTATTATCAAATGTGATTACTAGATGTTTTGACAATGTCATTACAAATAAACCAATGCTTCTATATATTAGATTCCCATATGGATTGGGAGGAGGATGGGTGTTGTATGCATGATGTACTTTTGAATCATCTGCATTATCTATTTTACAATTATTTTGAAAGGGTTGTTGAATATTTTTAGTTTTAAATTAGTGATAAATGTGCTAAAAATTGATCTAACAGTGGGTTGAATGATATAAATTATTGAAGTGGGTAGTCATAGAACCATCTAATTGTGTAGTCTTTAAGATTTGTTTGAAATTTTTTGTTAAGTAATTTATTATAGTAAGCATAGTCCAAACATGATGCATGGAATAAATGAAGATGTTGACCAGGATCTAATTTATCCTCATAGCATGTTATCTTAGGTGATACAAACACTATTGGTAGTGGGTAAGATTTTATTTCAAGTGCCAAAGGATTATGAATTAGAGTTTGAGAATCCATTGCATGAGTAACTTTGGAGACAAAATGTTCTAATTATAATATTTGAAAATCTAATGCTAAAATAGTTTGCTCAATAAAATATACATTATTTGAATTTTGAAGTGGCCCTTGTATGGTGATTATAAGAAAATTATATGGTGCCATATTAAATATATTCATGTTAATGTAATGTAAACTAAATGATGGAATCATATCAAAGGATCTTAGTACATATGTATATGTAGTGGTTGATACAAAAATAGTAGAAATAGTAGTGATTGGAGTAGGATTAATAAATTTGAAATGTATATCCTGAGGTGATGTTATCTTTAATTTACATGTAGTTTTATATGCTATTAATAATATAACAACCTTATCTACTAGCTTAGGATATTTTTAAATTCCTTGGTAGAAATTAGACAATTCTTGGACATGTTAAGGATTGCCACCATTTTTTTTGGATATTGGAACTTTCAAGATTTGATGCATTATTTTATTTTCTTGATTATCATGTTCATCACTAACATCATATTCAATGTTAATATAATATTCAAGTGTTGCATTATTATAATGATCAATAAGACCAATATCATCCATTTGAGAAGATATTATAGGAATTTTAATATGTCCCATAGGATTTTTACTTAATCTAGCACTACTTCTTAAAAGAAAATAACTAAATAATTTATTAGGTGGCATGCAAAGGTACCAAAGGAAATATAAAATGGGTGCAACTAGACATAGGCATGTTTGATTTGTAGGATATTAGATATACTAATCCCAATCATAAATAATGAACACACTATGGATGATTCCAATATATCCATAGCCACACTATCCCTTACTATGGATTACATTGAGAGTAACTTACCAAGGCTAATTTTATGTAATGGGAAATGTATTAGATCTATAAATTAATCCTAGCTCAGAGAAGGTAAATCCTATCTACACTTCTAATTGTGGATACATTAGATATTCAAGATCATGAGCAATATAGATTTACAAGACTTAGACAAGTGATATTTTACCTTAATAAATTCACTATGGAGGGTTTCAAAGAATTTAGTCAAGAAAAAATATGTAATAACCCTAAATAGGTCCTATGTTCTCATATTCACTGAACTAATAACAAGTAAAGAAAAATCTAATCTATTGCTCACTGAATCTTATGGCACAAAGTGGGGGTAATAAAATAAAAAATTAAACATGCATAGAATACATATACTCACATAAATATATGCAAAATCCTAATGCATGGAAGATAAGTACAAATGCATATCTATCTACTCTTATAAATGAGGAATAAAGTTAGGAATACTTATCTTTGAGGATGAACCAGTCGAGCCTCAGCCTCTCCTTTAGCCAAGGTGATTTGTAAGACGTTGTTGTGGTATGTAAGGATGACAAGGATAAATGAGCTCTAGGCTACACAACCTATCAATTCATTCAAAAGACTTCTCCATACACCAAGATCCACACACAAGCCAACACAAAGGGGATAATTACATTAGTTTGAGACCCTCTTCAGAGTTTTATATATGTAGGAATAAATTATTTATAGATGTGTTTTTGGGGTCAGCTTGACACCATGTGCACACTAAGCCATTTTCCTTGAAGGTCACCATGAATATGAAGAACTAAGTTTTTACAATGTCATCATGAGAAATAGTCCATGACCTAGATCTGAATGCACCACAATGAAGGCACAACTAAGATAGAAGTGCCTAGGTGGTTGTATCCTTTTAAATCATGTATTATATGCATGGCACCTACATTGAACTCAGATAGCAGCATCGATGAAACCATCCTAGGTTGATGTAAGTATCCAGAACTCTAGAGGTCAAATGTATAGAATCATGTTATTGTTCTAAAATCATTTTCTAGTTTGATTTATACTTGTTCCAAATATATAACTACATTAGCATCAGAACAAGCTAATTACATTAATTATTTATCATTTCCATACATACCTTAGTTTTACATTCTATATTTAGCCTATTCTTAATTTTATAAATTCAACACAAATTATATTTGAGTTAAATACCAAATTATCTTACTATAGATCTAATTATCACCCTTGTGTAGTAGCATTTATATATTCTACTTAAATGTAGTATAAGGCTAACACCAAGTAGTTATATGACAAAACCATTGAAGGGTTAAACTTATTTATGTAATTTTATAATGTTCATTAGAATTTTTAAATGAATTTATGTGTTAGAGACATGTTGAAAGATAAAATACCTATTAATTCTACATACACACGTGTGTCATGATTCTACTTGAGTATGATACAAGTACATAAATACATGATCTATTCCTATTTTAGATGCTAGTCCTTCCCTTTACTTGTCATGTGGGCATTGGAGCCATCCACTTCTTTAATATTGATACACATAGGTTATATGGATCAATGATCACATTTCATTATATGTTTGAGCTTACATATGTACTTACACATGCCTTTATCCATGTTTATATCTTACATAGGGTACTTTATATGTTAAACACTTGAAAATTTGCATAATGCATCTGATTCATGGGATACTATGCCATGATTATGTTGGTTTCTTATTCTTTCCTTTATGCACTTCCTTGAGTGTCTTGCCTTGCTATTGTATTACTTATTCAATCATTTAAATATTCTCCTTTGTTTACAACCCCTATACCTATGTATGCTTTATTTTACATTTGAATATGTCATTATTTTTTGTATGGAAATTTGAATATGTCATTCTTTATTTTATGGACACTTGACTAATTCATGTCCCTTTAAGTGTGTGGCATTTGAATAAGCCCCTTATTTTCAGTCTCTTTGGACCATTGCATTTTGAATTAAATTTGAGTGCTCTTGTGTGTATGATTTTTTACTTATTGAGCTTATATTTTTACTATCTAGACATTACCATGATATTTACCATGAATATTAGGCATCCATGTGATCTCATTGGTTATATGAATTTCAATGTTATATCTACCTAGACATGTTCCTTCTATGTGTTACATGGCTCCATTCATAGATTATACAATTGTCTTATCCTTTTGAGGTGAGGTAACTAGTAGTTCCTATCTTTCCCTCACCTCAAATTTGGGGGCATATTAGTGGGTTAATATCATTGATGCATGTTATCCATGCTTTTCACATTTTTCAAATTCATCGGGGTCATTATTTGGAAGCATATTTTACACACTTATTCGGTATTCAACATCTCTAGATTATAGTGGGGGTACATTTTGGAAACATGTTCTCCACATTGGTGCTTATATCTATTTTTAGATTTCTCTATATAGTGGGGGTATGCTTTGGAAGCATTTTATCCACACTTACATAGTTTATAAATTGTCCAAAGCACATAGTTATATGATTAAGATTCATAGTTGTGATCGGTGCCATTGTTATACATAGTTTTAACATAATACATATCTAAGGTTCATATGTTATGAAATTCATGCCTAGTATTGTAAAATAAAACACTTTTTTGATTCCAAAACTCTTTTATGGACTATTACCACATCACAGACTTTTACGTATTGATACCACTATAAGACTTTTATAGACTTTATTGAGCCAATCTACTGTAGTAATTAGTTTTATTTTTGGTATAGTTGAGGTGATTAAATCACTCAATATTTTAAAGTTTATAGGTTTAACTTAATTTTATCATTTAGCCTCACCAAATTATAAGTATGATTGGGTTGCACGGTTGAGATAATCTCAATTTATAGGTGGAAACCCACCCTTGATCCAAGGTGGGAGGCATGTGCCTTTCAACCCCACACTTTATTCCTATATTTATATCTCCTTGGATATATGCAATTTATAAATTTATCTATATTTGTCCTAATATTAATTTCATAGCTTTACAATGATATATATTTTTCAAATCATCTTGTTAATAGGTAAGGTAATAACATCAACACATATGTGTACTCCTAAACCTTGATCTTTCAAATTTAATTAATTTCAATTCCATATTATATGAATTGATTATATAATTTAACATGCTCTATTTTTTAGGTCAGTCACCAACAAAACACTCAAGTTGGGCACATGCAAAGACAAGTTGTGTTATACACACCCAAGTATGCATTTATTTCCTTTATATTAGCAATTTCATTAATAGATTAAAGTGGGGGGAAATTTAGATGATATTTATGGATTATATATCACTTTAGTCTTATACACTTGGTAAACTTAGACCTTGGATATTATTCTCAGTTATAGACATTTTTTCTATTTTGTAAGTAGCACCTCTACTCTATCTTATGCCCCTTAGCCTATCTCTTAGTACAACCAATTTTATGTTGATGACCCAGGCCTTATATCTTTCCCAAAATGCTTAAAATGTATTTATCTTCCACCCCTATATTTTTTGAGTGTATACCTATTTTCCTACTCCTTGGATACTAGAACATAGGACATACAATAGCATCAATGCTAGTGTCTTGACCTAAAGCAAGTTTTCAGTGCCCTAAAGTCATCTAGTTTGTAAATAAAATTTATCCTAATGGTTGGAATAAATTATTTAATGTGAGTTATTATTCCAAAGGGATTTATATAAATACAATATCAACCCGCATTCATTCCTCACATATAGCAGAGACATAGATTTATACCAAAGAACATTCAAAGATCCTTTAATTAAGCAAAGCTTCATTACTTTCTCATATTTCCATATCATTAATAGGGATAGAACATATATAGGTCTAAATTACTAAAGGATCATCCAAAGAGTTTTATTTTCTATGTTACAATATAGGTCACTATTGTACTTACTTATCACATATTGCATGATTCACACACAAGCAAACATATAGGGGAGAACTATAATAGTTTGAATACCTATTTATATTATTGGATATGTAGGTATAAATCATTTAAAAAGGGATATTTTGGGTCAATTCAACATCATGTGCCCACTAACCCATTTTCTCCAAGGTCACCATAAGGATAAAGTACTAGGGTTTTACAATTTCATGAGGAGTTAATGTTTGTGACCTAGATCTGAATGCACCAAAACAAAGGTGAAGAAAAAACTTTAAAGCAACCAAGTGAAAGCATCTCTTACTAATAGGTATTCCATAGAGGACACCTACATCGAACCTAGATAGTAGTGTAGATACAACCATCCCAAGTTTATGCAAGTGTCCATAGCTATAGAGGTCATATTTATAGAATCAAATGACTATTCTAGAATCATTTTCCATTATAATTTATTCCTATTATAGATTCATAAATATATTAGAATCATAAAAATCTAAGTACATTACTTATTTGTCATTTCCATACATAACTTAGTTGTATATTCTATATTTATCCTATTCTTAGTTTTATAAATTCTACATATTTTATATCTGAGCTTAACACCCAATTTGCCTACTATAGGTCTAATTATCACCCTTGTGAATTATCATTTATATATACCCATTTAAAGGTAGTCTAAGTCTAACACCAATAACTTAGAATAAAAACCACTAAAGTGTTAAAAATATTTATGCAAGTGCACAATGTTCATTAGGATTTTTAAAGGCATCTATGTGTTAGTTCCATATTGATGTATGACATACCTATAAATTCTACATACACACATGTGTGTCATGATTCTAATTTATTGTGATATAGGTACATAAATGCATCATCTATTCCTATTTCATATGTTTGTCCTTCCATCTACTCATGTCATGTGGACATTGGATCCATCCAATTATTTGATCTTGATACAAAAAGATTATATGGTTTGATGATAAAATTTCATTATCATGTTTGATCTTAAATATGTACTTACATATGTAATTACACATGCATTTATCTATGCTTATATCTTACACATGGTACTTGATATGCTATACACTTGACATTTTTTCCTAACACATTTGATATATGGGATACTCTGACATGATTATGTTGGATGCTTCTTCTTTCTTTTATGCACTTCTTTGAGTGTGTTTCCTTGTTATTGTATTATTTATTTGAGAATTTGAATATGCTCCTTTGTTTACAACCCCTATGTTTATCTATGCTTTATTTGACATTTACATATGTCATTGTTTATTGTATGGAAATTTGAATGTCATTCTTGATTCTATGGAAATTTGACTAAGCCATGTCTTTTTGAGTGTGTGATATTTGAACATGCCCCTTGTTTTCAATTTATTTGGACCATTACCTTTTGATTAGATTTTGAGTGTTTTGTGTGTGTGATTATTTGATTTTTGATCTTGTTTTATTACTATCTTTATGTTTCCATGATATTTATCATGCATCTTAGGCATTCATCCAATCACAATGTGTCTATGTGCTTCAATTTTATATCTAATTATACATGTTCCTTTTATATGTTAGATGGCTCCATTCACAAATTATACAGTTGTCTTATCCTTTTTAGGTGAGGTAACTACCATTTCCTTTCTTTCCCTCACCTTAAAGGGGGGCATATTAGTGAGATAATGTCATAGAGGCATGTTATCCACACTTACCACATTTTTTTAGATTCAATGATGATTTGCTTTGGAAGCACATTCTCCACACTTATTAAGTATTCAACATTTCCAAATTATAGTGGTAACATGTTCTCCACGTTGGTACTTATATTAGTTTTCATATTTCTTCATATATAGTGGGGGAAGGCTTTGGAAGCATAATATCCACACTTATATAGTTTATAAATTAGCCAAAGCACACAATTATATGATTCATATTCACAATTGTGGTAGAATTCTCTACATTATTACCATTGTTATACATAGTTTCAGAATGAGACATATCTAAGGTGCATATGCTATGAAATTCATGCCTAGTATTTCAAAATCCAACTAATTTTCATATTCAAAAACTCTTTTATAGATTATTACCATATCAAATAATTTACGTATTGATACCCCAGTCAAACTTTTATGGACTTTCTTGGGCCAATCTACTGTAGTAGTTAGTTTTATTTTTAATATGGTTGAAGTGATTAAATCACTCAGTATTACAAAATTTTTATGTTTGACTTGATTTTATCATCTATCAAATTATGATTGGGTTGCATAGTTGATTTAATCTCAAGTGCCAAATGGAAACTCACCCTTTATCCAAGGTTGGGGGCATGTGCCTTTGAACCCCTCTCTAGCTCTTTGTAGTCATATAATATGTCATTTAAGTGTAATGAGTGTCACTTGAGACTAAATTATCTCTATATTTTCTCTAGACCTACCTTAGGATCTCATTTGATCATTTTTTGACTTTAATACGAGTCTAGCCTATTCTTAGATACACTAAAAGTAACATTAAGCCACCTCTTAGGCATCCGAACCCCTAGTTCATTAGCTTCTACCACCTGAAGACTAATGCATAGATTTGGACACTAATGAATTGTGTTAATGTCTTAGGTAACATTATAGTGTCCCTTAGCTCCCTACTTCTCCAACTAATATCTTTTTGTTACTCAATGAATGTAGGGTCAACCTATATTTATTTCACTTCTTGACATGCAATAAAATGCTATATATATGCCTCTTTCACTAACTTATCCAATATAAATAAATAAAATGTAAATAATCATAATCAAACTCTAAAACAATGGTAAAAATCAAGTTCATTGATCCTTATTCTACCCTACTTCTACAAACACCCATCTACATTATCCTAAAGCTCATAATACTCAGATTTTCAGGTTCAAGTCACACTCAAAGCGCTCAAAATAGCACTCATACTATCATTCACTTGTACTTGCATCAAGAACTTGGGTGGGATAACTACATCTGACTTGATGCATCCTTGGAGTATTTGTATATAGGCAATGCTCAACACATGGGGTGTTGAGGTCACATCCAACCTACATTGTTAATGCCATTATTTTATATTATGTTTCTAAACCCTAATAAACATGGAGGCATAGGATTTTATACATAAATTATTCAAAATAAGTTACATATAGAAAACCAACATTCATCTAAATAGGCACAAGTATCTCAATCCCAGCTAAAGATATGGCCAAAAGTTCATTGGCCTTATTACAAGAGGACACTACTACACTCTTGAGGAGACTACCAAAGTGTGTTATTGTTGAGGGGATTATGTTTATATTTTGAGTGTTTCTAACTCTATATTCATATTCATGATTCTCTACACAACTCGTGTACCTAATTTTAGCATGTCACTCATCCATCTTAGTCAATTTATAATTAAGTATAATCTATTCTAGTTATTTTTTATTTATAGAATTATCAGATAGGTCAATTATTATACCAATTAGTGGTTGTATTTATTAATATATTTATTCCCTAATTTATCAATCCATCACTTTAGTAAAATAGGTTTATACATACCATAATCCCCTTAAATGTTAAATCATTTGGTGAACTTGACTTACTTTGAATAGTGTAAAAACACTAGCCCTAGATACTCCTAGTGTTTTTATGCTTATTTTCCCTCTTTCCATTTGATGTGATAGGATTTCAATATTTCATATATTCTATTATAATATACCTCTATTGTTTTGTTTACTATATGCCATCTTAAAAAGTTACATCTCGTCCTTCAAGAAGAAGTGCTAGGATTAGTGTAATCCTATTTAGCATACCTAGATTCCTTTTGTTTGAGCCTATAACATGGATAAAGGAATATTTAAAACCCCCCTCATTGATACTTCACATATTAATATGTATAATTTAATGATAATACATCATAAAAAGTGTAATAAAATCAAGATATTTATTATACACAAGATATAACTTAGGACACACCCCCCTGCCCTTGATGACGATAATCTAATAGTTAATAAAAATGAGGTCTTAAAAAATTTTAGAGATAGACTTCAAGAAGATACCATGATCATGGACAAATTTTACAAGCTATATTGCAAATCAATAACATAAACACTAATATTTTTATACCTACTATGGGGGAAACTTAGAATCTATAACAAATAGTTTCATCTAGACAACCCTCACCAATTACACCACCTCTTATTATTAGTACACATACCTCTTATATAGATGTATAATAACTTCAGCAAGAGATCAATTATCTACAGTCTAAGGTGTTACATCTTCAACAGGGTGCTATGAGACCATATTATGCCTTGGACTCTCATTTACTCCTACACAAATATTTGGAATACTATATAGCTATAACTCCCTTTCCCTCTAGATTTGTGGCACCCAGCATTACATTTTATGATGGTAAGGGTGACCCAGAGCATCGTGTATATGATTTTCACATAGTATGTTTGGACTATGTATCCAATGATTGGCTCCTCACTAAGTTGTTCCCTAATAATTTAAAGGACTATGCATTACAATGGTTATATTATATTTTTAATTAGTCCATCACAAAATTTAATCCACTAGAAGATATGTTTTTAGCAAACTTTTCAATCAATATCAGTGATAAGGTTTCATATGCTCAAGTTGCACAACTCAATAAAAAAAACTAATGAGCTAAGAGATGAATATGTCTTGTGATATAAAACTATATTAGGAAAGATGAATATCCCCATGGTAGATAGAGAAATCCATGAAATATTCAAACAAAGATTATCATTGACATTATGAAGCCATATTATTCAAAAATTTCCATCATTCACATATTTATGTCATACAATGAATGAAAAGGAAGTCAAGTTCTCTCCATGGGAAAATTAAAGTACATAGCTAAACTAGATTCAACTAATAAGCATTATAATAAACTCCCATATAATGTAAGGCCCACTGAAATAATAAATATCAAAATACAATGGTTAATATAGCCTTAAAGCTAACACCTTGCATAGTTTTATTAGTTCCTTCAAGGAGACCTTTCACAATTATTCCTAAATCACAAACATGTGTTCTCTAGTAACTCTTGGAATGAAATGTCATATCTCTCCCTCCCATAAAAGAGGTTGATATGGCTAGGCCTCTTCCAAAGAGATATGATGCCAATGAATTTTATGACAATCACAAGGCACCAAACCATCTACAAATAGATACATTAGTTTACAACACAAGATACAAGATTTGATAGTTGCTAACATCATTGATGTCGACAAACCTATAGAGGTACCTAGACCACATCCAAAAAAATCAAAATCATTGAAAATATTTTCAAACCCATTTCCAAAGAATATGACTAATGAGACAATAGGAACTTTAGGTGTTCATTATAATTATTAGGCACATCCACCACTAGCATCCTATCATACTCATACGATGGACACACACCCTATAAATAATATCATTGGTGTGTATCATTTTATAGTACCAATTAGGCCTCTCATCACTTTCTTAGAGCAAGAGATCATCAATAATGACTCATATTTATATGCACTCCTTATACAAGCCAAAATTGATCATGATTCTATTTATAGTGTCATGGTTGACAATGGGTTAAAAATTAACATGTGTATTATCACACTTATACAATACTTGGATTATTTAAAGAATGATATCTATCAAACAAATACAATTACTCATGGTTTCAATAGAAATGTTCAAATTTTCATTAAGGAGATTGTACTTCCATTATAGGTTAGGTCCACATAGGTAACTAGTGCCAACACATTAGACATGTTATTGAGTAGGCTTTAGATATAATAACTTTGATCCATTCCATCCACTTCACACAAATTTCTTAAGTCTGTAAATGTTAATTAGGTGGTTATAGTTGAGGACCTTTCATATGACATTTAGGTCAAATTAGGGCACCTCTAGGAAAAAATTGGACCTTTAGGTGTTTTAGTGGATATAAAATAATGTATAGGTTAATTAATGTCATTTTATGTTATACTATCCTTGGCCTTTAGTAATTTTAGTCCTTTTGGGTCATTAAGGTTAAAAAGGGTGCATTTATTGAGTTATACTAATTTATTGGGAAGTGTGAAGGTTAAAAAACATGATGTCATATCCCATGTGTCCTTAGAGGCCTTAATTAATTGAAACCAATTTAAAATTGGTAGGTTCCTTAGAAAAAGAACAATTTTCTTGAAAAAAGAGGTGAGTTTGGCACTTGTATAGCTCATGGGGAAGTGTGCCACATGGGAAAGGATCATAAATGCCTCTTTATATTCCCCATTCTTATCTACATGTTTTAAATTATCTACACCATTTTTGGCCCAAAATCATTTTGCTTCTTTCTCACTCTTCTTAGCAAGCAAAAGTGACCTGTAGGTTTGTACTTAGTACGGTCATCACAAGAGGTTTCAGGAAAAATGATCTTGGGGGTGTATTCTACACTCATTCAACTTACATTTGATGTTTGCTTTTAGAGGAATAGTAGTCGGAGCTTTATGAACCATTCCTAAGAAGTTGACCTTTCAAATCTACTTGTTAATCTATGTACCCTTCAAGTTTTGCCTTGGTTTGAGTAGATCCATATAATACACTTGATGATATTGGTTCCAGATGATTTTAATTATGTCCCTTTATGTATCCCATTTTTTTTTTCATGTTTCAAGGTATTTGGATAAATCAAGTAGCTCAAAGTTGCAAGAGGATACAACTTTCTCAATTGTAGGTATTTTTCACCTTTTTTAGATTTTCATGCTTGTTCATGGATTTATGGGGTTGTAGTTGTGTCATTTATATTTTTTAAATGTTTTATTTACCCCCCTTCACCTTTCATCCTCTTTCTCCAAACAATGTTTCATGGTTTGTAGTCATACAATACACATACTCATAGTCTGATTGCTACAACTCAATGTGCACCTATAGGTTCTCTATAAGGAGAGTTCAAAATGGTTCTCATATTTAAATGGAGAGTCCCTCCATACTAGGGAAAAACACATTTGAATAAATTCACATCTACAGGTCTTAGTTTAGTAGGGTTTATGACAATGACCCTATATTTGATGCACCAAATGGTGTTTTAAGGCCTTTAAAAAATAGAATTATTTCAAGCATGTATTTTTGTGATAAAATAATGTTTAATGGAAATTCTAAAACATCATAACCAAGTCTTAAGAAGTAATAGACACATATAATAGGGTTAATGGGTAGAGCATCTCAGTATAGGATAGTGATTTACAGTTGTTGTTAGAATGGTCTTTTAAGGATTTCAAGAAGGAAACTAGTTCAAGAATAAATTTTGGAACCCAAAAGGATTCAATTAAAGCTTATACACATCATTAACTAGGTCTAAATGAACTCATGTGACCTATAATAGTCTA
Organism: Torreya grandis; assembly: GCA_037957365.1. Classification (NCBI taxonomy): domain Eukaryota; kingdom Viridiplantae; phylum Streptophyta; class Pinopsida; order Cupressales; family Taxaceae; genus Torreya; species Torreya grandis. Next base: position 107,447 of record JARHVA010002549.1, on the reverse strand, counting down.
TTGGTAGGATTTCTTAGTCTTCTAAGGAAGAACTCAGTTTGATGAGTTCCAACAACAGGTAAGGCCAAATGGATGTTGGGCTTGATGAAGTAATGTGTGACCACATCAATGAATATTTTGGTGATTTAATAAGCTAAAAATGAGAGGTAAACAAACCTACACAGGCCCCCAAACCCCCTTTAACCACCTATAATAGGGTGGGGTGTAGTCTTAGTGAAGGTAGGGTAAAAAATAAACTTGACAAAGAGAAGAAGAGGGATTAGAATAATTAAAGGTGGTTTATTATAGGTTAAAATGTGTTTTAAAAATACAAAGATTCTACCAAGGTGATCATCTTCCTTCTTCACTTATCCAAAAGGAAACAATCCATATTGTGGGCTAGGAAACCATGTTTGCTCAATAGGCAAGTATCAGAAATCCAAGGAAAAAGAGTGTTTTTGGATAATTAAAATATTAATGAGAATTAATTGAGGATTTTTAACATGGTATGGATCATAAATTCATTTTTTTATCTTGGATAGGTCACTCATAGGAGGATTTGAGGAAAATGCAAGAAAATAGTCTTTTTAGAGGCCTTTTTGGGCATTTTGAGTTGGTTAGGCACCTAGATCAAACAATATAGCTAAAAAATTTGGTAAAAATAATTATAAAGACATATAAAAACTTAAAAAATAATCACTTTTAATTGGGGATGAGAGATATACCTTGTTATTTTGTCTCAAAGGTTAGCCAATCTAAGAAATCAAGTTTTAGTAAAGCAAGCTAGTGAGTACAACATAGGCAAAGGGATTGATATGGATCTTTGGGAAACTTAGTAAAAATATAATGATATTTATGGACATAAAATATATGATAAAAAATCACTAATCCAGGCTCATATCTCCCAAGATGACTAAAATACCCCTACACACAGTACAACTAGGCAAGCTTTCAATAGGCTTAGTTAGTGAATGAGAGAAAAAGAAGAATAAGAGTGATTAGGAAGTTGTGTGGTGATTTTATAATATTTAATTAAGTGTTAAAATTAATATTAAATCAGCAAAAACATTTAAAATCATTCCAAGTAGCCAAAGCTTGCAAAGTACATGATAAACCCTTTAGGCATTCAAGGGACCTAGAACCAATTGGGGGTCCATATTCACTTATAACTCTTGGTGGGATATATAGTTGATTGAGAAATGTTTAAAAGGTTTAAATAGACATTTTTGAACTTTTATTATGTGGATGAACCTATAGGATGGTTAGTTATAACCCTAAGATAGTCCAAACATGCAAGAAAGGTAGAAGCGAGATCGATGAGGTATATTCAAGTGGTCATATCTTTTATAATGAATTTCATGGGAACAAAATTAATTTGGAAGGTTTATTAGGGTAAATTATCATAATTTTTTCATCATTTATTGGTAGGTTCAATGTCAAATATTTATGATAAAAAGATTAAGACAAAAACTACCTAAAACCCTACTAAATCTTCATCCAAGACCTGATGGAGAAAACAAGATTAGAGAGATAAAAATGACATAGTTTGACAATGTAATATATTTTAAATTGTAGATGAATCACTTAGGCTTCCTCCCATATCTTTTAGATATGTAAAATTTATAAATAGGGTGAAAAATGAGGTATTTTTGACCATTTTATGTGTTTTAAAGGATATAAGAGGAGTCTGAATATGAAATAAAATTTTGAGGGAATATTATTAATTTTAATAAATACCTATGGTAATTTATTTATAATAAGAAAATCCTAAGTGTCCAAACCATAGATCTCATCTCATCCCGTCAAAACTAGCATAGTGGACACAAGGGTGAGAAGGGTGAAAACTCTAGGTGTGAGCCTTTTTAAGGTGTAAATAAGAATTATAAGGAAATTTATATTATTAATTAGTGTCATTAACTCCCTAAAATTTATTTTAATTGAAAAATAAAGCCAATTTTTAATACAAGTGTGAGGGGTGATTGAAAAAGGAGTTTTTTAGACTGTAGGTAGTGATGGCTTCCTTTCAAGAGTTTTCAGATAAGTAGGAATGAAAAAAATGCATGAAGAGGAATGAATAAAGAAATTACCTCTCATTCCAATAATAATAAATATCCCTATTTATTTTTGAGATGTTCAAATAGGTTCAAATTATGAAAGTAGTTTTCTCAGCCAAGACTAGGAGTTTTATTCCACTTTTCATACGTTTCATGACTTGTATGGACATTTGGACATCCTAGAATTTCATGGTTCATTTCAAATATATTTCTAAAAAAAAATTAACTTCTTTTATTACCTTTAAAAGTGTCTAAGTGACCTTTGGACTTCCCTTATCTTGTTCTTCTCTCAAAGGCTATAAATATTAATTCTTTTGGCTCTTTTTAGTAAATTATATTGTTTGATGGTGAAACCCTAGACAATTTTGTACTTGAATGTATATTTAAGAAATTAAAAAATTGAATTTTCATAATTACATTTTGTACAATTATGTTTTATTACAATCTTGTTGGTCTTGTCTAGTAGAAGATCATCTTCTCTAGTATGTTATCCTTGATTGTTCACCAAATATGCAAAATGGTAATTGTTGTAGGTCTTTATTATTGTTATCCTTTAAGTTTATGTGTGTTTTATAAGTGGTTCATGATTTTATTCCATAAATTAATCATCCATTACCATCCTAAACATCAAATTACCTGTTGAACCTAACATATGAAACATTGATGTGACAATCCATCTTGAGTTGTGAGTTTTGTGTGAAAGAAGCTTTATTTAGCTTTAATTAGTATAAATTTAGTCAATAGGAGGACATTAAATATTTTTACATTTCCTTTAGTTTTCCTATTTTGCCTTTTTAACCCATGTAAAGCTGATAGGTAAGAGGAGTGTTTCAAAGAGTGCACTAATGGAACTAGGCCTTCTAGAGATTCAACTCAAAAAATTATTATTCAGAACAAGAGAGATGTTTCCATTGTTCCACTTGGATGAGGAGAGATAAGAATCTCCTCAAGGGGTGAAAATATAAGTGATAATAGTTTTTAGCATGCCTAGTGGGACTCTAAGTCCTAGAATATTGTCCAAGATTGGTGTTGGTCTTGGCATAGTTGTAGCTATAAGAACATCTACATTCAGTTCCTGGTGACTCCACTAAAGTTTTAAACTCTTTGGTTGTTTATCAATCCCTAATTTCCATGCCAAAGGTGACCACTAGATCTATTTCTAAAGGTATACCCTTTGATTTTGTTTAATTTCCTTTATATTATATCAAAAGGTTTAGGTTTGTGAATACTCCTTATTCAAGGGAGTTGGTGTTTAAAAAGTTCAAGTTCTTATTTAGTTCAACCCATAATACCAATAGTATACATTAAAATATGGCTAGGAGATAACCTTTTATACCTTTCACCAGATCTTCTCCTTTGAATCTTGCCCAATATGACCAAATTCTAGGATCAACCCTTAAGAGTGTTCCATATTTTAGTGGAGAAGGTCATATTACTGCCATTTAACACATTAAAAACATAGATTTTTTTTGAAATATCCATGATATCACTCAAGAGAATGTGAATATTATGTTATTGGCATTGTCTTTCAAAGGGAAAGCTTTCGATTGGTATGGGACTCTACCTAAAAATTCTATTAGTTCATGAGATGAACTAGGATATCTATTGACTAAGAGTTTAGAGAGAATAGTGATTATCTATCAATAGCTAAGTAATTGAACACTATCAAGTGGAAACCACAAGAGTCTATGCAAGATTTTAACACTAGATTTCAAAAACCATTGGATAGGATCCCAACCCTTGTGAGACCTACCCCAAATTATGCCTTTTTGTACTATCTAAAAGCATTAAATATTGATATAGCCATGATGATCTAATCCATTGGTGGGAATACATTAATATTGAATATGAGATAGCGATCAATGCTGAGAATTGTCTTGTTTAATTAGGGAATATTACTTTTAGGTCACCAATGCCATTGTTCCCTGATTTGTAGCTTCCTAATCAAGTTGCATTACCTACCTTTGTTCCTTTGCCTAGTCAAGAAAAGTATGCTATTGCCCATAAAAATGAGATCCATGAAGTTGACAGTTTTCTTCAATGTGTTAATAATTAATTTTTTTCCTCAAAAGGTAATAAACTCAAATTTATAGGCCATACTAGTCCTAAAATTAGTTTAGGCAAACAAATAGGCCTCCTTTTCAAGGTAATAATCAAGGGCAAGGTCAAATCACTCAAGCTAGACCTTACCAAAGTTATAATCCTAATGCCCCATCATATTCCAAATATTTTCTTCCCACTCAAAACAAATTTATTCAAGAACAACCATGTTATCCATCCTAGGACCAAAATCAAGGACAAGTTGCACATGCTAATGAAATTCCTAGTCAAGACATGACAATGCAAGGTAATCAAGCATCTCAATTTTCCACTTTTGAGGTGACAATGAAAAATGAAATGCAAAGTGAAATGGATAATAGAAAAACACAATCTGATTCTACTCTTATAAATCATTTGGAGGGAGAGGTTTGTTCCATCAATCATTTGGGGAATTCAAGTAATGTGAATGCTAGTGTGTCCTCTAACACTAGGTCTAAGAAGAGGGCTATTAAAGATACACAAGGGGATAATAAAGGACATGTTTTGAATCCTACATAATATATAATTGTGTTTGGGTCTAAATTATCCCATAATACGAATGAAAATTATATTTTTTTATAATGTAAGGCCTTCTCCTACACATCTACCTTCACAAGCTACACCATAAGGTACTAGTGCTTCTAAAGATCCTTTCAAGGTGAGAAATCATTATATAAATTTTGTGAACTAGATGAAAAAGTTACATATGAATATTTTTTTATAGGATTCATTGAAAATACTAGGACAAAAGGATAGACTTTAAAAGGAAGTACAAGGATTAGGTAAGCAAGTTGGATCAACTAGGAGGGAGAATGTTGTTTTGGTGAATGAAACTCAGTCCATTGATGGACAAGTAAAGAAAAATGATACAACTAATTTTTATTTATCATTTATCATTGTTTATTTCTTATTTCACAATTGTATAATAGATAGTGGGGCTAGTACTTTAGTTATGCTCAAATCAATAGCGGATAAACTAGACCTCAAGTATGAACCAATGGCTAAAGGAGTCTTACAATTGGATTGAACACCAAAAATGACCATGAGAGTAGTTAAGGATTTGAATCTAATTATAAATGATTTTACTACTTTTTATATCCATAATGATGTGGTTGTGGTATATTTACCTCCATATTTCACTCTTTTCTTGTCAAGAGAGTTTACAACTAAGATAGGTGGATACTTGGAAACCAATTGGTCTTATATGGGTTTTAGGACAAAGTATGGTACTAAGGTGAAGATTGAATCAAAGCATATCCATAAAAATCACTTAGATCCTTACATGCCTAAAGTGTAAAATGTCAATTATGCCATTATTAATGAGGAAAAACTTCACATAGATCAATCTCCAACATCTTCTCTTGAAGGAATTTCTTATTTGTATTTAGATGAATGGGGAGATGAACATTATGAGCATGATCCTTAAAAATTAATTGAGGAAGATGGTCTTGAATTGTATTAAATTCATGAGGAGGACTCTTTCATGTCAAAATTAATGAATCCAAGTGAAAACATGGATGGTTTATGGCAGCTATTCTTTGATGGATCTAGAAGCAAAGTTGGGACAAGTGTTGGAGGAATGTTGGTTTCACCATCAAAGGAAAGGTAATATTCCACTTTCATATTTCACTTATATTATACTTGTAATGTGTTATAATATGAGGCATTAATTCATGGCCTTGAATGGGATACAAAAAGAGGTGTGAAAGAATTACAAGTGTATGGCGATAGTGACTAACAAACATCACTTTTTATATAAGAGGAGGCTGAGTTTTTTTCCAAGAATCAGTCTAAACTACAACAACAATATGAAGGGTAGATTATAATTTTAAAGTCAAACAAACTCCCTAAAGGCTTAGTCACACTTGAGATTATATTCAATGATGATGACCAGATGAATAAAGAAAAGGTAATCATGTATAATAAGCATGAAAACTATGAGAAATTACAAATATTCAAGGATAAGTTACTTGCACTTAGGAATGTATGTACTAGTGAAGAAAAACCTGATTTCATTGAGTTATGCAAGGAGTTTTTCGATGTCTTTACATGGGAATATAGTGATTTGATCCAAACTTAGCTCAAAATACCATAGATATAAATGAAAATAATAAAACTATCAATCAAAGACAAAGGCAAATCAATCCTAAGGTTGAACCTCTCATGAAGAAGGAGCTTACTAAGTTGATTGAATCCAAAATCATTTTTCATATTAATCATTCATCTTGGCTGGCAAACTTAGTCCCTATTAGGAAGAAGAATGGGGAGATCAAGTTATGTGTTAATTTTAGGGACTTGAATAGATTTTAATTGAAGGAGCATTATCTTATTCCTTACATGGAGTAAATGTTGCATGTTATGGTAGGTAGTGAAAAGTTTTCTCTCCTTGATGGATATTCCAGGTATAATCAAATTTTGGTGAAAGAAAGTGACTAATATAAGATAATTTTTACTACTAAATGGGGTACATATGCTTATATTAAAATTCATTTTAGATTATCTAATGTTGGTGATACATTTAAACATGCAATGGATATGACTTTTCAAGGACTAATAAATGATATTGTGTTGGTGTATCTTGATGATATCATAGTTTTTTCTAAGGATGAAAACGATCACTTGAATCACCTTAGATATATTTTTGAGAGATATAGAGAGTTTAAATATATTTTAACCTAATTAAGTGTGTTTTTTATGTCCATAAAGGAAATTTTTTAGGATAGATTATCTCAAAGAAGGGCTTATCCATAGATCCTAAAAGGGTGAGTGAAATCTTGTCATTGGCTTTGCCCAAACACAAGAAAGGTTTGAAAAGTTTCATTGAGAGAATTAATTTCATAAGGAGGTTAATTATTGATTTTGATAATTTAGTCAAGCCAATAACCTCTATGTTAAGGAAAGATGAAGTGTTCACTTGGACAATAAGAAGGAAGGGGAGTTTTGGAGAGATTAAACAAGCCATTTCCCAAGCTCCAACTTTTCCAAGTCATAATTTCTCTAGGGATTCAAATTTGTATATCTTTGGAAATGAGGATATAATATATACCATGCTTACTCAAACAAATGAATAATATTTGGAGTAGACTATTGCCTTCTTTAGTGAAGGTTTGGCAGGCTATGAGGTAAGATACACCTATGTTGAGAAGTAAATACTTTTAGTTGTTATATGTCTAAAGAACTTTAGGAATATGTTATCTAAAAATAATATTCACATATTGGTACCTCATTCTAGTGTTACATAATTTCTTATGAGAAAATATTTTAATGAAAAAAGGGCTGGTTAGATCATAAAAGTGATGGAGTATGATGTAAAAATAAAGACAACCAAGCTAGTGAAAGGGAAGGGGCTATGTGAGCATCTTGATTCAAATTTGAAAGAAAAAAAGAGTTGTTTTATCACTTCACGATGACCCTATGATATCTTCACCTTCATACATGAGGAGTTAGACACAAGATACGATTCATTTTCTTCAAACTGATGAGTGTCCACAAGGTCTAGATAGAGCTAGAAGAAGGTGCTTTATATTAAAATCTATTCCTTATGTGATTTTTGATGGTGTTTTTTTTATGAAGGACTCCTTAGGTGTGTTATTTAGGTGTCTTGAGTCAAATTAGGTTGAGAAAATATTACTTGAGTTTCATGATGGACCAGTTTGTGGTCACTTTACTCTAAGAACCACAACTACTAAGATTATGAGAGCTGGATACTTTTGGCCTTATTTATTCAAATAGACCCATGATTGGGTAAATAAGTGTAAAAACAATTCTCTCTTTGATGGTAATAAAAATATTTCAACCTTGCCTCTTCATATAATAATAGTTTACAAACCCTTTATGCAATGGGGTCTAGATTTCATAGGCCTAATCAACCCACCTTCTAGTGCTAGTCACAAGTGGGTGTTGACTACTACATATTACTTTAAAATATGGGTGGAGAATGTATATGTCAAGGAATAAATTAAAATTTTAGTTATATACTTCTATGAAGGAATAGTGACAAGGTTTGGGGCTCCTTAAACAATAATTTCAAACAATGCATTAGATTTCCTTGGAATGAAGACAAGTGAGTGGGATTTGAAACATGGCATATATTTAGTACTTCCTCCAACTATTATCCACAAGGTAATGGACTAGATGATTCCAAAAATAATAATCTAATTAGGATCATAAAGAGGACAAAGGAGGAAAACTAAAGGACTTGGCATTCCAAGTTGAAGATAGCTCTTTGGGATGATAAGATTACCCTCAAGAGAGTAATTAAAAACTAACCATATACACTTATTTATGGGAGAGAAGATAGAATAAATATTTCACTTTATCTAATAGACTTGGTTCTCACTTATCAAGTGGAGTTTACGGAGAATGAAAGCATGGAAGTTAGGTTGTGTGAGTTGATGGAGCTTGAAGAGACAAGAGATCAAGCTATAAAAATTATGATAATTCATCAAGATCAAAAAAAGAGATAATTTGATAATAAATCCATGCCAAAAAGTTTCAAATAGGGAGACATTATTCTAAAGTGGGATGAAGATAGGGCTAAACCTAGAAAACACATAAAGTTTGATGCTTTTTAGAGTGGCCCTTGTGTTATCACCCAATGCAAGCAACATAATAATTTCAAACTCTCAAAGTTAGATGGAGAGGAGATTCATATCCAAATCAATGGGATATATCTCAAACATTGCTACTAAGGTTCTCGTCTCTCTTTGTACATATTTTTTGCTTTCCTTATTTTTCTTAAGTGCTTATGCACATGTGTGAGTCTTGTTTGTGCCTTGCTTTGTCTTTTGTTTTCTTGGTGTTTTTTGGTTGATTTGTGTATGTTTTATGAAATTTATTTATAGTTATATTTAATACTTTAGATGACTCCTAACCACAATAAACTTATAAGGTTTCTAGTCTAGTTAGTATAGCAGGCATACTACTCCTATGAGTCACCAATTTGTTGACCAAATTTGACTTTTAGGTCAAATTAGGGCACCCCTAGGTAAAAATTTGACATTTATTTTTTTATGGGGTCTAAAATTATGTCACAATGTGTTTTATAGGTTAATCAATGTTGTTTGATGTTATACTAGCCTTGTCCCTCAGTCATTTTAGGTCATTTTGAGGTCAGAAAAGGTGCATTTAATGAGTTATATAGTTTTATTAGGAAGTGTGAAGGCTAAAAAACATGATTTAATGTCTCATGTGTCCTTAGAGGTTTTAAGTAACTGAAACAAACTATAAAGTGGTAGGTTTCATAGAAAAAGAGCAATTTTCTTGGGAAAAGAGGTGAGTTTGGCACTTGAACAGCCCATGGGAAGTGTGCCATGTGGTAAAGGATCACAAAATTACTCTTCATATTACCCATGATAAATTATATGTTTGAAATGATTTTAAAAAACTATTTTTGGCCCAAAACCATTTTTCTCCTTTTTCACTCTTCTTGGTAAGTACAAGTGACTACAGGTTTGTACTTGGTAAGATAAAAACAAGAGGTTTTAGATAAAATGATCTTGGGGGTGTATTATAAAATAAATTATCTTCCATTTTATGTTTGGTTTTATATAAATGGTTGTCTGAGCTTTATGAATGATTCCTAAGAAGTTTACCTTTTAAATATGCTTGTTAACTTGTGTACCCTTTAGGTTTTGCCTTGGTTTGAGTCGCTCCATACAATCCACTTGATCATATTAATTTTATATGATTTTTAATATGTTACCTCATGTATCCCATGATTTTTTTTCATGTTTCAATGTGTTTGGATGAGTAAATTAGCTCAAGTTTGTAAGAGGATACAACTTTCTTAGTTGTAGGTAGTTTTCACCATTTTTAGATTTTCATGCTTGTTCATGTCTTTATGGGGTTATGTTAGTGTAATTTATATATTTTAAAGGTTATATTGACCCATAATTCAAATTTAATCCTCTTTCTCCAAGTAATGTTTCATGATTTTTAGTCATACAATACACATACTCATAGTCTGCCTGCTATAGCTCAATATGTACCTACAGGTGCTCTATATGGAGAGTTTAACATTGAAAGGGAAAGTGTAACAACTAGTTTTTCCTTACAATAAATTTCATCATACATTGAGGAGATTCCACTTATTTTAGAAGTCAAATTCCCTCAACACTTACACTAATTCATCCTCACTACCCATATACAATTCATCATGTACCTACAAGCTTCATTGATGACATAGTGACATGATGAAATACTTTATATTGGTTTCAAGTTCTTGGAGGTGTGAGGAATACATTTGAGGTTTTTGAGATGGATATCAACTCATAAGAGGTATAGAAGCAATGCATGTTGCTCATATTTTTCTTACTATCTGTACATTATATTGCCCACCTACAGGGGACCTTAACATAGGAGATTTTGAACCTTCTGAAGAGTTATATCATAATATGGAACCCTCATCAAGGCCTTGGTATAATAAAGAATCCATGATAGACCCAAATCAAGTGTCAAATGGGAAATAATATGTATGTAAATCATGTTTGAAGATGATGATTGATTTTAGGGAAACTTTCCCTAAAAGGCCAAAATAAAGCTCCAAATAATTTTTGTGAACCCATCACAACATGCTTCCCAAGGATTTAAAAGCCTCTAATGAGATTAATCTTATATCCCCTAGCATATAGAGGTTACATGACAAGAATTAAGATAAAATAGTAAGGGGAAAGGGGTTGTTTGAGGCCTCAAATGTGCCTCCAAAAACACTAAAATACTCCATTAATGTCTACATGTTTAAAAGCTTCAATTGTCTTTTGGCATCTAAATAATCAAATAGGACAAAATCTCATTACTAAGATGGTTCAACTGATGTAATGGTACATAAATGGCTTAAATTTTATCAAAATAATATTTATACATGGTATTATAAGCCTATGGTCACCTACATGTATCCTTATAGCATGGAAATAAACACCTACTATAGTATAAAACAAGGTGTCTCAGTCATGGCAAAAGAAATTCAGTTTTGAACCCAAAGAAAATACATGGTGAACATATTGTATAATAGTTATAAAATGGCTCTCATAGTTTAATGGAGTGTCTCTCCATACTAGGGACAAACCCATTTGATCAAATGCACATCTATAGGTGTCAGTCTAGTAGGGTATAGGACAATGACCCTAAATTTGATACCCCAAATGGTGTTTTAAGGCCTTCAAAGAAGAGCATTAGTTCAAGAATGTAGTTTTGTGATAAAATTAGGTTAAATGGAAATTATTAAACATCATACCTAAGTCTCAAGAAGTAATAGACACCTATAATAGGTTTAAAAGGTAGAGTATCTTAGTATAGGATAGTGACCTAAAGTTGGTGCTAGAATGGTGTTTTAAGGATTTTAAGAAGGAAAGTAGTTCAATAATAAATTTTGGAACACATAAGGATTAAATTAAGTAATATAAACATCATGAACTATGTCTAAATGAGCTCGTGTGACCTACAATAGTCTAGTAGGATTTCTCAGTCCTCTAAGGAAGAAAATAGTTTGGTGAGTTCCAACTATAGGTAAGGCCAAATGGATGTTGGAATAGATGAATAAATGTGTGAGCACCTAAATAAATATTTTTTTGATTTTATAAGCTGCAAAAAATAGGGAAAAAAACCTACATAGGCCCCCAAAACCCTTGTAAGTACCTACAACAAGGTGCAATCTTAGTGAAGGCAGGGTAAGACATGAACTTACCAAAGAGATGAAGAGGGTTTAAAATAATTAATGGTGTTTTATGATAGGTAAAAATGTGTTTTAAAAATCCCAATAATATTCCAAGGTGATCATCTTCCTTCCTTACTTGGCAAAAAGGTAACAATCCATACTGTGGGCTAGGAAACCATGTTTGCTCAATAGGCAAGTATGAGGAATCTAAGGAAAATGAGTGTTTTTGGATGAATTAAAAGATTAAAGAGAATTAATTGAGGATGAGGAACATGTTTAGGGATCCTAAAATCATTTTTTTATCTTGGAGAGGTCACTCTTAGGAGGATTTGAGGAAAATGCAAGAAAACAGGATTTTTAGAGGCCTTTTTTGGGTGTTTTGAGTTGGTTAGGCACCTAAATCAAAGAATACAGCTAATTTTTTTTGTAAAAATAATAATTAGGACCTGGAAAAATTCCTAAAATAATAAATTTGACTTGTAGATGAGGCATATACCTCATAGTTTTGTCTCAGAGGTCAGTCATTCTAGGAAAATTTGGCTTTAGTAAAGCAAACTAGTGAGTATAAAATGGGCAAAGGGATTGATATGGATATTTTGGAACCTAAATAAACATATAATTATGTTAATTTAAGGAAAATATATTATATAAAATCACTAATTTAGGCTCAGACCTCCCAAGGTGACTAAAATACCCCTACACACAGTATAATTAGGCAAACTTTCACTAGACCTAGTTGGTGAATGAGAGAAAAGGAAGAAGAAGAGTGATTTGGAAGTTGTGTAGTGCTATTATAAGATTTAATTAAGTTTTAAAATTCATAATAAACCATCACAACCATTTAAAATCAGTCCAACTAGCTAAATCTTACAAGGTACATGCTAAACCCTTTAGGCCTTCAAGGGACCTAAAACCAATTGGGGGTCCATATTCACTTCTAACTCTTGGTGGATATATATTTTATTGATAAATTTAAAAAGGTTTAAATAGACATTTTTTATATTGTAATATGAAGAGGAAACTACAAGAAGGCTAATTCTAACTCTAAGATAGTCCAAACATGCAATAAAGGTAGAAGAAAGCTCAATGAGGTGTCTTCAAGTGTTCATATATTTTATAAGGACTTGAATGGGAACCAAGTGAATTTATAGGGGTTATCGGGGTCCATTAGAATAATTTTTTTTTCATTTATTATAAATTTCAACATTAAATCTTTATGAACAAATCTTAAGACCAAAAACTACCTAAAACAATACTAAACCCTCAACCAAGACCTGATGGAGAAAATAATCTTGGAGAGCTATAAAAATGAAATATTTTGACCATGGAAACTATTATAACTTGTATCAGACTCAATAATTCTTCCTCCCATATCTTTTAGCTATATGGAATTATACGAACAAGGTGAAAATAGGGTATTTTGGCCATTTTATGTGTTTTATAGGCTACAAAAGGATTTTGAAGACGAAATAAAATTTTGAGGGAATAATATGAATTTTAAAAAATAAATATGGTAATTTATTTATGATAAAAACTACTAAGTGTTCAAACTAGAGCTCTCATCTTAGCCAATCAAAATTGGCATAGTGGACATAAGGGTGAGAAGGGTGAAAACTCCAAGTGTGAGCCATTTTATGATGTACCTAAGAAGTATAAGGCCATGGATAATATTTAAAAGTTTAATTAACTCAATATCATGTATTTTCATGGAAAAATAAAGCCAATTTTTAAGACAAGTGTGATGGGTGACTGAAAAAGGAGTTTTTTAGGCTACAGGTAGTGATGTCTTCCTTCCAAGAGTTTCCAAATGAGTAAGAATGAAACCAATTAATGTAGAGGAATTAATAAATGCCTTCCATATAATTCCAATCATCATAACTATCCCTAGTTTTTTTTTAGATGTTCAAATAGGTTCAAATTATGAAGGTAGTTTTTTTAGCCAAGACTGGGAGTTTTATGCCACTTTTTATAAGTTTCATGACTTATATGGACATTTGGACCTCATAAAATTGTATGGTTCATTTAACATATATTTATCATGAAAATTTAACCTCTTTTCTCAACTTTACAATTTTCCAAGTGGCATTTGGACTTCCCTTATCTTGTTCTTCTCTTAAAGGCTATAAATATTGACTCTTTTGGCTCTTTTTAGCAGCCTCCATTGGTTGATGGTGAAACCCTAGACAATTTTTTACTTAAATGTATATTGAAGAAATAAAACAAGTGAATTTTCATACTTAAATGTTTTATAATTTAGTGTTATTTTAATCTTATTGGTCTTGTCTAATATAAGATCATCTTTGCTAACTTGTTATCCTTGATTGTTCACCAAATGTGCAAAAGAGTAATTGTTATAGGTCTTTGTTAGTGTTATATTTTAATTTTATTTGTGTTTTATAAGTTTTTAATGAATATATTGCATAAATTAATCATCCATTACCCTCATAAAATTTAAATTACCTCTTGATCCTAACATATGAAACATTGATGTGACAATCCATCTTGAGTTGTGAGTTTTGTGTGAAAGAAGCTTTATTTAGCTCTAAGTAGTATAAGTTCAGTCAATAGGAGGAAATTAAATATTGGTGAATCACCTTTAATTTTATTATTTTGTGTTTTTAATCCTTTCCATGAAAATTTTATAGGTAAGAGAGTGTTTCAAAGAGTGCATCAAGGGAACTAGCCCTTCTAGAGATTCATCTCAACATATTGTTACTCACAACAAGAGAGATGTTTCTATTGTGCCACTTGGATGAGGAGAGATATGCATCTCCTCAAGGGGTGAAAATCCAAGTGACAACATAACCTATTCCATATCCAATTACATAATACAAATCATTTATAACTCTACATATAGTTTCTATTAGCACACCTTTAATATAAGTTGAGCCACCAATGTAAGTAAGGTGTACTCTTATAGAATTATCATGTACACATACTCTCCCATAGAGACCTATATTAGAGATACCCATACATTAGATACATTTTTTTTAATGATATATTGATCCTCTCTCTACCTCATTATCATCTAGATCAATGTTACAACATAGAACACCCACACTAGTCACGTCTTCTACTAGATGGGTCCCCAAGAACCCCCCGATTTCACAAGCCTATTCATTAAAATCTATAGATTAATATTACCACTCCACAGGTAGTTTAAAATACATATTACTTAGTACATTTGATTCATATATCTCAAATACCTTCTCTCACAAAATGAGTGGTCAATCTTCCCTTATTTGCTATAGGCTACCTTGATAGTAAGTTTCTTGTGAGACTCATCGATTAGTAGGTTCCTCTCTACTTGTACATAGTTTCTCTTACTTTTATCCTTGTATATAATTTAATTTTCATGTTTATTGTACATAAATTATACTCATAAAACATAAAAATAATATAACAATTCCAAAAATACAAAAACATTCAAATATTTGCTCAGAAAATACAAATTTTACATTTTATGTATTTCCATGTCTACTTTCCTTATATTTTAAAGGTACTACATATAATATATATGTTATTATTTTTAGTTTTTTCATATGTACATGATTCAATTATTCTCTTTGAGTGTTTCAATATTATTATAGGACTCAGCTCCTCTACATAGATACATAGTTGATACTATTTATCCATTGGGGACACATACTCAGATACATAAATTCAACAATGGTACATTCACCCATTGGGGGAAGCATACTACATAGCTTATAGTTTGTCAAGATACATCTTTCTATACCCCATATCAATTTTTTTTTCATTACTTATATCTTGATATTGATCATCGTATACTACATAGATTTTTGTTGACTACTACTCTAGACTCAAATTATGTATATCTTTGATCTTATATGGATTTATACCACATGTTCATGCATACTTTAATTTATGGATTTAATAGTTTATATTTTATTGCGTCTCTTTAAATCTACATCTATTCAGGGGCATAAATGAATATGCCATTATTCTATGGATCTAATCTAATTCCTTTAATTATATGTTTGATTTGGACATGTGCACATGCCTTTGTGTGGTACTTATTGATTGTGTATTTAGACATTTGAACATGTCCTTTGATGTGTCTCTAATATAACCTTACTTTCTCTATGTGTATGTGAACATTTAAACATGCCATTATATGTTTTCTCTTTCATATACTAAGTGACATGTGCCCATGTCCCTTGTATTATGGCCCCTTGGCCTAATTTGCATACATCATGTGTTTGTATGTATGATTTCATGTATGAATCACAACCATGACACTTGTATTTTTCTTGTTACATTCACATCTAGTTTGTGATGCCATTAGGAACCTCATGATTCTCTCCTTCCTCCTTGGGTGCCTTGATGGACATCATGTCTCATACCCCTAGGTAGTTACTTAGATTTATTATTGATAATGTTCATGAGACATAATCAAGATCATAATTGGTCAAGGGATAAAAAGTGTTCAAGCTTACAACATGCCCTAGACATAACAAAGATTATGATTCTCAAGGAGAACAATCCAAACAATAGGGTTCTCAAAGAGAAAAGTCCAGAGTGAGATGAAGAATGTGTTCAGAGTGCCAATGATTCAAAGCCTTCACTATCTAGAATCATGAAGAGTGGACCAGGGTAGTATAAATTATGTTTAAAGTAGGACAAAAAGGTGGAATAAAATTACTTCATCATAAGTTTCCCCAAACGTAGGGGTCTTGTAGACAATGGTTCAAAGTTATTCATCCATATGACCTCTTAAGGTGTATGATGTTCATGGGATCAAGAAATTATTCACCATTAGGTTTATCTAGTCAATATGATCCTAATCCATAGTTCACCATGACAATATATGGTCCCAATGAATTAAGCTAAAACTTACCTTTCTTTTTGTGTTCAACATTCATGTTATTTTGGTTCTATTTCAAAACCAAGTCACCAATCTCAAAATCTCAAGGGAGAATGTGCTTGTTGTAGCTTTTCTATAATTTTTTTTGATAGGCCTACAAGTTTTCTAGGGTAGCCAAATGCTTATCATCAAGAATTTCTTGTTCTTTTAGTTGTAAGGTGATATAGTCTTTATCATCTTCAATATTCTCGAATGATATTCTTAATGATGATACCTTAATCTCAACTGGGATGATAGCTTCAGTGCCAAAAAAAGGGGAGTATGGAGTGGTTCTAGTTGGGGTTCCATGATTGGTTCTATAATCTCAAAGGGCAGGAAAGAGTTGTAAGTGCTAATTATGGACAACATCATTGACAATCTTCTTTAAGATGGCTAGAATGGTTTTATTCAATTCCTCATCTTATCTGTTGCATTATGAGTTATATGGAGTTGATTTTTTGTGCTTGATCTTGAATTTTTCACAAAGAGATTTCACATCTTGGTTCACAAATGATCTACCATTATCAGATATAATACGGGTTGGGATGCCATATTGATAGATGATATGGTAATGAATGAATTTGGCTATCTATTTACTAATAACATAAGTGAGAGGAATGGCCTCAATCCACTTGGTAAAATACTCAGTTGTAGTTAAAATGTGCTTATGGCCATTTGAAGATGTTGGGTTAATTTTATTGATGAGATTGAGACACCATGTTGAGAATGGCCAAGGTGTTATGATCAGCTGTATTGGTAAAGAAGGTGCATGTATCAAGTTGCCATGATATTGACAAGGAACACACTTATTTACATAATTACAAGCATCTGTCTCTATTTTGGGATAATAATAGCCTATTCTAAGGAGTTTCTTTGCTAGGACTACACCATTGGTATGAGACCCACACATTTCTTTATGAACCTCTTTTAGTTCTAGCTTAGATTCTCCTAAAGATAAAAAAATGAAGAAGCATTCCATCATAGACTTTATGATAAGGCATGTTTCCAAGGAGAGTATAGCATGTTAAGTGATGTACTATTTTTTATTGGTTATTGGAAAGGTTGATAGTGAATACATGACTATGGAAATAGTTATAAAAATATTGGTACTATGGTAGCTCAGGTGGGGGATTAGGACCAAAAATGGTGCATACCCTCTCTAAATCTATTTTAATATGCACCAACTAAAGAATATTTTCAATCAAGAACTAATACTCTTTATCACTATCATGCATTTGAATCATGGAACCAATTTTTACCATTGCATCAGTGGATCTATTGTTGACTCTCAAAACTTGTTCAAACTATAGTGATTTGAAATGTGTTTTGAGGTTATCAACAATTTGATTGTAAGGAACAAGCTTGTCATATCTTGTTTGATACTAGTCAATGGTTTGATTTATGATTAACTATGAATCTCTATAGACCTTTAAGCTTTGAATATCCCACTATATATCAAGATGGATCCCTATAACCAATGCCTCATATTTGGCCATATTATTTATAAAATGAAATTGTATATCGAATGCTTTGGGGATCAGATCCCGCTATGGTGTGACCAATAATATGCCAACTCTAAATCCCTAGGATGCGAAGGATCTATCAAAATATAGCATCCATTTTTTAAGTTATGATGCTCGTTCTATCATCATGATAGAATCATCTGAATATTCAAACTTGAGAGGTTGAGTGGCCTCAATAGGAGCTTCTACAAGTTGGTCAACAAGTAATTGCCCTTTGATTGCCTTTTGATTCAGGTACTCTATATCAAACTCACTGAGGAACATAACCCATTTAGTTATGCATCCTTGAAGAGCTACTTTAGATAAGAGGAACTTGACAGGATCTACCTTGGTGATGACAATAGTTTTGTTATTTAGCATATAATGTCACAATTTTTGAGTGGAAAACACCAGAGATAAAAATGCATTCTCAATAGGAATATAATTATGTTCATAATCCACCAATGTGTGGCTTAACTAATAAACATGTTCCTTACCATGATCATCATGTTGGGCCGAAAGTGCCCCCAATACATGTTCTATGGCTAATATATAAAGAAGCAGTAGCTTTCCCTATGTTGGCAGTCTTAAAACTGGTGGGTTGGCCAAGTATGTCTTAATATTTGAAAATGCTATATGACAATATTCATCCCATTGAAATGTTACCCCTTTCTTTAAGAGATGGGTAAATGGGTGGCACTTATCTATAAATTAAGAAATGAACATGCATATAGACAAGATATTTCCTTGTAGACCTCACAACTATTTAAGATTGTTTGGTGGAGGCATTTACACAATAGCGTTGACCTTTATAAGGTCTACAGCAATCCCTAATTATGATGCAATGAACCCTAGAAATTTCCCTGATGTGACTCCAAAGACACATTTCTTAGGATTCAAGTAAACTTTATATTTACAAAGCCTCTCAAAGATTATTTGTAAAAAGTCAAGATGTTTATCTCTTGTTTGTGATTTTTCTAGTATATCATCAACATAGTCTTATACAATGTCATGCATCATGTCATAGAAGATGACAGTCATTTCACATTATATGTTTCTCCAATGTTCTTCAAGCCAAATGGCATGATTTATTAATAGAATGTCCCCCATGGAGTGGTAAATGCAGTATTATGCTGATCTTTAGGGGCTATCTTGATCTAATTATAACCAAAAAATACATCCATTAAGGATAAAATCTCATACCTAGAAATGAGTCAATGGTCATGTCGATGTTGGGCAGAGGAAAATCATCTTTGGGTCATGCTTTGTTGATATTATAGAAATCAGTAAAAATACATATACCCAAAGTGTTTTTACTCACTGGGAGTATGTCAAAAATCAATTTAGAGTAATCTAGTGGTCTAACAAAATTAGCTCCCACAAACTTTTCAAATTCATCATTAACCAAAAGGGTGATGCGTGGATGCATTTTTCTCAATTTTAGCTTGACTGGTTTAGCATCGAGATGAACAACAAGATGATGCACAACTAAATATAAGTCCAAGCCTAGCATGTCAAAGTATGCCCATGCAAAGATGTCTATTTAATCCTTAAGAATGGATATAATATGTTCACATTCTGCTTCCGTAAGGGAAGCTCCAAGATAAACAATTTTGGGATCCTCATAGGTTCCCAAGTTCACTTTTGTTGTCTTCTCCATAGGGAGTGTGGATCCATGTTCTAGAATTGTAGGAAATGTATGGTCATGATCATCTTCCTCTATTATATCTTCTTGTTGTTCCTCCCAAAGATTTAGATAGTATGAATAATCAAAATCTACCTTTTTAGGTAAAAGAGAAGTAGTAAAAACCTTTAGAAACTCACGAGCAAGATGCTTAAATAGTTGATGTTGTTATGAAGAGATGCTTGTACTGGCTATGGAACTTGGATTAGATAGACCTTCTATGTCCTAAGGGGATGGGAAAACTTTCTCACCTAGGAGCACCTAAAATAGGTTTTCACTCAAAGGCTTATCTTTTTATTTTCTTTTTCCTTGATCGACAAGCACCTCAAAGAGGTTTTCACCCAAAGATCTTGATGTTTATTCTTTATTATGACCAAGAAAGTTTTCCTGCCCTCTAAAGTAGGTAGAAAGATCCAATGAAAAATTAAAGCCCTATTTGTGAATACCAATGGGTAATCTACCTCATAAGCCCATGTATTTTATAATTGATTCTTCATTTTGAAACTCATCAAGGCATATGAACAAATTTTGCTGGTCCCAATCTATGAATTTAGGATGGTAAAGGCATAGGGCACAATGAGGATTTGCTTTAGGATGGGAATATCTAATGGTAAAGATATAATGTCCTACTTCAAGAAGGGAAACACCATTAGGGTGGGTTCTTGATTTAGGATGGGAAGCTCTAATAGGCATTATGGTCAATATGGCATTTAAATCAAATAAATTTGAGTCAACAAGCTCATCAAAAAGGCTATGGGACATTATGTCATTGCTAGGAGTCTCATCACTAGTCACTTTAGAAGAGTCAATATCGAAAGTCATGAGGTCATCCTTTGGTGGTATAAATCCATGACCATGATTCCAATTGAAAACTCCAATTGATAAGGGTTCTAAAATTCCTTGGGCTTGTGGGCTAAGGCCTTTCTCTATATAGTTAAGATGATCCATTATCCGGTTAGGGATAGGATACTTTAGATTCTAAAAACAATCAGCAAGGCCTTTAGAATATAACCAATCTCCCTTGGTATAAGCCTCTCAATCTTTTTTTGGTGTGATTGTAGGTATAAAAACCATAGGAGGTTTTTGGTTATTTCTTCTTTGGATGACAAATCTAATTGGGTCTATTAGGAGTTTGGGAAGTTTTAGGCTTACCAAATTATTTAGGGGATTTAGGAAATTTTGCAATATGGAGGACATCCTTCAGATGGCATGTGGAAATACCTACATCTTTAATAATAAATTGCTTAGTAAGAGCTGCAAGAAATGGATCAGTCGAAGTGGATGATAAATAACTAGGGTTGATATAATTAGATGGAGATGGATGAGAAATGATGGCTTTGTTCTTCTTTACAATGAATTCAGAACCTGGGTAATAGTTATAAATAAAAAACTTAGCTTCAAGATGTTTGTAATATTGATATGGCTACTAATCAACAGGAATAGTAACCTTGATCCCATCATGGGGAAACTTAAGGCACTAGTGAAGAGTGGATGGAACTACCTCTACTTCATGGATCCAAGGATGACCAAGAAGTATGTTATAAGGAAGTTCAATATCCACAATATGGAATAATGTGTGATGAGAAATAGACCCAATCCCAATTGTACTAGATGACTCCCTCTTGGTGTTGTTGTAATCCTTGATTGTAATAGTTTTCAGCTAAATGTATTTATTCATGTAGCTCAATCATTGTACTAATTTAAGAGATATGATGTTTAGCCCTAAACCATTATCTATATGCACCTACTTGATCTTATGATCCTTAATAATTATCTCAATGTATAGTGGGTTATTGTGGTTTGGGCTAAGAGTAGACATGTCTTTTTGATCAAATGTGATTTGTCAAAATGAAGACAAATGTCTAACTAGGTTTTGGAACTAATCAGGGTTTATATCATTAGGCACAATAGAATATTTCAAAAGGTTTTTCATTATAGTTTTATGGACATCAGATGTCTGTAATAGTTCTAATATGGAAATTTATGTAGGGGTTTTGTTCAATTGGTCTACTATAATATAAGGCTTTTCAATTATAGATTGAGCTAATTTAGTCTCCATTGGGATAATATTTAACTTTGGAACTATTGGCATAATGTTCTCATTGAGTTTTATTGAAGAAGTGGGTGAAGGGCCCTGAATGGTAACTCATGGGCATCTAGTTATGACTGCATAACCTAGAGGTGGCGAGGAATTATTATAATTATAAGAGGAAGGCAAAGGGCCTTAGATGATGAATTTTGAATGTCTAACTAAATTACTACAGCTTTGAGATGGCGAGGAGCCTTTATAATTAGAAGAAGGGTGTTTTGTTCATAATTAGTAACCTATGTAAATGGAGTCATACCATGATTATGCAAACTTGATGCAGTATTACTAGGGGAGATGGTGTTGACCGTATAATAATGGGTCCCAATGAGGAACATGAGATTATCCACATGGTTTCATAGTAATAGTGATAATATGGGTAGTAAAAATTCACCCCATAGTATTATTATAGTCATAAGGCATGTTATTGTAAGCCAGATTATTAGTATGGGTATTATGATCTTGATTATGCTCATTATGATTCTGACCTTGTTATTTGTTTTGATTATACCTCTATGTTTGATTCTAACCATTTTTATTATTTCTTGGTGGTGGTGGTGGATCATGTTGAGGAAAGGGGTCTTTGTATATTCCCATATCCTAATTTGTGTCTTGATTAGGGGCCAACTTAATTTCCAATTCACCACTTTCAATAAAATCCTCAATCATATGTTATAATTTCATGTAATGATATGCACCATGACCAAAAAAATAATGGAAGTTACACCATTCATTTTCCTTGTACTGATCTGGTTTTGGTTGATCTTGAGGAAATGGCCTTGATACTAGC
This sequence comes from Torreya grandis, assembly GCA_037957365.1. Lineage (NCBI taxonomy): Eukaryota > Viridiplantae > Streptophyta > Pinopsida > Cupressales > Taxaceae > Torreya > Torreya grandis. The sequence continues at coordinate 84,752 of JARHVA010002549.1, read as the reverse complement.
TATACAATTAAATTAGCTAGAATGAGATTTTGTAACACTATCTCAATGGATTCTAATAACTTGCTAAAGAATCTAAAATTGTTATGAAATGTAATTCATGGAGGTTGTCTCTATAAAGTAGGTGGTGGATTTGGGGGAGTTAATTATACATTTGGGGGAGGAATAACCTACACCATTTTTATGTGTCTTGTTTTAGTAACCCCATTTCCAACCATGTTCTTATTTTTGCTAAAGCCCTTAGGCTTATCCTTCATAACTATTTGTACCAATGATTTAATCTAATTAAATGCTTGACCTTGCATGAAAATCTTAATAAGACCCTTAACAATAAGAGCCTTCTCAATCTGCACTCCTTTGTCAATAATTTCTTCAAATGAGTTAGCACAAGCTAACCATATATTAGTGCGACTTCAAGATGCAAGTTTTGTGTAAAGATAACAACCAACTATTTATTTGGCAAGTTATGTTAAAAGTGGTCTGCCAATGCTTTCCACCTTTGTAGATATGTAACAAAACTTTCAACATCACATTGTTTGGCATTGCACAATTCAAAAATGATTAATTCATGTTCTATGTTATACAATAAATGGTTAATGAACTTTTTTGATAATTCATTCCATTATACAACTAATCCCTTGGGTATTCTAAGTAGCCAATCTAAACCCTATCCTCCTAAACTTCATGGAAATAGTTGAAGCAAATACTCGCTACTATAAGCAACCTCTTGACATAAGACAAAGAATGCCTATATGTGCTCACATGGATCTCCATTTCCTTTATATTTATCAAATTTAGGTGCCTCAAAATGACTTTAAAAGGGGTTTTGGAGAATAGATAAATCAAATTCATATGGACATATCTCATCAAATTTGTACTTTTTAACTCTATTATTTGTCTCAAATCTTTGAACAATTTCTTTCATAGAATTCCACTCTTGCATGTTTGGTGCATTTTTGGATTGGATAAGATGTTTTTAGGGGTGTATGTACCCCTAGTTTTGTTTTCATTTGGGTGGAATGTGCCCATGGTTTTGTTATTGCTGGGGTGGAATGTGCCACTGCTTTTGTTACTATTGGGGTGGAATGTGCCCCTAGTTTTGTGTGGATCTATAGGGAATGTATATATTTTGGTACATTAGTTGGTTTTGATTTTCTCCTTGGGTTGATAAAATAGGTCATTGATTCTTGGATTGTAAAACATTCCCTGAATTTCGTTGTTTAGTATCTTGTTGATTTGGGATAGTTTTTTGTTTGTTGACCAATCATTGTGTTGGTTGGAATGAACTAGCCAAATTGTTTTGAGGGATTTACTCAATTCAAACTAAATGTTTGGGTCTCTAATTTTGTAACTTAACTAGAGGATCTTGATGGTTAAATAATGTATGCTCTGTGTCAAATGAAATAATTTTTAAGATCTCTTATGACTTTATCTATTCATCTAGGTTACCTTGATCGACTATGGTTATGTTTTCATCAAATGTTTGTTTCATACCTTAAACCACATGTCCATATTATTTCAAATCATAATTATTAATTTAAGTGGAAACCAATGAGTCAGTGAAGTCTATGACAAGTTGATCCACATATCATTAACTTATTATCTTGATCTTGGCTAGAAGATCAAGATTTATGGGTTTTGACTTTGTTTGTATTTCTTTTCCTTTGTTAGAATAAGGTATGTATATTATTGTAAAAGCTTTTTTTTCCATCATTGTTCTCCTTTTCTAACTAAGGTATGTAATTTCTCTATAGGAAATTATGAAGGTAGTCTAGCACATGATTCTATCTACTTGAGAAGTGTTTCATCTTGATCTCCCTAGCGTTGATATTCATTATAATCATCTTTAGATCCTACTATTGTGGGATGTCATAAAAAAATGGGGTTATCTTGAGCATCATAAAATTGATCATCCTCATAGATAAGGACATAAGAGGCCCCACTATGATTGGACCTTTGAGTCATGTTTAAAAAGAGTTGTTCTCTATGCTTGACTAGATTTGGATCAATGTTTTGCAAATGTTTAAATGAGGTATGTGTTGGTTATTTTCAAAAAAATAAATAGGGTCTCAAAGAGACTATAAATGAGGGTTGCTTGGAACCACACACAATTAGAAGATTTATTTCATGAATTTAATCAAATTTTGGTGAAGTTAAAATTATATAGATTGGAAGAGGGTAAGGTAACTCAAAGACCCAAGGTGAAAACTAGTACACCAAAGCCTAGATATTTGTGATACACCTATACCATAAAAGCTAATTTCAACTTCGAAAAGTTGACCCTATAAAATTAGAGGAAACATCTCTGGATTATGAAGATGACAAAATGAACTAAGTAACTCAAGATGTAAAAACATACATGAATCACTAAGTACAAAGCTAGGACCAAATAGGAAGCACAACATTTGCCACATGGTTGTAATAGGATAAAATATGTTCTAGGACTCAAAGCATGAGTGATATGCAAGATGACTTGAGTTTACCAATATGATAATGTGATTTTGATTTTAATAAATGACCCTCAATCCAAAAGGAAAATTGAACCCAAGTTAGAACAAGTTTAGTGTTCAAATGGCAAACCCAATTTAACACACCAACCCTTAAAACTTAGAAACATTCAATTTCAAATGTGGATTATAAATTAGGGACTTCAAAAAATAGGGTAAAAGGTCTAGACTCAATTGGGAAACATAACTATACCAAAGTGGATGACATGACACAATTTTTTTGATAATAATTTGAATAAGGAAAAGATGAATTTTCCACTTGGAAAACGTAACGCCTCCCTTTCTCAAGAATTTTGGGAATAATGTGTTTTGGTTAAGTTTGTTTAGTTAACAAGCAATTTTAGACACAAATAAAGACCAGGTAAGCTAATGACCAAAAACAAATGTATTAAGTCTAAACTGACAAGATATGGTAAATTGGGGTCGACTAAATTAGAAAGTTTTTTATTGTTCTATGGGCATCAATTGCATAATGACTTTCATGCCAAATGATGCAAAATAAAATCATGGAAATTGGGTGTTCACGATACTTAGCTCATTATAAAAAGGTACATTCCTTTTTATAACCACTACATCCTATTATTCACTTAGTGTAGTGAGATGTCTAAAGTACAAATATGTCCTATGTGTAACTCCAACACTAGAAGGTGGTTTAACCACTCAAACCTTTGATTCTAGTGGGAGTGGTTGAAGTCAATGCTAGGAGATGAAACTTTGGGTCAAATATTCTCTATAGAATTTATGGGAGGTGATTAAGTCCCCATCACAAGCCAATTTTGCATAAAAATAAACGACATAAAAATAAAGACTTTAGGGTCATTTTCAAGGTCACCCAAACTATGACAAGTTTTTGGGGAGTGATTTAGATGACATTCTTTCTAAGCCTTAGACTAGGATTTTTGAAATAGGAATGGCACTTTTGATTCCAAGGGTTCCTGAAAGAGAAAAAGTGGAAGAGCATACATGTGAAATCCCTCTTTTTTCTAAACAAACTAGATCAAACAACTAATTAAATACAAAAATATTGGAAAGGTGAGTTCAATTTTAAGCAAAAATTTGAAAGATTGGGTGGTGTTCTTTTGACCCCTTGGTATTGAGTTGTAACTTTGAAATCCTAACTTATCAAAACATTCACTTAAGTACCTAAATGTTTCATTAAACACCAAAAAAAATATTCCTAATTCATTTTTAAAATCATGCCAAAGATGTATTAATAACATGTTTTAACAAATTCCAAGTCCGTTGATTACCTGTCTACACTTAAGGCATCACCCCAGAAGCAAATATGTTAGATTAGAAACATCCAAAGAGATTTTAAAATTTTTGTGAAAAATATATGAAACTTGAAGTTAAAATAAATTCAAATTCTGAAAATTTGAAAGAAAACACATGGTTTTAAAAAAAATCATGAAAAATAGAGTCTGAATAACCCCAAACCAAGCATTTTAAAATAGCCTATTAACTCTCGGGTTTGTGTTTTGACAATGACCATCAATGGTTGTACATGACTGACAATGGTTATACTTAAATATCACTGGTTGAAAATGACCATCGATGGTTTAATTAACCATTGGAAATTCTTTTGACTGTCGATGGTTACCTGTGTAAACCCATGAAGATAAAATATGACCAAATAAAGTTAGAAAAACATGTAGGAAGAGCTTTAAGTATCCAAATTGAAAATTTTAAGTTACCTATTGCTCTCTTTGATATATGGGATGCATTAATCCCACTGATCATGCAAAAATGTAGATAGGATTATATAACATGATTAGTCAAATATTAGTCCAATAAACAAAAAGAAGAATGCATAAGAATAGACTGAATTAAGCCTATCTATTCATGTGGGAATTACTAATGACAATGAAAGACAAATGAAAGAAAGTAAGAAATCTATTCCTTTCCAAGTGAATCCATTCTCTAAAAGTGGCTCAAAAGGATGTTATCCCTTGATCAAGCATCCTTTTCTTCATCAAAAATGGTGGCAAACTCCTCCAATGTCTTAAGAACACTCCAAAAAACCTAGGTTCATGATTTGGAATCACTAAGCTAGCCTATAAATGAAGCTTGAAAACAAAATCTATGATCAAATGAAAAGGATTTTGGAAATAATTTAAAATTATAACTTTGTAATATTCAAGCTTAAAAATGATGTCCATGGCTACTCTGTTTATATATTTTTAAGAATGACCAGAATCAACCATGACTGCCCATCTCAATATTGAGATGTGTGGTCATAGATTAATTAAGCTATGTAATTAAAATACATAATTATCTTCATCATGAATTTGGAAGAAAGGAAATTAGTGAGACATGTTAGGTAATAAAGAGGCATGAGAGACCCATAATATTGATATTTTATGCACTTATGGCTTGATGGATATGACCCCATAGATGGCATCACATGATGATGCAGATAGTAGAAATCAATTTCCAAAAAGAAATATTCAACAAATCTCATGGAAAATACACTTAAGCTCTTGATTTGGATTAATTAGCCTTAAACAAGGTTAATCAACATTTGTGTAATTATTTGTAAATTGGCCCTTAATTAATCAAAATGGTTATAAAGTCATTTTATTGAGTTGTAATTTGACTCAAGAAGAATTGGAAGGTGACGTTAGATGCATTAGAATGATATTCCCATTTAGGATGTTTCCAACACAATATAACAAAGGTACACGCCATATACCAATGAATTAGAAGAAAAGAGTGATTTAGAGCAAAAAAAGAGAAATCATCATTTTGATTTGAAATGAATTGATTAATGTTAGCTAGCCCAAAAATTGTATTGCCCCATTTAGGGATACTTTGACCTAAAATTGAACTTGTAAATGACAAGTTTGAACCATTTAAGGTGTTTTATGGATTTTATCCTAAAATGTGTATTTGAGTGCAATTTGAGTAAGATTGACAATTTCAACACAATTGGTGTTAGGAATTGGATGTCTAGAGTTATAACTATCTTGACAACTATGTGAATTCTATATCTAATATACATCATAAATTACCACCTTATGCTCATATTATTTTACATTTCAATGTCATGTATACACATTATATTAGATATCACATAAATATCATATGTTTTCAATCTAACACACATGATGGATAACCTTTCTTTTGAGGACAATTATTATCAAGGTTTAATAAATCCCCTAAAAATAAGGTGCATTCACATGGGTTTGTCATAGAGATCAGTTCATCCTAGTTTACTTAGAACATACTTTTTACACATAGACATAGATTATAAAGTCCAAAATAAAAAAAACACCATGAAAAATAGCCACACAGATCAATTTTAATTTTGCATTTAAATAACATAGTTGGTTAATACTGCAATAAAGAGGACACTAATGTGGTACAATAATATCTAAGGGACTATGTTACCATCTGTTAGCCTAGAAATAAAATAAATTGAAATTTATAGAAAGCACAATAGTAATAGTTTAGGTTTGCATAGTTTCAATCATAGATTATCAAATATGTTTAGTTTATGCTTAGTTATAAGCATAATTACACAGTTTGCTCAAATTGGGGGCATAATGCATGTCATGATCACTCCCATTTTAGTTTCAGATACTTAAGCATAGATTATTATGACTCAATCCGAAATCCATATTCACAAATATCAAATCTTGGGGCATGTGTATATCATATTGTTCCCACATGTTCAATTTGACACTAATACTCTCAAATGGATTGGCAGCTCCATGTCATTCTCCATGGTGTTACTCCAAACACCATTTTCACCAGTTTTGCACCATATTTGTGCCTTATTCCATCTATAGTAGTTGCCATTAATGAGTAATCCATGAGATACATACCCAACTGCTCGAGTGGCCCCTTAGTCATTTTTCATTTCAGATTTTCTAAGTGGATCTATATCCATCCTACAATGTTTTAGTTAAATCACACAATTTCAATTACATTGTATAGTTTAATTTATAGATGCATCACTACTCATGGGTAGGTAATGATGGAGTCATATCCTACTTGATTTCTTGAGCCACCTACTTAGGAAGGATCAGACATCAGTCTAATCCAATTTATTCACAAATTATGGTCCTATAATAAGGGGTGGGAAATGATGGAGTCAATGTTAGCTTGAGTTGCTAATCAACCCACACATGAGGATTGATAAATCCATCACCTCAATTTGAGTTATTCACCATTTGATCACTATCTACATGTATACATATAGGATGTCACTAGGTTTTAGCACTAGTTCACATACGGAATGATGTATATTCATTCCTTTCCTCTTTTTCTCATTTATTTAATCACTTTTGTCTTTTATTTTGATTTTTCTTAAGCAAGGACTGATTCCTTGATGTTTCAATTGCAATTTATGAAATGTATCACACTTCAAAGAATAAAACCCATATTCATGAGCTTCATCTCTTAGGTAAGTCTAGGTACATTTCTTTTCCTTTATCCTAGTCATTTCACTTTGTTACATTTATATAATAAAGTGGGGAAAATATTCTCATCTAGAATGTTATTTTAATGAAATGAGTGTCACTTGAGATCACCTTATCCTTATCTTATCCCTAGACCTATCTTAGTGCCACTCTTGATCATTTTTTAGCTTTAATGTGAGTCTATCCTATTCCTAGGTACACCAAAAGTAGCATTATTCCACCTCATAGGCATCTAGGGTCCTAGTTCACCAACTTATACCACCTGGACATTATTGTATCCCTTTGGACACTAGCACATTATGTTAATGTCCTAAGGACTATGCTAGTGTCCCTTAGCTCCCTACTCCTCCAATGGATATCTTTCCACTCTTCAATGTAATTTATGGTCAGACTAGACCTATATCACTTATTGACAAGCAACAAAACACTATATATACACATATTTAATTCAGTTATCTAATAGATGGACATTAGATGCAAATATTCATAAAAAACTCAAAATTAATGGTGAAATTTGTTGTCCCCCAAAAATATCACTCATTTTTGGGACAAAATTTGAACTATTTTGGTCCTATAGACCAAAATCCTCTCTTTCCCTTTCAAAAATTGTTCTGATCATTTAGGTTCTTCATTTTTCAAAGCTTTCTCAGAAATCTATGGACTCTGCAGGAAGAAATCTATAGACTCTGCATGCTTAAAACTACAGACTCTGTAGGCTTAAAACTACAAACTTCGTAGGCTTAAAACTATGAACTCTACATGCTTGAATCTACGAACTCTTTCAAGGCTCGAGAGAAAACTTAGAGAAAACTATGAACTTAGTTTTACAAAATTCATAGGTTGATTTCTACAGACTCTACAGGAAAGAACAAGTTTTTAACACTTGGTCATTTTTAGGATTGTTTCAATGGCTTGGTTCAAACAAAAGAGTTCATCAGCAAGCTTCTAAGAAAGGATTGAACAATTGAACCATTGAAACTTGAACTCTTTTGGTTTAAGGGTTCAATGGGTTCAAGGTTAAACGCATTTGGTTCAAAAATATCAAAGAGACTTAGCCAAATCAAAAGGATGAACCAATGAACCAATTGAACCTTGAGCCGAAAGAGTTCAAAGTTTAATGGTTCATGGGTTCAAAGGTTAAAAGGCAACCTCAAGCAAAGAGAGAAGCAACATGGATGATTACAAAGTCAAGTTCAAATGAAAGCGATGGTTCAACCAAGGAGCAAGAAAGTGATTAAACCAATAAAGCGATTGAACCAAGGAGTCAAGAAGGCCGCTCAAATCATTGAAATAGTCAACCAATGATGTCCTTGTAGATGTCAAATTTAAGGTAAGGGAATATCCATTAAAATTCAAATAAAGCATGAAACTTGAAGGAAGAACCAAGTGACTGGCTGAAAAGATAGCCCGATAGCTCAAATCGCAGTAGAAAGAGACAAATCTAGAAAAGACAAAATCAAAAAGAGGGAAAAGCCCAAAATATTTGTGCAAAAGTTATTCCAGTAGATGAAACAGTCTGCCAAGTAGATTTTTGAGATTGCAAATTAAAGACGTGGCCTATTTTTCCTTCCATGAAGTAAAGACAAAATGGATAGCTATGCAAATGTCAGAAGGGATAGACCAGATGATCCAAACTCGAGAGAAGACATATGGGATGAAATGACATGCAATAGTTAAGACAATGGCCCTATTTTCAATGTAATCCTTTAACAAACCTGGAAATGCATTCAAGGCATTGAATGCATAGCATGGGCTGTTCTATGAAAAACAAGCACCCAAGTCTTTTAGGGAGTGCTATATATTGTAATCTCTCATTTGTTACAAAGGAGATCTTCCCTTTACCAGAAGCGAAACTCTGCAGGAATTGAAAGGCATTACTGAAACTTTGAGCTCATATTGTAATTCATATTTCTTTAATTGAATGAGAAAACAAGTTACTTGTAGACTTTGTTCTATTATAGCTTGTGCTATCTTAGGAGATTGTTCGTATGTCTATTTCCTAGGAGCTTTCTTTTCCATTTGATTTAACAAGAAAAACTAGTGGAGGTGATCAGGAAGGTGTCCTAAAGAGCCTTGGGATGACATGGTGCCCCCATTGTTCTTTATTTTTCTCTCTCGGGTTACTGGTCACTTAGCACCCCTATTACCGATTACTTGCTACCTGAAAGATTCTTGTTTTTTGCAAGAACAAGTACTTCTAAAAGAAGAGAAGTGCCTTCTATCATTTCATTAGGATTTCTACTATCTAGGAAGGGATCTCTCTTGGCTGAGAGTTACTTCTGAAAGAAGAGAAGTACCTTCACCAATCACCCAATATTTTTCCTCTATTTGTTAGCATCATCTCTAAAAGAAGAGAGATGGATGATTTATCCTACCCTCATGTCTTACTTTCTACTTATTTATATTGTATATAGCTCTACATATTTAATAGGGAACCTCCCCTTGATGAGAGGAGAGATTTGTCCCTTTGTGATGTAGTAAACCTGCACACCAAGATGACCCATCTCCCTATGCTATGGTGATAGCAACTATTTTGGTCACCAGTTAGCTGGCCAACAAAATATTCACCCAATAGTTTTTGGCGACTCCACTTGGGAAACAGTAATTTTGTGCAATTTGGAACCTCAAGTTTCAAATTGAAACATCACCTATGTCTTGCCCATTATCATTATAACCCTAATCCATTATAGGCTCTAGTAACTCCATTCCATGTCTTACCCATTATCATTATATCCTTACCATCTTCCTCCACTTCTAGTTGCTAAAAAAGAGTGCACATTTTGAAGCCTCAAGCATCAAGTTGAAGCAGGGTTGGTTCTTTTCCATTTTTTGTTTTACAATCTGGCCACTCCACCCAAATTTTTTATCCCTATTTGTCATAATTAAATCATGGCAGTTCGAGGCCCCTAGGGTAACTCTTTTGGCCCACTCAACTTGACTCCACCTTTGCATGAACTTCCATGCAATTCAAGGAAAAATTTACCCAAATTATTTGGTGATGGGAAGGTTCATCCTAATGAACACATTGTAGCTTTTAGCATAGCCTATGATGTAATCAAGGTGGAATTTGAAGACATAACAGTCAAACTATTCATGGAGACACTACAAGGTGCTACTACAGACTGGTTCTACCATTTGTAAACTAGATCAGTGATTGATTGGGATACACTCAAAGCCAAGTTTGAAGCTAGGTTCAAGCTTGTAGAGGATGTATGTGCTTTGCTAAACTAGCTCACTTAGATGAACAAGGAACCTCATGAGCCTATGAGGGATTTTATTTCTAGGTTCAACAAGTTAAGGCACAAGATTCCCATGGTCACCCAGTCGACACCTCAAAATCTCAAATGTTTCTTCATGAACTCATAGCTGCCTGAAGTGAGTTTTCTATTGAGATGGGCTAGACACATAAACCTTGAGGCTGCTCAAGACTTGGCCACTAAGCTAGAAGATGACCTTATCTTGGCAAGAAAGATAATGAGAGATCCTAATAGAGGTAAACCCTCTTCATCTTCTGAATACTCACCCACAACCACCATTGACCCAAAGGTACAAAAGCTGGAAAATGAACTACTAGCCTTGAAAAGACAAGTGACACAAGGTATGTCTTCTACTCCTTCATACAGAGATGTACCAAGAAGGACATTCTCTAATCATCCATATTAAGGCAATGCTACCAGAGGTCAAGGGAAACCAAATCATCTTCCTTCCCCACAGAGGAACCTTGCCCTTGAAGCACCTCCAACCAACTTAGCAGTGGGATATCTGGAAATAGAACATGTTTCCTATTTCCAACTTGAGTTTTAGCAAGAAAATGATGCTGGTCTCTTCATGGAGGATCAATAAGAATTAACTGGTGACTCCCACATTGGTTTCCTAAATTACTAGGATGAACCCATAAGTGAAGGTTGATCAGTCAAAGAATCATACGTAGTATTCACCTGATTTGAGATTCAGTTAACCCAATAAGCTGATAAAGAAAAAATAGAGGAACAAACTTAGCTTGCAATTCCAATTGCTAAGCGGGGAACTACTTTGCCTTTCCAATCAAAGGACCTAGTGATTTCCAAGAAGGTTAGTACATCAAACATCTTTGCACCTTCTACTTCAACTTCATAGATCAGTCCTCCCCCTCCCAAAAATGAAAAGGATGAAATACCATCCTCTCTTCCAAGTCCATCTCAGTCATTTGACATGATTGATCATGTCAAGAAATCTAAAATTCAAATGACTGAGTTTGAATCCCTGCAAGCCAATCTTGAGTAGTTAAACATTGGTGAAGAGCTAGGTGTGGGCCTCTCTGAGGCAAAGATTGTGGTTACCCAAATGTCAGCCCCTGCTACTCAAATTTTGTTTGAGCCTTTAGGTAGGGGTAATTACTCCTTTACCATAAAGGATGCTCATGTCTCAGCTGATCAAAGTCTCATGGCTGGCAATCCAGGATTTGATCCAAATTAGGCACCAAAAAAATTGGTAGGGCATAGTACAAATCAAGAATGATCTTCCATCTCCAATGAAGAGAAACTTGATAGAAGATCAGCTTCTGATGATTCTTGGATCCTAGAATCTGATGGTAGCAATCCTTCCATAGTTGGATGCAAATCTCTGTTGCTCATATTGAAAACTACTCAAGGTGAAGAGGTCAAACTCCTTCACACCAAAGGAGATGTTGAGCTGATGGTTTGTCAGGAGTTTGATGCTAACAATCAAAGCATATGCTGGACTGAACCAGCAGAACAAAAAGCTATGGTGGTGGACCATACTGTTGTACTCCAAAATCAGCAAAAGGAACTCTTCATAGGGAGAGCAAGGAGTTATGGTTTTCAGTTTGAAGACCACGTCCTACCATGGAGCAAGGAGAAGAAAAGACCAAGAGGAAGACGTATAAAATTAGTTTCTTGGTGGAGAGTTCCATTAGCCCATCACCATTTCTAGGGGTGAAATAGTTTCCTGTTGGTTTATCAGGATGGCACACCATTTTCACTATCTCATAGTGGGTGGCATTTGAAGCACTTCAAATCTTGAGGCATTAGATAAGATCATCTATACATATGTATATTTGTATAGTCTTTAGTTCTATTTTATGGTTTTCATTTTCATTTTTGGAGCCTTTATTTTTGGGTAGCATGACTCTGTAGCCCAATGGCACACTTCAAGGCACTGGAGATTCTGGTTTCTACTCCCCTCAGCTGTTCCAAGTTTTCAAATCAAGGAAGTTCCCCAACTGGAGCCAGCTGTTGTCCCCTAAAAATATCACTCATTTTTGGGACAACATTTGAACTATTTTGGTCCTATAGACCAAAATCCTCTCTTCCCCTTTCAAAAATTGTTCTGAGAATTCATGTTCTTCATTTTTCAAAGCTTTCTCAGAAATCTATGGACTATGCAAGAAGAAATCTACAGACTCTATAGGCTTAAAACTACACTCTACAGGCTTAAAACTACGGACTCTACATGCTTAAAACTACAGAGTCTATAGGCTTGAATCTATGGACTCTTTCAAGGCTTGAGAGAAAACTTAGAGAAAACTATGAACTTAGTTCTACGAAATTGTTAGGTTGATTTCTACAGACTCTATAGGAAAGAATAAGTTTCCAACACTTGGTCATTTTTAGGATTGTTTCAATGGCTTGGTTCAACCAAAAGAGTTCATTGGCAAGCTTCTAAGCAAGGATTGAACTATTGAACCATTGAACGTTGAACTCTTTTGGTTCAAGGGTTTAATGGGTTCAAGGTTCAATACATTTGGTTCAAAAAGATCAAAGAGACTCAGCCAAATCAAAAGGATGAACCAATGAACTGATTGAACCTTGAATTGAAAGATTTTAAAGTTCAAAGGTTCAAAGGCAACCTCAAGCAAAGAGAGAAGCAACATGGATGATTCCAAAGGCAAGTTCAAATGAAAGCAATGGTTCAACCAAGGAGCAGGAAAGTGATTGAACCAATAAAGTGATTGAACCAAGGAGCTGAGAAGGCCGCCTGAATCATTGAAACAGTCAACCAATGATGTCCCTGTAGACATTAAATTCAAGGTAAGGTAATATCCATTGAAATTCAAATAAAGTGTGGAACTTGAAGGAAGAACCAAGTGACTAGCTGAAAAGATAGCCTGATAGCTCAAATCACAGTAGGAAGAGACAAAGCTGGAAAAGACAAAAGTGGAAAGAGGGAAAAGCCTGAAATATCTATGCATAAGTTATTCTAGTGGATGGAACAGTCTGCCAAGTAGATTTTTGAGCTTGCAAATTAAAGACGTGGCCTATTTTTCCTTCCATGAAGTAAAGACAAAATGGACAGCTACACAGATGTCAGAGGGGATAGACCAAATGATCCAGACTTAGGAGAAGACATATGGGATGAAATGACATGCCATAGTTAAGATAATGGCCCTATTTTCAATGTAGTCCTTTGAGAAACCTAGAAATGCATTCAAGGCATTGAATGCATAGCATGGGCTGTTCTATGGAAAATAAATGCCCAAGTCTTTTAGGGAGTGCTATATATTGTAATCTTTCATTTGTTACAAAGGAGATCTTCCCCTTACCAGAAGAAAAACTCTACTGGAATTGAAAGGCATTACTGAGACTTTGAGCTCAAATGGTAATTCATATTTCTTTGATTGAATGAGAAAACAAGTTACTTGTAGACTTTGTGCTGTTATAGCTTGTGCTATCTTAGGATATTGTTTATATGTCTATTTCCTAGGAGCTTTCTTGTCCATTTGATTTAACAAGCAGAACTAGTGGAGGTGATCAGGAAGGTGTCCTAAAGAGCCTTGGGATGACGTGGTGCTCCCATTGTTCTTCATTTTTCTCTCTCGAGTTGCTGGTCACTCAACACCCCCCATTACCAATTACTTGCTACCTAAAAGATTCCTATTGTTTGAAAGAATAAGCACTTCTAAAAGAAGAGAAGTGCCTTCTATCATTTCATCAAGATTTCTCCTATCCTAGAAGGGATTTGGCTCTTGGCTAAGAGTTACTTCTGAAAGAAGAGAAGTACCTTCACCAATCACCCAAAATTTCTCCTCTATTTGTTAGCATCATCTTTGAAAGAAGAGAGATGGATGATTTATCCTACCCTATGTCTTACTTTCTACTTATTTATATTGTATATAGCTCCATATATTTAATAGGGAACCTCCCCTTGATGAGAGGAGAGATTTGTCCCCTTGTGATGCAGTAAACCTGCACACCAGGATGATCCATCTCCCTATGTTGTGGTGATAGGAACTATTTTGGTCACCAGTTAGCTAGGCAACAAAATATTCACCCAACAAAATTAAGGTCATTGATCCCTATTCTCCCCAAATTTTCCATACACCCATATACAGTAGCCCAGAGTTATGAATACTTAGATTTATAGTCTCAAGTCACACTTAGAGAACTAAAAATGACACTCATATTAGAATTATCTTATAATTACACCAAACACTTAGGAAAAATAACTAAATCATATTTGATCCCTCCTTAAAGTATTGGTATGTAAGTAATACTCAACACATGAGGTGTTGAGGTCACATCTAGTCTACCTTGATAACACCACTTGTTTCTAATTATGCTTCTCAAATACCATAACAAATGTGAAGGCATAGAATTTTGTACATAAATCAATAAAAATAGGTTACAGGTAGCAAAATGATATTCATCTACACACACACAAACATCTCAGGGCTAGCCAAATATATACCTAGAAGTTCACTACCCCTATTACAAGAGTGCACTATTATGCTCATGAGGACACTACCATAATGTGCTACTATGTAGGGGACCATGTTTCTAACCTATAGGGTTTCTAACTCTATATTCCTATTCATGACACTCCACATAGTTTTTGTACATAGTTTTAGCTTGTCATTCATCTATCTCAGTCAGTTTCTAGCTAGCACAATCTAATCTAGTTCATTTTTATTTATAGAATTATCAAATAGTTAAATTATTTTACAAATTAGTGGTTGTAGTTATTACTATATTTATTCAATGATATATCAATCTAGCACTTTAGTAAATAAGGGTTTTACATACCATAATCCCCTTAAATTTTAAATGACTCTCTATCTATATATCTATCTCTATCTCCTTGAATATATGCACCTTCTAGATTTATCTATATTTATCGTAATCTCAATTTCAAATTCTTACAATGGTACATATTTTTAAAATCAACTTGTCAATAGACAAACTGATTACATCAACACACTTGCTCTTTCATTTTCAATCAATTTCAAGTATTTTCAATTTGATATTATATGCACTAATTATATACTATAACATGCTCTTTCTTGAAAGTTAGTGACCATCAAAGCACTTAATTTGGGCACACACAAAGACAAGGTGTGTTATACACATCTAGGTACACATTCATTTCTTTTAAAGTTATAATTTTGATTAAAATATTAAAAGTGGGGACTTTTAGATGATATTTATGGATAATATGGAACCTCAATCTTTTACACTTGGCAAACTCATACCATGGATATTCTTCTCAGCTTCGCACCTTTCTCACTTATATAAGTATTTTATATGATCTATCATGTGATCCTTACTTATCTCTTAGTTTGACCAGTCTTATGTTGATGACCCAAGACTTCTATCTTGCCAAAAATAATTAAAATGTACTTATCTTCCACCTATGCAAGTTTTGAGCCTGTATCTATTTTCTTAGTCCCTAGAAACTAATGTCTGGGATAAACACTAGCAACAACACTATTGTCCTAACTTGACGCAAGCATCCAATGCCCTAAAGTCATCCAATGCCCTAAAGTCATCCAATTTGTAAATGAAATTTATCTTAATGGTTGGCCTAAGTGATTTAAAAAAAATTATTACTCCAAAGGGATTGATATAACTATAAGATCAACCAACATCCATTCCTCACCTAGAAAAAACCTAACACATACCGAGATTCATACCAAAGAGCATTAAATTGAGAAAATATTTCATAATTTCTCCTATTTCCATATTATTTATAGGGAAAACACATATATAGGTCTGAATTATTAAAGGAGTAACCCAAGAGCTATATTTTCCAAGTTACAAGCTAGGTCATTGTTCTACTTGCTTATCACATATTGCATGATTCATACATAAGCCAACACATATGGGATAACTATGTCAATTTGAGGCCCTCTTTATAATATTGGATATGGTCATTGATAGAGTGGAATTTATGGTCAAATTGATACCATATGACTACTAACCCATTCCCCAAGGTCACCATGAAGATGAAGAATTAGGTTTTAACAATTTCATGACAAGTGAGAGTCCATGACCTAGATGTGAATGCACTAGAATGAAGGTGGAGACAAACCTAGAAGCATCTAGGTGGTTTCATATTTTTCCAACATGTATCTTGTATAAGACACCTATAACAAACTCAGACATTAGCATTGATGTAACCATCCTAGACTGATGTGAGTGTTTAGAGTTCTAGAGGTTATATTTCTAGAATTAGGTAATTATTCTAGAATCATTTTCTAGTCTGCTTTCTACCTTTTCCAAATCCATAACTGCATTGACATTAGAATAAGATAAGGGTATGTGCATAGAGTTGGGGGATAATTCTATGGACATACCCACTAACATGTACACATTATTTTTATAATGAGTATGTGTTATGGCTCAAAATAACCAAGCCATAATGTGTACATGTTATAATAATAACATATATGTGTTATATTTATATATATAAACATGTACACAGTCCTATATATAAAGATGATGTGTGTGCATTATATAAAATACAAAACAAAAACAAAACCTTAATTTCTCTCATTATATTAAACTTCTCATTCACATTTTGCTACTTTACAATCATGTTTTTCCCTCTATATATTCCTTTTACCCTATAGATCATGTCTAAATCATTGATTTTTCTATCGCATTCATGAGATCGATGATGCCACTATGAAGAATAGGTAGGTTTTGTAGATTAAATCAAAAAATTTAAATTTTTTGTGAATATTGCATAGTTTCATTTGTAATTTTTGTCCAATAGGTCATCATGCTTCACCTAACCCACTACCTAGCCCTCCACCTAATCCTCCTCCTAACCCTCTGCCCAACACTCCTAACCCTCTACGTAACCCTCATGTAGTTCCACTAGATCCCTTAGGCAATTAGGAGGATATAGTTGCTCACATAATAGAGAAAAAAAATGAAATTGAGTAGATAATTAGGATAATAAGGGATCCTACTTCCACAAACACTCATCACATGTATTTGGCTAATACCCTAGATTTAATATTAGTTCAAGCTAACTCGATAACGAGTCAAATTGATAGATGGAGGTCATATAGGGATACCTATAGGGATTAATATGCTACCAAATTGTTAGCATCTGAGTTGAATAATAAAGATATAAAAAAAGATCAAATTTGTGCCTTATTTATCAACCTAGCCACCAATGCCCCATTTCCCATAATGACCAAACATTTCCCAATCTACTGATGCCAACATAATTTGATTAAAGCCAATCTTTGGGAGAAATGGTGGATAGTGTTTGACTATCCACCTTGTAGTAACTAGGAGGTCCCTTTGTAATTTTTGATAAAACTTTATTACAAGTTTGTCCTCAATGAAATTCTAAACTACTTTGACTATGGTGTGTTTTAGGGCTGATGGAAAGGCTCTGTGCAAGATCAATCAAGTGCATGTCATGAACCTAATCGGCCTACAAGGATCCCTATCCAAAAGCCACTTTATCTAGAGATTCCTTCTATGATGAAAGAGGTTTTGGAGATAGACAGTTTACATGCACTTAATACATTTACTGATACACTCGTTAATCATACAAGTGGACTTTCAGAGATAGATGCTTGAGATATTCTAGCTAGTGGTTGTAATTGACCCCACCCATATAGATGTTATGGTGTTATATGCACTATACCTTTAGATGATGATGGTGACACTTCAAGGGGATAGGAGGATATGGTCTTGATTGATGAGTTATTAGCACACACATTTAGTTTGGATATATTGGGAGTCTTTACACACAGTATCTTTTATATAAATTTCATGTTAAATTTTTAAGTTATATTTGGAAATTAAAAAGGTAAAAATTAATTTACACATTTAAATTAAATAATGTATATGTATTTTTTTGTGTTTCAGGAGAAGACGTTGCATTTGACATCACAACTAGGTAGTGGGCCAACCCCTACTACATCTATCAATGTTAGTATAACACCATAGACATTTACAAAAGTAAAATTTCAAGTGAATCTTATATACTCTAGATGTACATTCATACACCTTAATTTCATCATTGGTAGATTTTATGTAAGAAAATATAAAATACCTAATATAATTTTGTTGGAATTTTTAGTGTTTGATGTATTGACATGGATTGGCATAGTGTTATAAACACATCCTCCATCTCAACTTTTTTTCTTTTATTTAGACTTGCAAACTATGTTTTTAATAACCAAAATAACAAGTTGAACATTTTCTTGATATCCCATTATATGTAGTTCCCATAGTGGGTCAACCCCAATCAGAAGGATTGGATGTGTGTGTGTGTGTGTGTGTGTGTGTAAGTTCATTTGATAAAAGTATTTTGGTACAATATATTTCTATCAATTTTCTAATCAAGCATAGCATGTCTTCATCAATATGCACACCACTCCTTCCTTTTAAATATTGGCCTCATATCTAGCCACTTAATTCCTTGTTATCCTAATCACATATAGTAGTTCAATCTCTATGATCGATTTCAAAAATGGTCATAACTAGAAATTCAATTCCCATTAATTCCAATTGAGTGTAATAATTTCATCTCTATCTATAGAGTTATAAATTTAGATGGCATGACCTCTTAATCCCATTATACCTAGTTAACTCCATTGGTTTTTTGGGAGAGCATCGACTATAAACCATATCCTATATCTATAAGGAATAGGCCTTGTGACCGTATACAAATAGGTGACCTCAACCCCATATAGATAGATGGGGTTGAGTAGTTTGTTACCACCACCTACTTAGGGGTCCCCAAGACCTAATATATCTAGTTGTGGAAGAGGGCCTATCTATATCCATGCACTTTCATCACTCGAGTTGCATGCCAATTCTATAATAATATAACACCTTTCATCAAGAAAGTCACCCTAAATTAATATTGAGTATTGACAAGATTATAACACCCTTTGTTGACCTCAACCTACTTGTACTATATACATATAGACCTTCCCTTATAAAAATTGAGGGAAATCTAAGGATAGATAGTTGACCTAATGTCACTTATAGAGAAACAAAAATCATGCAATTATAAATAAGACTATCCACTCACTCTTATCTCTACAATATTTAGTTTTATTTTCTATATGTTTCTTTAGATTTTGATGAGAATTATTTTATAAGGTTCTAGACAATATTAAAAGGTTCAAGTATAGATGTCCCCCATGAAAGAAACCTATCACTCTAGGTGTCTTAACATGATTAAAACTCAATTAAGTACTTATATTTTCAAAATATTTTCGTCAACTTCAATTAAGTACTTATATTTTCTACATACAATTCTTGGAGGTGTTGTTATTGGTGGAATCCATTCAGAGGGTGGTTCAAAATCATTATATATTTCCATGAAATTTTATTCATTGTTTATTTCTTCATTATATGTTTCCAAGAATTTTTTTCATTGTTAATTTCATCATTTATTTTAATTTATTAAATTTTCCTTATTATTTGTGGGTAAAGTATCATGCATAGACTCTTCATCAACAAAATCAAAAACTTTAAACTTTGAATGTGAATTTCCAACATTATCTAATTTTTTATTGCCAAATTCATCAAAATTCAATTCATTATTGTGAATTTCATCTTAATTAAATTCATTATTGTTAGTTTCATCATTATTCAATTTGTTATTATCAATTACCTCATTATCTAAGGCATTTGGGTCATTAGGGTTAGTGTTTGTACCTTATCTAGAAAAAAATACTTGCATTCATACCTTTTTTTTCTCTCTCAACTCTTTTAATTGCTACGGTGTTTTTTATTCATCTAATTCCTCTTCCTTGAATGCAAAATAGATCCCATTTTGACGAAAGTAAACAAGAAAGTACTTCAAATGTGGGGTCCAAAAAAAATTGCAACCAAGAAAGTATGTAGAATATGCAGAGTACACAGGGAATGTCAATGGGCACAACAATCTCAATTAGGAATAAAAATAGAAGTTAAAAAGTAAGTTTTTGTTTTTAATTCAAGGAACACATACGCATTATATAAATGTGTATGCATTACTATAATGTGTATGCGTTCCTTGAAGTATAGCCAAATACTATAAAAACAAGTAAAAAGCCTCATATTCAATGCATAAAGTCCACTATAATACTATAATATGATGCAATAAGACTCAATAAGAGTATAATATGATGCATAAATCCCTAATATGATGTAATAAGACTATTAGATGTTACAATAATGCTATCATATGATGCAATAAGACTATCATACAATGTAATAAGATTATCATATGATGCAATAAGACTATCATATGATGAAAAAAAACTATCATACGATGCAATAAATCTCTAATATGATGCAATAAGGCTATGATATAATGCAATAAGGCTCAATATGATGTAATAAGGCTCAATATGATGCATAAATCCTCAATATGATGCACAAATATCCAATACATGATGCAATAAGACCCTTGATAAGACTATGAAGTAATAAGACTAATTAATGATGTAACAAGGCTCAATATGTAAGACAAAATGAGCTAATTTTGTCCAAAATCCCATCATAGGTCCTTACAAAACTAGGTGAATAATGAGTTCACAAATTGACACTAATCACATTCATGAATTTATGAATTTGTGATGAAATCAAGGAACTTAGGGGTTGTGTTTATTATAAAATTAGGATTTAGGGGTAGGATTTAGTGTAACAAGTTTGTATGTGTATATGTCATGAAATTGAGGTTTAGGGGAATTGTACATGTTTAAGTGATAAAAATAGGGTTTATAATCAACATATCACAAAAAATGACATAATTTAACCCTTTCAATCACATCATAGACTCTAATTTAGGTTCAATGGGTTTAAATTGGCCACATTTGTGTTTGTATTTATATTTTTTAATAAATTAGAACCAGTTAAGCCATACATGTTACATCTAGATTATATAATTAATTGAGCCATAAATTTGGTTTAGGGCCTCAATTTTGCCCAAATCACATCCCTAATTAAACCAATCGACTAATTGGTTCAATTCATGATAGATATCTAATCATACTTAATTTTATACCAAATCATATATCATGCTCTTGTAGTTATGTCAAGAAGGGATTAAATTGGCCTCCCATGCCTCCTCGATTTAATTGCCCCAATAATTGAACCTTGTTGTGCCACATGTGTACCTTGTACACCCAAAAGTGTTAAAACTTTTAGAGATGCATCAAGTCATAAAAGTTTTAGAGTTAATAATGCCCCGAGAGGCCAAATCGAATTATATATCACCATGTGAACCTCATACGTGCTCAAAAGTGTCAGTCCTATTAGAGGTGTCAAGTCTTAGAAGCATTAAAGATCTATCAAATCCCTGAAAGGCCTGATCTAATTAGATACATCACCATGTGTGATTATTGTACACACATATATTTATGTTAGATATCTAACTATCACTTGTCCTAGAAGCATCAAATTTATCAGAGCTTCAAGATGCCCAATCTAATCAAATATTTACACATGTGTAGGTATAGTACACCTGGAGAAGTGTTAGAGTTGTTAGATATGCACATATTTGATATCAAGATATGTATGATCACCTCCAACCAATCCAACTAAGGCCCATTCAAAAATTTATCATACATACATATAAGCTAATAACACGTTTAAATATTGAAATTGATCCAATCAACACATGTCTAGTAAATAATTCACATGATGTGAGCCTTTGAATTGCCATTACTATATGAAAATTGTCATGTAGAGCCCTTTAAGCTACCATCCAAATTAATCAAGCACAAAACATTATTAGTTTTCTATGTATGTATTCAAATTATTTATATCTCTCTACCTTCAATTACCTCTACATCCAAAAGTACATTCATATTAAGTCCTACACATAAGAGAGAACACAATTCAGTAATGGACTCCTCAACCTCAAATCCCAAGCCAGAGCAAGAATTGTGAGATGTACTAATTTATTGTAGTCCACATCATAAGTTTTAAGCTCATTATAATGAAATATGAATGAGATGATTGAAGATATATGTATAAAATATATAATCTTGAAACCTTTGGCAAGGAGGTGCATACTGGTATTCTATTCTGATCAACCATCTATATGAGGTGAGTAGTTCATAATCAAAATGAACAATTATTGGATGCCTCTACTTAGCATCATCATAAGGGGAAGCAGGTCTAAGATTTAGGGGACATTATAACCTTTAATGTATCTTGAATAAGTTCAATAGAGTTTGAGTTGGTGTAACTTATACATATGTCATACTTGGTCAATGACACCATATATTTCTAAAGTATATAGGCATCCCTTAATGGTTTCAAACAAAGTCCCTAGTGTATTTAGATATTTTCTAAGTTATACATTCATCACTATAGGCACCACATCATCACTAATGGATACATGTGACCATTTCAAGTTTATTAAGCTCAAAACCACATCTTATACAAAATAAATTAGGTATCAACTTGACCAAAATATTTAAGAAAAACATGTACATACCTTGTACCCATCATTCTAATTTCCTGTCTTACCATCCCAATTACATAGTAAGCTATATAACTTTATAGTATCAGATACGCACCAAGTGTTGTCTAGCTTATTTTTGAGCTTGCAATTGTTTCATCCATGGTGCACCTAGGAGTAGTCCCATGTAAAAGACACACTCTTGAAATGAGGTGGAAATGGATGGAGTGGTCAATGGTTGTCCCATGTGTGATGGAGGGGTAGATGAAGGAGGTGCATGGAATGGAGGATTAACCATATTTTCAAAAGAGATCGTAATTTTAGGCAAAATTTGAATAATGTATTTGAATACATTAGGGGAATCTTAAATAATTGTAACAATAGAATACTCTTGATAGAATTTTAATTGGGACCTCAAAATGCACCTATTAAATTAGATGCACTAAGTGACCTTGGAGGAAACATAAAGGACTTTATTCAACACATTTTATGAATGTTTTTGGGACAATCCAAGGCATAATTCATAGGTATTGGGCTCTATTAGATATCATTCTTGAAATAGATATCCAAGAGATGCACTATTACACCAAGGGCTCAATTATTATTTCTACTTACACAAGATTATCTATACTACATAGTCTAATTCAATGGTTTTGCCACTTAAACAAATTAGTTCAAAATTTATAAATAAAGGGGTTTGGTCAAAGATATCAAAGAAACAACAAAAGGGTAAGATAGGATTTTAGGCAAGTAGGATAATATCAATAAGAAACATGAAATTTAAGGGCAATGAAGATTTTAGGTGAGTAAGGTAGTAAGGTATATCCTTGCCCTACTAGGGGAAAGGTCCCAATAGTTATGCATGTTCCAACTGTCAAACAAGGCTTTTATTAACCTGTGTTCTATTGATGAAACATATTGGTGTACATCAATATTAAAGTGTATCATAAAATGAACATGTAATATCTAATACTTTTTCAACATTTATTTTATAAAATTAAAAGTAGCCAATCACATTTTAACAAGTAAGAATCAAGTACTGATACTCTAATGCACAATGATTGGTACTCTAAAGGTTAAGTTTTGATTATAGGTTTAAAAAATGCATTTTATGACCTCTCATGATAAAATTGGTTATATTTTATAATTTATAATGTGTTAGACCTTTAAACCTTAGTTATAATTAGTTAAGATGACACATTCAAATGGATAAATTTTGTGAAGTCTAATGCAATGTAATGGCACCTCAATTCACTGTCCAAAGCAACACAAAATTTGACCTTTCCCCTATAAGGATGCACGGCTAATGGGACCTTTCCCTTATAACAAACATGAAATTTATTTCTTTTGTGTTATTTCAAAGTAATGCGTATGCGTTATACAATGCATAACCATTGTGTATTATGTTGTATAACATGTACGCATTATATAATGTGTACACATTGTATATTACATTATATAATGCATACACATTATATAACACGTATGCGTTGCTTGAATCTGAATTTAAAACTGAGCTTTTAGGCTTAAAAATGGAATGGATTTTAGAGCCAAAAGCTTGTGACTATACAACTGCAATCGAGACTGAGAGTTTTGAGAAAAACCAACAAATTTCAACTTCAATCACCAAATACACTATGGATTTCAATGTAAAAATTCAAAAAATTATTACTGTCATGACAATCATGTTGTCCTCTTTCTAAATATATGATTTTTATAATATTTGGGTAATTTTAACGGTTCAAACTATATTTATTTCTAAAAACACCTTTTTTAGGCCACTACATGTCACACCTATACATGCCTATTCATGTTTATCTAATTTTTTTCATTAATCCAAGTGCAAAACAAGTTATATGATAACAAACTAGGCTTAATTCTACACACATTAAAACAAATCATTTTTCATTTTTTTGGAGATAGTTAGGGTGGGCCACACCACTGTCTATCATTTTTTTGGTCAGTTTTTAGGCTCTACTTAATTACAAAATTAATAAAAAAAATATTCATCAAAAAAATATCAAAAATTTCATAACACACTAGAAGATCTTATCTAAATATTCACCAAAAGATTTCAAACAATATTTAACGATGCTAAAAAATGGTGGAATGTACGACCATCTATCTACTATGTTTTTTAAAAAAAAAAAGAGGTCCTCTTTAAATTTTTGATGTTTGACCTATTTATACTTAACCATTTTCCCAAAAAAAAAAAAGTTTTTTAGAAACTAAACTCAAAATGCGACAATTCATGTTTTTATACCATCTTTAAATTTTGAGTGTAGCCATCTCAAATTATCTGCAGAAGTTCACATTTATGAAATTTTAGAAAAATCACGTCCACACGTAAACCCTTTTTTGTCCCCCAATTTGATGCACTTACCCATAAGTACATTACTTCTTTGTCATTTCTATAGATAACTTAGTTTTGCTTTCTATATTTAACCTATTCTCAAATTTTTATAGCATATATTATATCTGAATTTAGCACCCATTTAACTTGCTGTAAATCTGATTATCACCTTTATACATTCTGTTTTCTATACACCCCTTTATAGATGGTCTGAAATTAACATCGAATATTTCAACATATTACAAGGTAAGTTCAAATCGATATTACAAATCAATTTAATAGTGACACCAATTTTGATAATAATCACTTATTATATTTAATTTCTTTATCATATAAATTCATTTAATTTTAAATGTAAATCGTATCATGATTATTGAAGACTTTCTCACAATATTAATTAACTCTAATAACATACTTTGTGCTCAAAAGCTTCACCATTTATTTATGTATAATATAACGATTCACATGGTATTATTGAATTTGATATGGGATTCATATTTTTCGTGGGAAAAGCATGGTGGCATTTTATTTCCATTTGTTATTACATTATTTTGGTTTCTATTTTCTTTTGGATGATTTTTTTTAATTTAATTTATTTTAATAAATTTTGTTAGCCATTTAGATTTGGGTTTTCTTTTTGTATTATTTATATATATAATTGGGATTTTTATTTCTTATTTACATACATATATTAAAATGTTTAATATTTTTTTCATTTTATTATTTTAAGTAGTCTTATTCATTTAGATTATTTATTTTTCATAAACCATATCATGCAAATGTTTTAAGTTATTATCTACATTTTTATATTCCATATCATATATTTATCTATGAAAAAGATCATTTTTTATTCCCATACATTAATTATATCTCACCCATCAAAAAAACATAACTTATATTACATTAATACTTAATTTATTATATATTCCCACCAAAAAGCATGTTACTCCACACTTACATTGACTACGCTCTGCCCATATTAGGCATATCATTATTATCATTAAATTTATTATATTACCTATTAAAAAACATAATAATTATATACTCTTCTTCTGTTCACATCAATTCTATATGGTTTATAACTCAAAAAAAAAAAAAATCTTCTTCGACATGGAGTTCTGTTCTATTAAGAAAACATTTGTATCGTAATGCATGGATCTTGGTTCTCTCCTTTGCATTTGAATCCTACAAGGTTTTTTCTCCTACTTGTAGGTCTATTCATTTCTCTTGATGTTTATACATAGTTTATGGCTCAATATTGTTTCATGGTTTATTTCAATTTAATTTATTGAATAGGTAAGGACCTCCCAACTCGTATTATTGATGATGTAATAATAATAAAATAATATTAAATATTTTAAAATAAAAAATATTTAATTAAGCATTTTGAAGACAAATTGGACTCGGAAAATTTTTAAAAATATTCAAATTTATTTCAAAAACATTAAACTCATTTCAAAAAAATGTAATCATTTTTAATAATCAAATATAAATTTTGTTGAATTATATTTTTAACAAAAAAAATTATATATATATATTTTTTTATCTTTTTACAAAATAAATATTAGTAATTTTATCACCTTGTGAATAATTAAATTCAATTTCATACTCTTGACTTAATTTAATATAATAAGGCTTTATGTTAAATACCTTTTTTTTTAATGAAATATATCTATATATTAATAATAATATATAATATATAAATAATTCGTAAACAAATAGGCAGTATGGAAGCACGCCTCGAGCCAAACTAGGCCAAGCCTAGGAAGAATTCACAAAAGATACAATAAACATCGTTAGGTGTCATTTAGGAATGAGTTATCAAAATAATATAATAAAAAAAAGTAAACATAATTAAGTTGCCAGTGCAAGACTGGAAGGCAGAAGATCTGTATCCTTCAGACCCCAATCCAAGCTAGGTAAGTTATTGCTATCTGAAATTCGCTGCCAACCAAAAACCTAAGTAGTGTCCTTATCATCTTCTAGTTGCTGAATAGGAAAAATAGCAGGAGAGAGTCTAGGGAACTTATCCAATATGTTTGTTCGATCTCTAGGTGGCACCCATTAAGCATCTGAATGCACATGAGGAGGAGCACCATCCTATCTAACAGGGGAAGGAGGTAGGGGCTACCACCCTCACTACTGTCTAGAAGGAGACATGCACTCATACAAATTGACACTATGAGAATGGCATGGAGATCGATTGCGTCAGTTACCACCTCTGGGAGGAGGACTAGCATTTCTTCTAGTAGGTCTATTATCCCTAGGCTAGGAAGGAGGAATTCATGCCATAACACAAGAAGCATATCACTAATGAGTGAGAAGCACCTGAATATGTCCAAGATTTAAGGCTACTTTATTAGCCTATAATTTAATCTACAAAAGCACATTGAAAATAATGGAAGATTTGCTGAAAGCAAAAAAATTACAATCTAAAGAAACATTACTAAACACTGTATTATTTCTTTCTTTCCATAACCAAAATAGAATCTCCACTTTGAAAGTATTCCAGACTTGGGTGTATTTAAAAGGCAAGATGGGTTTATCTCGAAGAAGGATATGTTACCACTGAAAAAATTTGAGTTGGAAAAGCCTAATAATGTCATGGATCCACGTCTAGACCCATTGGGCTTTGGAATAGTGCCAAAATAAATAAGGGATAATTTCAAGATGGTTACAAAAAGGATAGTTGGAAAGGGAAATTCTTAAATGCACAATCCTTCTGCATATAGGCAAACCTTGATACAGTACACACCAAGTGAAGTGAGCTAAATTAGGCTTCAAGCAAGCCTCCCAAATAGTTTGAAATTAAAAGCACTAGGTATGAACTGAAGAATGAAGAACCCAATGAGAATTAAGCTTATCCACCATAGGCATATAGGGAGTAAGCCAACCGTAGCCAATTTGGGAAGTGTAATTATGAAATAGGGTTTCCACATATCATTTTCAATCCTTCCACTAAGAGCGAATGAAAATAATAGATATTTTATGTAGCATTGAAGGTAGAACAACATTACAAATTTCTTCATAAGACTCTCTATCAGAGTTGGCTAACTGAAATTTAGTTTTTACCTCTTCCTAGGATAGCCAAGAGCGAGATTACTTACAAAATATGTCTTGGATAGTATGAATGCCTCTACAAAACAACTTAAGAACATTGATTCAATGAACCTCAGCTAGAGGGACTTCATTGAAATTGATAACAGGTGACCACCATAGAGAATGTGAGTTAATGGATAACCCATCTTGGAACCCTAAGCCATTCCAGAGAAGCCATGTTTTGATTTTTTTCCCATGCTTTCAAGATACTTTTAAAAATAGAGGACCCTACAAATTGAACATGAGTTTTGATGATGAGCATATTGGAGAAGCCATGTCCTTTCCATGGTTTTTTACCTCTAGGAAGCCCTAAATAAATGTAGTGTCAAAACAACACCTTCAAAGCTTCCTTGCCTTGAATGGCCTACACAATATATATGGCGCATAATGAAACTCCTTAATGAGCAATATCAATGAGACCCATACCTATGGCATCCCACGAGAGGCAGTAGTACTCCCAAACAACTATATGGAAGCCATGGCCATGGAAAAAATTGGCCCAAAGAATGTCCTTGAGAAGATTTTAAAGTTTTTGGTAAGATTTATTGAAAGGCACCCAACACGAAGAGTGGTAGACATGGGTAATCACAAGCACTTTCAATTAGATTTGATTTTTTTTTGATAATGATAAGGGCTTAGTAACCAAATACTCTAGATTTTTGCCACTCTGTCAACAACATATTGCCACAACATGGGTGGAAAT
The DNA here is from genome assembly GCA_037957365.1 of Torreya grandis. Classification (NCBI taxonomy): domain Eukaryota; kingdom Viridiplantae; phylum Streptophyta; class Pinopsida; order Cupressales; family Taxaceae; genus Torreya; species Torreya grandis. Next base: position 56,018 of record JARHVA010002549.1, on the reverse strand, counting down.
GTCTCAAAATAAAAAGGAATGCTAATAAACTTAAAAATTTCATCATGTTGAATCTAGGCCCACCCATACTTGCTAGCCTACATTGGTGGGGGAGGTATGACTTCTTGTAGCATATAGGTTTTTGCCATTAGATGCTTGAGCTAGAGGCAAGGTAGAAGGTGTTACGAAATTGCAAGGCATTGTTTGTAATATCCTCTTATTTCATAATAGTAAGGAAAGAATCATCAACAAAGTGGCCATTTAGTAATTGCATATCTTCACAAGGATTTTTTATATCTAAAGGGAGATTAATTCCTTTGACTAAGCCCCTAGCTTGGGCATTGCTAAAAAGATATCCAAAATCTTTTACTGTAAGCACATACAGGGCAAGTGCCAAGGGGCATCTTTGGTGAATAGATCAAAATAATTCAATTTTTCTGACGTAAGTCCATTAATAGAGAGGATAGTTGAGGCATATGAAAAAATCATCTAGATTGTTTGAATGAAATTTGGCCCAAAGTCCAAGGCTTTAAGCATAGCCAAGATCAAAGGCCACTCAGCATAGTCATAAGTTTTTTCAAAGTTAATTTTTATGAACATAGCTTTTTGATTAGATCTCCTAGCCTAGTCCATTCCTTCCCAAACCAAAATAATATTATCTAATATATACCTACTTTTGATGAATCATTTTTGCTCAAGGCAAATAATGTGTAGTAATAGATTAAGCAAACAGAGTACCAAAGATTTAGTAATGGTTTTGTAAGAAACATTTTGAAGGATGATCAACCACCAATTATAGATCAACTTAGGATCCCCTTGTTTAGGTATAATTTTTTTATTTTTTTTTAATTTATATTTTATTTATGATAAAAATTATTCTGTCAACTAATCAACCCTTTTGCCTATCATGAAGGTTAAATTTGAATCTTATTAGTCTAATGGTAAGGTTTTCAAGTTCAAATACGATCATAAAGATGGGAGATTTTTTTTAATATTATTAAAAATAACAAATAGGCTATTGAATATAACATATTCTATTATAATTTAGAAATCTATTTATTCAAATAATAAATGAGTATAGATATAAATATGTAAGCCATCCTATCTGACATAAAAAATCTATGAACAAGACAATCTCTTGAAAAAAAGAAATCTGATTCAATAAAATAAAATATTCTTAAGTAATAACTTGCTTTGTTGTAATAACTTTTGAATGACACCAAGATAATAAACAAGAAGTACAAGGTAAAATAGAATTAAAATAAATCAACTATGAACCAATCTTCTATAGAGCAAGTAACAAACATAACTCAATAAACAAGATAAAAGAAGAAAATAAAACATCAAACAACTAAATCAGACAACAAACTAATTAAGAAAATGTAAAAATATTAAATCTAAACTAAACTAGAACATAAACAAACTAATCTAAAACTTAATTAAACTAATCTAAAACCTAACTAAACTAAGAAACTAAACTAATTTTAAAAAATTAACTTAATAAATAAAACATAAATAAATAATAAATTAAATGCAAACTATATTAGGAATAAATAAATTAGAAAATAAATTAGATCAACTATATATTAAAATACAATCAAAATTAAGTTTAATTAGAAGTCAAATTCAAAATAGAATGCAATATAAACAAAACATATGAGTCTCAACAAAGAGTCATCTTAGTAAAATAGATCAATTTAATTTGAGAAACAATCATCTTCTTTACAAAATATCTTGAAAAGATAACTTTTACAATCAATTAGATCAATGAAATGTCATAAACAGTAAAAAGTTTATCATTATTCAGATTGAATATTTAGATTATATGCATAGGACTGCGAGAAGTAATCATCAAAAGATGTTAAACTTGAGAAACTTCAGATAATATATTATAAATGATAATATAAAATTAGATATATATGCTTTGCTTAAATAATATATTCAATCAGTACAGAAAATATCATTGATCTATTTACAAAAGTTATGTTATATCAGAGAAATTGCATAAAAGAAAGAGATAAATGATTGACTTTACAATGTATAAGTTTTCAATCCTTGTGTTCCTCTTTTTTTTCAAATAAATCTTTGATCTTCTTTTATACTTCAAAATTGGTTGAAAATAACTTGTAACTAACTTTAGTTAGTAACTTGTTAATTTAAATAATTGACTTTTATAAGTCAATTAATATTGATAATTATCAGTTAAGATTTATCTAAGACTTAAAAGTCCTAAGAGATTGATTATTTGAAAATAGATCGAGTATTTTCTAATGAGTGGAGACCCTATAATCAATTAATAATAAATAAAATTACATATTTTAATAAATCATAAGATAATTTTAAAGCTAAATATAATTCTTATCTATATTATTTCTATTATGTATATAATCAAAATTACTAAAGCATATTATATATATATCAAAACTTTAAAAGTTTGTTGAACTTCCAAAATATTATAACCAAAGTATCAAAATCAGAATGTACTTAAGTCTTAGCAACTTAAAAGTTCAACTTTGAAATAAAAATTTATTTTTTTGATAACCAAAAGTCATCAGAATCAGATAAAACTTTTAACACTAGATTTTATTTTTCATTCAAGCATTCATTATATTCTATTTCAACTATGAGAAATTAGATCAGCTTCATTCTTGACTTACTTTCAAAATCATCTACCTCCAACTTAATCTGCTTCACAAATTTGCTTTTTGTTGAAGTATCTGATTCATCCTGACTGATTGAATGCTTCTTTGAAGTGGTTAGATGTATGACAAGAATAAATTTTTTCAAACTTGCTTTTTTCACCCTATAATAGGTATTTTTTGAGGTGGTGTAGGCTTATGAAAATAATAGGGCAAGACAAGATTGACAAAATTCTTTGCATAAGATATTTCATTGGTCAATTGTGTTGGTTCATTAATATCGTGGACTTTTTCTACGTTGGGTGACTGAATAGATTGTTTGGATTATTTTTTAATTGATTAGAAGAGAATCTATGAGAATTATATCTCACTCCAAATCTATGGCCATGGCAACCTCTATTATCCTTATGATTTATAAGATTAAAGAGCATATTATTCAACACATTCCAAAATTCAAGATTAAAGACATCAAAATAAATAGATATTCTGACTTTTCTACTAATATTTATAAGGCCAAACCATCTAGCCCTAAAACTTCCTTTAAAAATTTGTCTATTTGGTGCCTCCTGATTCATACTACTAGAATTTTTATTCTTTTCTCAATTCTCATTATCATTATCTTTTCTTGAACCTAGTTGGTCCCAACCTGACTTCTTATATATAATTTAAAATATATTCAAAACCTAATTTTTATATGACTGAGTGTCAAAATAATGAATATATAATAACAATTGTATTTCAATATAGAAAACCACCAGTCACTTATAAATTTTTTAGCTATCAACAAAGTGATCATTCCATTGTCTACTGACTGAAACTGAGCTATTCTTATTGAACTTTTTTACTGTGTCAAATATAATCATAATATTTCAACTTCAAACCGCAATAGTAAAATTATATACTAATAATTTTATTTACAAAATATTATGTCATATTTTCATGCATTCTATTCTCACTACCAACTGCACATATTTCTCAAACTAAACCAACAAACCCATAATATTAAAATAAATTTTCAACAGATGTTTCATTATATAAACTGTATGTATCTCCCAAACTAGTATAGAATCTAAAACCTCTAAAAATTTATATTAACAAAAACCATTCAATAGTATAAGTCTTTGATAGGGTTGTTCTTTTTAAAAATAATACATCAAAACATCAAAAATTTACTTATCTGAGTTTTCAAGAGCATAATATTCAACACATTCTAAAATTCAAGATTAATGACATCAAAATGAATAGATATTCTGACTTTTTTACTAATATTTATAAGGCCAAACCATCTAGCCCTAAAACTTCCTTTAAAAAATTGTCTATTTGGTGCCTCCTGATTCATACTACTAGAATTTTTATTCTTTTCTCAATTCTCATTATCATTATCTTTTCTTGAACCTGGTTGGTCCCAGCTTGACATCCTATATATAATTTAAAATATATTCAAAAACTAATTTTTATATGATTGAGTGTCAAAATAATGAATATATAATAACAATTGTATGTCAATATAGAAAAATACCAATCACTTATAAAAATTTTAGCTATCAACAAAGTGATCATTCCATTGTCTACTGACTGAAACTGAGCTATTCTTATTGAATTTTTTTTATTGTGTCAAATATCATCATAATATTTAAAGTTCAAACCCCAATAGTAAAATTATATACTAATAATTTTATTTACAAAATACTATGTCATATTTTCATGCATTTTATTCTCACTACCAACTGCACATATTTCTCAAATTAAACCAACAAATCCATAATATTAAAATAATTTTTCAACAGATGTTTCATTATATAAACTGTATGTATCTCTCAAACTAGTATAGAATCTAAAACCTCTAAAAATTTATATTAACAAAAACCATTCAATAGTATAAGTCTTTGATAGGGTTGTTCCTTTTTAAAATAATACATCAAAACATCAAAAAATTACTTATCTGAGTTTTCCTTAAACCATTAACCACTTCTTACTACTCTTTACATATTCATGACTTTGAAATAAACCCCAAAAAAGTATATTTTAGATAATCATATATATTTCATGTCATTTCATTTTATATGTCAAATTTTTTGGTAAAATAATATACTCATAATTTGATGAGAAAATCATTTTCAAAACATGAGATATTCAACTACTTCAAAACCATATATTTATGAAATTGTAACTTCAAAATCAAACTGAGATACCCAAAATTATCATTTTAATAAACCATTGAAAACCCAAAACTAAAATATGCATATCCATAAAATAATCTCCATTATCCTCTTAGACATAGTTCAAACACACTATATTTCCATAAAAATGACTATGAAGAACTTATCCTTTAAAACCCCATATATGCATGAAACTATAGTTTCAAAATATAAAATATGAATAAAAACTACCACTTAAATATAATATTGAAACTAAACCCAAATCAAAAAATATTTTCTCACAAAAATAATCTTTATTATTTATTCACAGAATAACATTCGTGTATACTTGATTACTTTATATCTAAAACTGAAAAATCTTTGTATTTATCAATTTTAACTTCAAAACCAAGATAAATAAATTTATATCAAAATGAAAACCATTTTTATAATCAGTATCTCATGCACATATATAATATGATAAAATAGATAAATTTTCAATTTTCCATATTCCAAAAACTCATGCATATAGAAAGATTTAAACAAACAATTATCTCATCCAAAATTTTATACAAAATCCATCTCATGTAAACCTTAAACATTGTATTTCTTCCATGTACCATTCATAGTTAAAATTATAATATTTTTTTTTTAAAACTTATTCATTTTATAATCATGGCTTATTTGTCTGTGCTTTCAGTAACTTCCATTTGTAATTTCTATCTACAACTTTTTTCAAGCTATCTGGTAGAGTATCACTTCTGTAGGTCAATGTTATAAAATTATCAACCAAATGAAAGACAATATATTTTTAACCCAAGTCTTGTATGTTAACTATATGTGCCTATGTGCATGTTTGCTATTAGCTTATCATTTGAGGAAAATAATTAACAAACCACTAACTCATTTAGCAATGTTTTTAAATTTGGTCATGACTAAATATTTTATAAAACACTTACTAAATTACATAATTTTAGACAGGTATTATTATCATTTATTTCATCTAAACCACATTTAATCTCATCAAGATCTCTAAGCATCCACTATGCTTTACATTTACTCTAGCTACCAACTATACTACTGATTAGACTGTTAATTATCAACTTACCGCATTGTGTACTCAATAACATGAGCTTCGAATTACACAAACTTTAATCTCAAATCATCTTCAAAATTAAAATAATAACCCCTAAGTCCATGTTAAGTCTTCGTGCCTCAAGATACCAATGTTTACATTATTTAATTAACCAATAAACCTTTGTAATAAAATCATCACCCACAACCATTTTAGAGTCCCTGATAAGTCCACCACTTTCAATGGATATTTACCATAAGATGGTATTTGGTTTTATAATATTATGACCTCTTAGGTATAATTAATAATCTTTAGAATAATATCTTACCTTGAATGTTATATCATATTCATTTAAATTATAACTCATATAATGTCATTATCAATCATGATAAGTCCATATATATTTACAATTGAACTATGAAAAAAACTAATAGAAAACCATTATAACAAGTCCATAATACCTTTCAATTATGATAAAATCATATGAAATATTTCTTTCTCAAATAAAAAATATTGAAGTAAACACTTCAATTGGAAGCAAATTGATCAGTTATATTAACTAAACCCTCATGACTAAAAACAAAAATTGACAATGATATATATATATATATATATATATATATATATATATATATATATATATATAACAACAAAAATTCACACACACACACACACACACAGATTAAAGTGGTTTCAAAAAGCATTTATGATTGAATAAATAAAATTTGCATATATATATATATATATATATATATATATATGCTTTTCAAAAAGCATATATATATATATATATATATATATATATATATATATATTGATTTTAGTCATATTACCAAATCATTCAATTGAAAACATGTGAATTCATAAAATTACTAATTGACTAAGGTCTTCGACTTTAGTTTTATATTTTATGACTAGGGCAATTCAATGGCAAATATGAGTATAGCTTTTTTTTTTTATTATAAAGTTATAAAAATTAGGCAACACTAACGACCTTGCTAGTCAATTTTGAATAATAAAATTGAGTAATAATGAAATTACTTATTATAATAATGATAATATTGAGAGTATGATCCAGGTAAATCATTTTTCAATCAGCTATGTGTAAACCTCTAAATAATAACTTTCAATAAAAGATGAGATGTTCGAGTAGCGTGATACAAAGAAAAGAAATGATGTAATAATGAAGTTTGGGTTGGATGAATAAACAAATGTAAATTCCTCTAATACAATATCTTGAAATAAAGTATTACTTTAACAACTAATTATAACTCAACATATATTATGCATGTATAAAGAAAACTAAGCTTATAAAGAAAAATATCTTAAAATAATTGATACTTACAGTTGTATTGTAACATCTTTGTATTCTCCCTCTATAATATGAAAACTTTATCCACTTGAAACACTTGCTGATCTTTCAAAAGTAAAAGACAAATAAAAATAATAAGAAATAAAAAAAATAAGCAACTAAACAACAATGAAACAAGATAGAAAAAAAACAACAAAACCAAAAAAAAAGAAATAAATAAATTTAAAAGAAAACTAATTATGAAATAATTTCAAATGATAACCATTAACTAAATAACATAACCAGTTTTAGTCAAGATCTTTAAAATGAAAAGTATTATTTTTAAGTATAATTGCAACTAGAGAATGATCAATATATAATAAATCAAATTTATGATACTTATCAGTTACTTCATGAGCTTTATCCCAGTATAGAGCTAAGTCACCAATTTTCAATCTTTTATTAAAAACTTTCTTATCAAAAAACTTTTTCAAATTTTGTTTAGTGTTTTTTGGTTTTTATAATGTTGTCACTTTTGATTCATCAAGAGAAATTAGATCATATAATTTTTGTTCAATCAAATTAGTATTTTAAAAAACATATTGTATATTCGTTCTAATTAAAGAAATCTAAAATTCTATCAGTAAGGTGGCTTCGAATCTATATATTAATTTGAAAGATGACTAACCAATTGTTACCTTGATAATAGTTCTATTTACACATAAGGCTTCAAAAAGTTTAAGATGTTAATTATGTTTATTTTCACAAACTGATTTCTTCATGATTAAAATCATATTTTCATTTGTTGACTCAGCTTTAATATTATTTTGAGGGTAATATTTAGATGAATGACTAGATATAATATAATATTTTTCTAAAAAATTTAAAAATTCATTCAAAATAAACTGAGGTCTATTGTAAAAATGATTTAATAAGAAACTCCAAACCTGAAGAAATTTTGATTTTCTAAAAATAAAATTATTTCACTTGTTATATAATTTTTAAGTGCTTTGGCCTCATGCCACTTAGTAAAATAATTCATTGTTGTTAATATATATCTATCACCTACTAATTAAAGAAGATTTATATCTCAAATAAAGTCAATACCCCATTTTGTAAATAATTTTTCAGAGATAACAAGATTTAAAGGCATTGCAGGTAATTTATCTCCACCAACAAATATGCATTGACATACAAAAATGAATTAACTTATAAGCATCTTAAAATAGTGTAGGTCAATAATAACCTACTTATGAAATTTTATAAATAGTGATTTTTATGATACAATGTCCACCACAATTTTCTTAATGATAATATCTAAGAACTTTTTGGGTTTGATCATGCGTAAATTATTTAAATAAAATATCATCTTTATTTTGATAAAATCGATTGTTTTTTTAATAAATTGAAATTTAAAAATTTTAAGCATAAAGATTGTTTTTGTTTCTTATCATAATTATCAAGATAGACTTGATTTTAAAAATTAAAAACTTAGTCATAATACCAATCATCTTCAACCAACATACAATCTTATTCATTTATTTTAAGACCAATAGTGAATGAGGCTTTGCATTCATATTATTGTCAACTAACAAGACCAAAATATTAATATTTGAAGAAGCATTTTCAGCTAAATATTTTTTCAAGTCATTACCCTCAATTATTTTTTAAGTTATAAATTTAATATCAAACTCTTGAATTCATAATATCTATTTTACAAGTCTTCTTTGAATGGTTGGTTATTTCAAAAGATAAGATAAAATATGTACACTAGATAGTACTATTAGTTTATTTTTCATCAATAAATAATGAAATTTGATTAAAGAGGAAACCAATGAGAAAACAAATTTATCAATAAGATAATATCTAGTTTTAGCATCTTTCAAAATATGACTCATATAATCAATTGGTTTTTCATCATTATTTTAAAATTATTATGTAAAAATAAAATTTCAATTGCTTTTTTGATATCATTAACATAGAGAATGAATACTTTATTTAAATTTAGTTTAGTAAGTACTAGAGCACTTGCAATGACATATTTTACATTATTAAATATTAAATCAACACCTTCATCTCAAGTATAAAACTTATCTTTCTTAAACAATAATTGTAAAGGATTAGACTTATTAGTAAAATTTGATATGAATTTCTTAACAAAATTAATTTTATCAAAGAAAGATTGTAAACTAGATTGATCTTTCGGAGAAGGTGATTCTTTAATAGATTTAATATGTTTAAGATATATGAAAATGTCATCTTTAAAAATGATATGTTCTAATAATTTACCTTTGGTAACACCAAAATTGATTTTTTTATATTCAAAAAAATATCATACTTTCAACATCTTGTAAAAACTTCACGAAAATGATCTAGATGTTTTTTACATTTTTTTGAATTACTGATAAGATCATCAAGGTAGACCTGAATAGCAATGTCAATCAAATCATTTAATGCAATATGCATAGCTATTTAAAAAGTATCTCCTGCATTCATTAATCCAAATGACATTCTATTATAATAAAAACTCCCTATATGAGTACAAAAAATTATTTTACATATTTTTAAGATTTATAAAAATCCCATTATAACTATAAAATTTATCTAATAATGACATCATTTTTGATCCTGTAACTTATTGTAAAATCTGATCTATACTTGGTAGAAGACAATTCTATTTTAATTCTAGCTTTTTTCAAGTCCCTAAAATCAATACATAATCTAATATCATCATTTTTCTTTCTAATTGGCACTAAATTAACTACTCATTTATAATATTTTACAAAAGAATTGACATCAACATTAATCATTTTATCTAGATCTTTGTTAGTGGTGTTCTCTAAAAAAAAGTTAACCCATCATATTTTCAATGTTACTAGTTTAATTCCTAGTTTTATAGGTACATCATGTTTAATAATATCAATATTGTAACATTTAAGATATATGTATGACCAAGCAAATACATCAATAAAATTTTAAAATAATTTAATTAATTTTACCTTCTCTTTTATAGTATCTTGAATTCTTAAATACACATATTTAAGATCCTTCTTTGTACCTAAATTGATAGAAATAGTTTCACTCATAATTCTCTTGGATGGTTCTTTCATTATAAAAAATTTATACTAATCATTATGTGTAAACATAAATTTCAAACTTACTAAACTAGTAGACAATTTATTAGTACTTTATTATAGATACTATCCATAATTTAATATATAATTATCATGATTAAAATAATTACATTTAATAAATGTATGTGTTCATCATAACTAAAAATAGGTCAACTATAATTCAAATCTATAATTTTAGGTTAAATTTTTAAATAAAAAGAGATGTCTATGGTTGGTTCACTCTCACATAAAGTTGGATTAGATGCAACAATGATGAGTTTATCAGTGTTATTATTATATTATCTAAGTATGTGAGTGATATTGAAAGCTTTGAAATGTTCAAGTAAAGATCATTTTTTTTAGTATAACAATGTAGATAAGTTTGATTAGTTTTGTATTTTTTTTTAACTTGTCTAACAATCAATTACAAATCCCTAAAAATTTCTAAATATTTAATATTAAGTCCAATAGATTTTTCCAAATCTAAACATAATGCTTTAAATTTATTATTATTATTATTATTATTATTATTATTATTATTATTATTATTATTATTATTATTATTATTTAAAGATAATTTGTAAACATAAAAGAATATCTTACCAACATGAGAGATTAAATAAATTTCAACACCATTTTCTTGTTGAGAACATGATCCATCAAAATATAGTGACCTTAAAATATTTTTTTAGAAGAATTATTTATGTTGATTTTATAGTTCATCTAAATTCATCAATCATAAGTTCTAATTCCTATATCAACATTAATAACAATGGAAGAAGTGAATGATTATATAGGTGTACTAGACCATTCCTCTTTTTATATTAAAAAATATCATTACTAACGGAAACCCATGTAATATTTTTTCTGACAAAGACATGTATTGCTTTTGACCAATCTCTTCTTAATAACATAATATAATTACTAGGAATGTCTAAAATTTAGAGATTAGTCATACATAAAATTATTTCATCTTGAACAATCTTAATGACTGTCTCAAAACTTACTACAACTTTTAGTTTGTCTTGAATCAAATTTAGTAAGCTTCTTGTTGTCAATTTCATAAAAAGTGCCTAACTGATCTACAATAAATTTAGGCATTATATTCTTTAAAACACTTGTATCTAAGATATAATTATGGATTATCTTATTAGTAATTTTAACTGAAACATAAAAATGAGGTATATAATATGGAGGAAGATCATAACTTTAATATAAATAAATATTTATTGATTATTATTTTTTTGTAAGTCTACATAATTTTTAAGATTCTTAATAGCTTCATTAGTTTTATCAAGTTATCCTAAAAGGTTGACTGCTTGTAATAATAAAAATCTCATTTTAATTGTAGATAAATAATCAATTATATTATAAGCTTTAGCATTAGATAGTAAAAAAAAATTAGGCTTACAAAGCTGATATTGAGTATTATAACCAATTGATAAAAGATTTTTATGAGAAAAATTATCAGATGAATTACTTGAATAATTATTATGAATTATTTTACCTTTATGTTTTAAAAAATAATCATTATCTGTTGCATTATTATTTTTAGAATAATTATAATCTTTATTTCTAGTATTAACAATATAAGCACCTTCATTTTCTGATAGATCATTAAGAACACACATGTTTATGTTGTCTTCTAGATCAATAGATATATTATCTTTTTATTGAACAATTTTTTTAAATTTTTGAATAACAATACATGAATCTAGATCATGATCCAATTCACACACATTATAGTAATGAATATTTTTTTAAACTTTTACTTTTAATAATGTTTCTATTTTAGATCATTTTTTAGAAGGTTTAAGATCATGAGGAATCTTTTGATGCAACTTAGTAAATCTCATAATGAAATGGTACATAGTCTCACTTGGATCAAGAGCAAAATTTATGATATCATTGACTAAATCTAAATCTTCTTTAGCTTTTCCAAAAGCTAGTCCTAGCCAGTATTCAATATATTTACAAGTGCTAATAGATTTAGTAGGTAAACTAACGAAAGCTTGATAAGCTTTCGCTTCAAGTGTTTAGGAATTTTTTTATTAAAAAAAAATCACTTGTTATACCAAGAGTATCATAAACAAATTTAAATTCATCTAAATGATCTTCCCAAGAGTTCTCAGAAGATTCAAAAAAATTAGTATATTTAATCATTTTAGGGAAGGTAACTTACCTGAACGATTTTTAATGTTAAGTGGATTTTTAAAAATTCATGGATTTAAAATCATTTATTATTCTACTTAAGATTCAGAACCAATATCTTTTTCAGTGAGATCATCCTAATCTCTATTGTTTTCCATACCTAGAATTATATTTTGTATCCTCTATTCTGCTTGATCTCCCATTAAAAGTTTCAACAAATTTTTCTCCCTGAATTGGTTGATTTTATTAAACTTGATTTAATTATAGATTTATATCAATAGATTTAGAAGGCATAACTAGATCATCAATTAGAAAAAGTTAGAAATAAAATAAATTCTAAGTGTAAGATTAGCAGTTAAAACTTTAACTCTATCTTCTTGAATTTAACTATTTATGTTTAAAACATCTTGTTAAGTCTCATGAGTAAAATTAAAATACCAATCTATCTCAAATTCTACAATTCTTTTTTCATTTATGACTTGTATGATATGCTAAAAATTATGAGGGTGATCATACCAATAATAACAAGTTAAATTAAAATAAACATCAACTTGATCATCAACAATATCAATTCTAGATTGAATAATAGGAGGTTATCCTCCAAGTAACATGAGCAAAAAGAAAATACAGCTTCAAATAAATATTTTTTTGAAATCTATCCTCAGCAAGGTCATCAAATTTGTTGATGATGAATTTTTTTTGTCAATTAATCAACTCTTTCATCTATAGTGAAGGTTAAATTGAAATAATACCAGTCTAATGGTAAGGTTCTAAAAGTTCAAATACGATCGTAAAGATGCAAATTTTTTTTTTAATAGTCTATGAAATAAAAAATAGGTTATTGAATATAACATATTTAATTATAATTAATAAATCCACTTATTCAAATAATAAATTATTTTAGATATAAATATGTAATCTATTAGATCTGATAAGGAAAGCCTATGAACAAAATAATCTTTTGAAGAAAAAAAATTATTTCAATAAAATAATATATTCTCAAGTAATATCTTGATTTGTTGTAATAAATTCTAAATAACATCAAGATATTATATAAAAAATACAAGGTAAAATAGAATTAAGATAAATCAACTATGAATTGATCTTCTAAAACAAGTAACCAGACATAACTCAACAAATGAGATAAAAGAAGAAAATAAAACATCAAAGAACTAAATCAAATAACAAACTAATTAAGAAATGTAAAAGTATTAAATATAAACTAATCTAAATAATAAACAAACTAATTTAAAACTTAATTAAAATAATTTAAAACCTAATTAAACTAAGAAACTAAACTAACTTAATAAAGAAAATTAGAAATAAATAGTAAATTAAATGCAAACTATATTAAAACCAAATAAAGTAGAAAAGAAATTAGATCAATTAGATATTAAACTAAAATCAGAGTTAAATTAAATTAGAAGTCAAAGTCAAAATATAATACAATATAAACAAAATATGTGAGTCTCAACAAAGAGAGTCATCTTAACAAAATAGATCAATTTTATTTGAGAAACCAACATCTTCTTTATAAAATATCTTGAAAATATAACTTTACAATCGGTTAGATCAATGAAATGTTATAAACAATAAAGATTTCATTATTATTCAAATTGAATACTCAGATTATATACATAAGATTGCAATAAATAATCATCAAAAGCTATTAAACTTGACAAACTTCAAATAATCTGTTATAAATGATAATATAAAATTGAATATACTTACATTACTTAAGAAATATAATCAATCATCAGACAAAGTATCATTGGTCTATCTACAAAAGTCATGCTATTTAAAAAAATTATAAATAAGAAAAAAATAAATAATTGATTTTGCAGTGTATAAGTCTTCAATACCTATATTGTTCCCTCATTTTTCAAATAAATCCGTGATCTCTTTTTATACTTCAAAATTGATTGAAAATAAGTTGTAACTAACCTTAGTTACTTGTTAACTTAAATAATTGACTTTTACAAGTTAATTAATATTGACAATTATTAGTTAAGATTTATTTGAAACTTAAAAGTATTAAGAGATTAGTTGATTCATTCCCTCCTCTAAAAAATTGTCTATTTGGTACCTCTTGATTTATAATATCATAATTTTGATTTATTTGCCAACTCTTATTATTATTATCTCTACTTGAACCTGATTGGTCCTAGCCTAACATCTTATATATAGTTTGAAATATATTCAAAAATTGATTTTTATATCACTAAGTATCAAAATAATGAATATATAATAACAATTGTATTTCAATATAGAAAATCACTAATTACCTATAAAATTTCTTGCTATCAACAAAGTTATCATAAAAATATCTACTAAATAAAATTGAATTATTCATATTGAAAACCTCTGACTATGTCAAATATTATCATAATATTCCAACTTAAAACCCTAATAAAATTATATACTAATAATTTTTTTCCAAAATACTCTACCATATTTTATTACATTTCATTCTCACTACCAACTACACACAATTCTCAAACTAAACCAATAAATCCATAATATTAAAAGAAAATTTCAATAGAAGTTCTATTATATAAACTGTATGTATCTCCAAAACTAGTACAAAATCTAAAACCTCTAAAAATTCATATTAACAAAAACTATTAAATATTATAAGTATTTGATAGGGTTATTATTTTTCAAATAATATTTTGAAACATTAGAAAATAATTTATCTGAGTTTTCCTTAAACTATCAACTACTTCTTACTCCCCTTGACATATTCATGACTTTGAAATAAACCTATAAAAACTATATCTTGGATAATCATATATAATATTTCATACCATTTCATTTTTTATGTCAAATTTTTTATCAAAATAATATACTCAAAATTTCATGATAAAACCATTTTTAAAACATGAGATTTTTAATTACTTCAAAGCCATGCATTTATGAAATCGTAACTTCAAAATCAAACTGAGATACCCAAAATTGTCACTGTAACAAACCATTGAAAACCCAAAACTAAAATATGCATATCTACAAAATAATATCCATTATCCTCTTAGATGTAGTTCAAACACACTATATTTCCATAAAAATTTTCTATGAAGAACTTATCTTTTAAAACCTCATATATGTATGAAACTATAGTTTCAAAATACAAAATATGAGAAAAACTATCACTATAACATAATATAAAAACTAAACCCAAACTGAAAAATAATTTATCGCAAAAATAATATCCATTATTCATTCATAAAAGAACATTTGTGTATACTTTATCGCTTTATATATTAAACTAACAATCTTTGTATTTCTCGGTTTTAACATCAAAACCAAGATAAATAGATTTATATCAAAATGATTGCCATTTTTATCATCAATATCTCATGCACATAAATTATAATAAACTAGAGAGATTTCAAATTTCCATATTCTAAAAGCTAATTCATGTAGAAAGATTCAAATAAATAGTTATCTCACTCAAAATTTTATACAAAATCCATCTCATGTAAACTTGAAACATTGAATTTATTCTATGCATTACTAGTAGTGAAAATTATAACCATTTATTTAAAGATTATTTATTTTCTAATCATGGCTTACCTTTATACACTTTCCAACAACTTTTGTTTGCAATTCATGTTTACAACTTTTCCCAAGCTATCCAATAGAGTATCGCTTTCATAGGTGAGCTTTACAAAATGATCAACCAAATGATAAATAGGTTATTTGTAACCCAAGTCCCATGTACTAACTATCTGTACCTATGTGAATGTATGCTATTGGATTATGAAATCGAGGAAAGCAACTAACAAACCGCTAACTCATTTAGTAATGTTTTCAAATTTGGTCATGACGAAGTCTCTTTTAAAACACTTATCAAATTGCATAGTTTTAGGCATGTAATGTTCTCATTTTTTAAATTTAAACCATCTTTCATCTCATCAAGATATCAAAGCATGTACTATGCATTTTATTTACTCTTTTTGCCAATTATACTGTTGATTAGATTGCCAATTATCAATTTGCCACATTAGTGTACTCAATAACATGAGCTTCAAATTAACCAAAGTTTAATCTCAAACCATCTTTGAAATTAAAAAAACCACCCCTAAGTCCATGTTAATTCTTCACACCTTGAGATACCAATTTTTATATTATTTAATTCACCAATAAACATTTATAATAAAATCATCACCCATGACCATTTTAGAGTCCATGATAGGTCCACCACTCGTGCATCTGTTGTTGGACTGTTCTGATCCTGACCCTGTAGAGCTCGTAGTTTCAAGCTATTCACTGTTGCACACACAAAATTACAAGATAACCAAGCAAAGTACACTTCTCTATCACTTATAGTATCACATGTAGCATAACTCCATAGCTTCAGCTTTCAAATCCTTTCAAAGAATGGCCGCAACCATTATAGAATGTTTTTAATCCATTATTAGAATCTCTTCATCAAAACAGAAGCATAGCATCAGAATTTTGACAGATAATTTCTAGGTCACAGTTTCCTCTGCCTCACTTATCTTAACAAAACCCGGTCTAATGTAAGAGCTATTCAGTCCTTAACATTAAAACTCGCATCCATATTAATCTCTAATATGCATTCATGTCGAACACCCAAATCAAAACACATATATCCCCATTTGAAGCAACAGAAATGTTCTAACAATATACGAATTAAACCAGCTGAAAGACAACAGAAGGCTACGCTTGGCCAGGATATTAGAAAGATTAACTAATAATAATGGTTGCTTTGGTCCGATGCAGAGACATCACATTTTCAAACAAGATTCAGAAAAGAATGAGAAGGTGCAATCTATACATAAGTAATTGAACTCACATCTTTTTTTTGTAGTTTTCCAAGTCCATGTCACTTTGCAGCCTTAGTCCAATACTGCTCAAACTTTGTCAAAACGTCTTACACCATGGGTTCAACGCTGCATCCATCTTAATTGCTATCATCTTAACTGCAATTCTTTAGACAACTATTGGGGTCTATATGTTTCATTTAGCTCATTCTTTTTGGTTTGATTTCTTTGTTTTCAAAGAGCATGGAAATATATTACTGTGGCTTACAATAGGTGGCTCCACTTTTATACAACAAATTTATCATCGAGGAACTATTATTTTCCCCAACTCGACACCAAATCAATCCAAGACACTCAGATTCCCGTCTATGAACACGGCCAAATATTTTAGTATCCATAATAACAAATGGTCAACTTTGCTTCATTCTGGTAACTACACCTTTGTTGTATTGGGCAGATGGAAGCTCTCCAATGGTGATCATCATATGCACACATTCTGTTATCTTTGCTATCTCTTTTTTCTTTGTTTCTTCTATCTCTACTTTCCACCTTTCAGCTCTTGTATGTACTTCTGCAATTGAATTTTTAGTGTGCTCACATGCATGGGCTTTTATTCGTTGTGCATTCTCATGAGATTTTGACAGTATCTTCTCAACCTTCACCTGATCATATTCAAATATAAATTAGTCTCTCCATCTCCTGCTGAAGATGTTGTGAAGTTGGCTTCCTGTAGTTCTTTAAAGAATCTTCTTCGCACCAGTGACCTCCATCTCTGCAAGCTTTTGCAGATGCTGGCGCTCCCCAGCCTTAGCAATCTTCTTCCTGCAGCTCTTGCTGGTGGAGAGTGCAAGCAGGGCTGAAAGGGGAAACTTTTTGGCAACAGTTTGATTCCTCAGATCCAACAGATATTCATTCAAATGTCTTCATACATACTACTCTGCCACTCCATTGCAGACCTCTCCTTTTCTTCAACTCAATCGGAACAACGTTCCATTCAGTCAAGGATTCAACAAATTCTTTGCGCTTTTCACACCACCTACGCTCCTTGCTATTTTCTCTACATACTTTAGTCCTTCCTCCTCTTTAGCAATTTTTTTTTTATGAGAGGTCCTTACCTCTCTTCCTCTCTCCTATGCCCTGTTCATCTTCTCTTCTTTCATCTATATTTATTTTTTTTTGTTTTTGCTATATTTTGGGATTAAGAACCTCCTTCAAACCTTTACGCCCAACTTGGGCTCAGGGAAAACAAATACAGTTTTTGATACTAAGGTTGAAATTATTTCAACCATTTCTCCATTATTCTCTCAATAGCTCAACAATTTTTGTTTTCACTTTTACTTTTTACAATTACTCCTAAATTTTAACATTTTAGAAGAAAATACAATAAATTCAAATTTTAGTTTAATCATGACCATGTCTTGTGTAGATGCTCATGCATCATACTCTCCCTCCAGAAACAATTTGAACCTTGGTTCAAATGAACTGCTGCCTCCATGCTTTAGTCTTTACTATATGCCTGGATTCCAAGGTCTTCTTGTCAATGATAATGCTTGAATTTTTCTTTGCTGGTCTTTGCCTTTCATCTTGCTTTTCTTCCTCTTCTGGTATGTTCTTCTTCTCATCTGTTTCTCAGCTGCTATGTCCCATCTCCATGCTTCTTCATCTTCATATACATCTTCAAAGTTTTCATCTTCCATACCTGTATTCAAAACATCAAAAGTCACCTTAGTAGAAAAACATTGAGGCCATGAAGCCTCTTGGCTGCCTTCACATTTCTGCTCTTGTTTCTTGACCAAAACTACCTTGGTCTCATTGCTTTGCTCTTGTCTTGCTCCACTCTTCCCAATGCTGCCTTCACCATGGCTTGTACCTTCCTTCATCTCTCTTGAATTACCAAAGAGCTCCTCTATCATTCTCAACTCTACTCTTAGTGAGATCTCATCTATCTCACAATCTTCATCAAACTTGGGCTTATCAACCTAAATGATTGCTTGTTCCTTACTAGCCTTACTCTTCATCTCATCACTCAACACAAACTCATCCAAATCTTCATGTCCTATATCAAACTTAGGACCAGATTGTCTTTCATCCTCTATAATTACATTCATCCACTTTATAGTTTCTTCATACAAATCAGCTTCTTCACCAACATCAGTATATTCATCAAAAACAATTGCAGTATTCATACCTTCTGTCTCCTTGCTTTCTTCAATTGCTGCCTGAAGCCATCTTGTTTGTTCTGCTGCATACTTTCTCCTTTTGTCAACATCCATCCCTTTGGAAGTCTCTCCTTGCTACATGTTAGTCCTTACAGCCACTTTTCATTTCTCATTTTCCATGAAAATATCATTAAATGATTCAAACAAATCATTATCCCTTTCATTGCAAACAATTAACTTACCTTTCCATGTACTTGTGTCATCCTTTACCTTTTTCCATTGATTTCTTGGTGTTGTTACCTCAACACTCACATCTTCTTCACTCTTAGCCTTCTTAGGCACCCATACTTGTTTCTTCTTCTTATCAATTAACTTCTCAAGCCATTTAGGCATCCTGTAACCATTCTCTTTTGACAATACTGAAAAACCAACTTTGTTTGTCCTTTTATTTTCTTGCACATTCATATGAGAAAAATCAATCTTATAAGATAAACTTGCCTACTTGCTTGCTTGTGTGCTTCACCATCCACTTAAGCATTATGTAGCCATGATTGACTGCTTTGTGTGAGGACTTCATCTTCCTCTTGCCTCTTCTAACCTGTGTATTAACATCTTCATGCTCACAATAACAATCAAAATCAGCACTTAACACTTCATTTACCTCTTTGATAGTTTGTTTCACGGAGCAATCTTTCTCTTCCTTTGTGCTTGGCTGTCTTCTTTCCTCTTCCTGACATTTAATGGCATCTTGGAATTCAGCTTCATCTCCCTTATCAATAGCAAACTCACTTCTCTCTCCTGCACATTCACTTGTGTATTTGGTGTCTTCTCCTGCACTAATATCTTCACTCTCTAAGGCCCTTCTCTTGACCTTCAATAGGCTGCTCATACCTGCAATTACCCACTCAAAAACAACATTAAATACAAAAACAAGAGACCATAATGTCTCCATGAGTATCCTTTTAATGGACATTCTCATCTTTCCAAGTGCTCTTCCTGGCACTTCATCTTTTCTTTCTTCTCTCTTGTTCTCCTCAATGAGAACCTTCTTCACAACTTCTTCCTCTTGCTGCTCACTTGGCAACCTTCTTATCTTCTTCAAGCCTCTGTGGGCTTCTCTCTTCATGGCAATCTTCTTTTGCCATCTTCTCCTTTTCACTAGGAGATCTATTGGCCACTTTATCCTCTTCTTCATTGGCCATACCCATGCTTTCCTATTCAACTGCATCCAAGACTCATACTCATCTTTAACCTTAGCTAATTCTTTCTTCAAACTAGCAATTTCTTTATCAAAATCAACATTAGTCATACCTTTGATGCTTGCTTTCCTCTTTCTGCCCTCATATACCTTGCTGCTCTGTAGTGCCTTCAATAATGCTTCCATCTCTGAGATCTTCACCCAAGTCTTTTCCACCTTGGTCTCTTGATCCCTTGTCTCACCCAAGCCTTTCTCCTTGACTGGTCTTTTGACAATCCACATGATCTCACCTAGGCCTTTTGCATCCTAGTCTTTTGATCCTCTTCTCTCAATCCTGCAACAACTCTTATATAACACTTCATCAAATACAAATCATAAATCCAAGCTTACCTTGCTTTGGATCTTCTTCTTGAGCATCCACTTGATTCCTTACTTTTGCGCTCTCCAAGCTTCAAACTCCATCCTTTACCTCACCTAAGTCTATTTCA
>JARHVA010002549.1:0-30000 GCA_037957365.1 Torreya grandis | reverse complement strand
GACCCTGAACATTCCATGAAAAGTAATTCATAGATGATGGATGTCAAGAGTCATATCCTTGAAGTCTAACCCTTCTAAGGCATCAAAATAATTCTATAAAAAATGCCCACTATTGACATTTTAAAAATGTCCATTTCAACTTGTCTTCTCATAACATATTCAACTTGAAACTCTCCTTCCTCTAACTCTTTGCACCTATCAAGAGGGCTACAAGAGCTTTTGGGTGCATTTCTTCAAGTAGGAAGTGGTAGAGAGGGTGGATACATGTCTAAAAAACTAAAAGATCTAGGTTGAGAAGCCCCTGGACCATGAGATAGAACATTGGCTGCAAGAAGGGTGTTGTAAACCCTATGTTTTTCTATCATTTTTGGAGCTTTAACCTTTGATTGAGAATAATATTTATTAGAAGTACCGTGGTCCTACAAGCCATTATTGGTTGATAGATTACCTCCTTTGGGATTTCCTTCATTTAAAATTATAGATTTATTTTGATTTTTCTTCTTCCCTACCGTGGTCCATCCATCCTCAACTAGTTTTTTTATAGCTTCCAAAGAGGGCTTAGGAGCAGAGGTTGAGCAATTGGGAACATTGTTATGGACTAGCTAAAGGGGATAGTCCTAAATTTTATAATCAATGGCTTGGGAGTGAAAGCAAGTATTGGACAAATTGATATATAGAACAAGTTGGGAGTGTCTCACATCACCAACTTGAATCTCCAAAAACTATTTAAGCTCCCAAAATAGGTCTACCTCCACACAAATGCGTTTCTATGTCCTAGAAGAATAAAACCTATTTCTCTCATGACAAACAACTTGACCTATGGAAGAAGCAATCTAGTGAATAAAATGCCAATAAGGGAACAAGAGACCTAGAAATTCTAACCAAACTAGAACTTTAAGAACAATGTTCTCAGAGACCATTAATTCCCATCTCCAAGGGTAGAGAACCATGAATGAGTTCCTAACAAACCATGTGGCTGACTTATGGAGAATAAATCTTGCATGGGAAGGATCAACAAAACTAAACCAAAAAAACCTTGGTCATATTCTAGACACTTTCAAGCTTTATGCCATAAGCATCCCAATGGGTTTGAACCAAAGATTTAAGCATACTTTCAGAAGGTATTTGACCCACAAAATAACCTATCAAACAAAATTGTTCTAGACATTGACAAGTAGAGTTAAATTCTAGAATTAATAAAATAACATCAAATTGTGAAGAGATACCTTATGGTACATTTTTAGTACAAATTTCCTTGAGTGCTTGTAGGGGGCCATTGTTTGATGCTTCATCATTTTCATTTGTACCTGAATCAACTAAGAGAGAATGAGGAGAAGTCATTAAATAAGTTGACCTCATTCAAAGGCAATAAACCCTAAATATAATAAATGTTATTTTTGTAGGTAACTTAACAAGGGTCGTGGTATGCAGACAAGCCAAGTTAACAAAAATTCAAGGGCTGACTCTATGATGATCCATGGAGGAAACCTTAGCAGAGCAAAAAAACCTTCCTCATCCAATATACCTAATTAATGAATATATTTTCATTATTTTTACATTTTACTCTTCATTACTCCATGTTAAATACATTTTCAAAACAAATGTAATCATAACAATTTTATATTCTCTACCCTAATTATCATGTCTTCTTATTCATTTCACATATTCATTGTAATTGAAAAAAACCATTCTTCCATTTTATCCTTATATGAAATCAAAAAGTTTGACATTATTTCACAGCTTAAAATGTGCATTTTTGTGTGGAGTTATATTTTCTCATAACAATTTCAAATCATAATAAATTCCCTAAAATAAAAAATTATTAACACTTATCATAAAATAATATTAAATATTATAATTTACAGGTCACTTGAAATTTCATTCAATATAAACCAATCTTACAGTTCTTAAAATAGTATACATTCATGATCACTTGATTAGTTATTATATTTTTAAATATTGGCTACCCACTTTTAATCAGGACCGGTTTTCACAATATTGTCATATTTTTTATGTATTATAATTTTTAAATAAAAATTATATCTTATAAATTAATATTTCACAATTTATACATATAATGTTGAAACATTTATATTCATTTGTGTATCCAAAGTTCTTTATGATTGGATATCATAGTTTTATGCAGTTTTTTTATTTGATTAATATTTATTTGTTGTTATTGAAACTATAATTATTAATATATTAGTTTCAACTCTTAAAAGAAAAATTAAACTTGTCAATGTTGAACTTGTTGATAAAAGTTAATAATTCATGGGTGTATTCCTATTGAATTGATTACCATATATCTTAGCTTGTAAATTTAACAAGAACATAATTAAATATCTCCTTTGAATTTTGATGAAGACAAATGTTGTATTTTCAATTAACTATTTTGAAGATATTTTCATAAATTTATTTCATTTAATTTTTTCATAAGAAACAAATAACAATTAATCATGAACAATAATGAGTAATTTTTCAATTGTAATTTTTTTTTTTTTTTTTTTTTTCCATATATACAAATTAAAAGTAATGGATATATTTATTTTGTTTTTAAAATCTAAAAATATATATATTTATTTATAATTTTTATTAATAATATACATTTTTTATAAACTATTATTATTTTTAATTTTTTTTTTAAATTATTGAAATCAGACACCATTTTAATTGTATTTTCTTGTATTTTTTTCAACATAATAATATTTAAACAATTCCAACTATTAAATTAAAATGACTGGAAATTATTGTTCCATTGTCTCTTCATACTAAGAATTTGGAATTTGGAATTTCTAAACTCTGCCATTGTCAAATTATTTTCATCACCAAGATTTCACTTTTATTAGATAGAATTGGTAATAATTATATTATATTTTCATTGTCCCAAGTGCTTACATATTTTTTATAATTTTAAAATGTTTAAGGTGTAATTTAATTACATGGTTCTTTCAATCTTTTTACAATAACTATTGTCACATGGAACTTGAACCATCTAAAAATATATGTTATCCATTTATATAAACTCTTATTTAACTTTTCAATGAATTTTTTCATGTTTACTTCTTGTATAGTCAACTTTATGGCCATATGAAATGTAAAAAAGAAATTTATGCATAAATTACACTCCTCAAGTCTCTTATAGATTATATATAAAAGTAAGAACTCCATTTATCTCTAAGATGAAAAGTTTCTTTCTTAACAATGCCATTATTTTTGCATAGTCAACATATATTTGTTTTATGATAAATTTTATTATTTAATTACAAATTTTTTTACCACATGAAAATATTATTAATAAAAATATATTGTACCTATTAATTTTTTTGAGCCTTAAGGATTGATGAAACACACATCACTATACATGATTACAACATTGTGATTAGAAACAATGATATACATTTTTAATGTTTTAAAGCCCCCTATATAGGGTTTTTGACTTAAAAAGAAAAAAATAAATACTTCAAGGAAAATGTTATAATCCAACTGCATACCCTATTTTCATATACTATTATAAGTTTTCGGTATGTTTTTACACTGTTGGTTTTATTTTTTGAGTTATTGTTTGTCAATACTATATTAGTGATGCCATAATCTGATTTAGATCATGTTTAGTAAGTTATTTTTGACATTAGACTAAGCATTACAATGGTAGTCTATTTTGTGAATATAATATTTTGTTTAATAACTTTCAATTTTTTATACTTGTGTTATTCAATTTAGCTATATTGTTATGCTATACAAGTGTTATTGATGCCCCTTTATGGGTGTAGGTATACATACAAGTACATGAGCTACCTTAGTGGTGGATTCTAATAGTTGGAGGATAATAGACAAGGGCAGTGAGCATTCAAGTAACTTGACACATGTAAAAAGGGGTATTTTGTACAAGGCATTAGTCCCTAAGTGGCATTTGTCTGTTTTGTTTTTATGTCACTTTTATCATCTTTTTCTCTTACTATTTTCGATCATCTTCTTAACTTTCTATTGTTATGATTTATTATATGCCTTGATTGTTTTATTATCTTATAATTGATCTTTTGGCATTAGTTTTTTTATTGGGTTCATTATCTTATTTTATTTGTTTAAGTTGTTCCTAGATCTTTCATATTATTATCACGTATTCTATTGTGCATAATCGTTAACATTTGTTGTTCATAGGCCATCATTGGCTTATAACTAATTATGCCCATTATGTTTGCATGTTTAATAAAGGCATGACCATTGAGCATTAGCTAGAGCAAGATAAGCTTGAAATTTTCACCACAATCCATAAGCTTGTAATGAATGTTTACAAAAGCTTATAAGTGTAGTAATGTTTGTCATGTATAATTAAAAGACTTTTTGTTTTATTTTTAAGCCTTAATGTCTTAGACATGGTGTTAAAAGGGGTATATATATATATATATATATATATATATATATATATATATATATATATATATATATATATATATATATCAAACATTAACATTAACCCCTTTTAACACCATGTCTAAGACATTAAGGCTTAAAAATAAAACAAAAAGTCTTTTAATTATACATGACAAACATTACTACACTTATAAGCTTTTGTAAACATGACCATTGAGTGTTAGCTAGAGCAAGATAAGCTTGAAATTTTCACCACAATCCATAAGCTTGTAATGAATGTTTACAAAAGCTTATAAGTGTAGTAATGTTTGTCATGTATAATTAAAAGACTTTTTGTTTTATTTTTAAGCCTTAATGTCTTAGACATGATGTTAAAAGGGGTTAATGTTATATATATATATATATATATATATATATATATATAATGGTATTTGGACCCATGATGGGGTCACAAACTTGTCTTAGCACAGGAAATAATATTAGAACAAAGATTTTTTTTTTTAATAATGACATTTGGATGGGGGTCATGGGTTTTGACTCCCAACCAAATAGCCATTATGATCTTTTTTTTTTCTTAGGGTTAATCATTTTATCTTTTCAGCTTTGGTGTATTTGGGAAAAATTTGGCTTAGTTACCAAAATATTTTGTTGAGGAAGTAGTTGAGGAGAAGATTGGAAGGGATGGAGAAATATTGGGGAGAAGATTGGGGGGATAAGGAAGAATCTTTAAGAAAGATATAATGGAAGGAGGAAGTAATGGAGGAGGGACAATGAACTACTTAAGCTGAAACTATAAAATATATTGGGCATGGCACTTGAAGGGGAGTAAGTTCTTTGGAAAATAAGCAAGTTTTAGGTATTTTTCTTCACCTGTGAAGAGCAACAAACCAAGTAAGTGATGCATAATTTATTTATGGAAAAATAAAGAATGTTTGGTTTCATTTCTAGATGCAAATAATAAAATGATTATTTTTAGGTTAATAAGGAATTCAATAGACTTCCTAATGAAGATATAAAGG
Source organism: Torreya grandis (assembly GCA_037957365.1). Classification (NCBI taxonomy): domain Eukaryota; kingdom Viridiplantae; phylum Streptophyta; class Pinopsida; order Cupressales; family Taxaceae; genus Torreya; species Torreya grandis. The sequence goes on along the minus strand of JARHVA010002549.1, from coordinate 24,610 downwards.
TTCCAAATTGATTTAAAATCTATATAAATATCTTATTTAAAAATGGGTTGTTTTAGTTTGATTTCTAGCTAAATTAGAAATCTGGGTTGTGAAATTTCTATTTCTAAAACCCCTAAATTATTTATTTCATTTTGGCTGCTTGTTCAAGTAAAATGCTTAGATTAATAATTATTTGGTTTCCATGGTCGTAAGGTTTAAGTTGTGCATTTTATTTGTTCTTCCATTTTCATTTTTGGGGTTTTGGATATTTCAAACCTCTTGAAGACATACCTTAATTAAATGGCTGAGTTTTTATTTTTATTACTAGTTAGAACAACTAGATAGAATGGCATTTTAAGGTTCTATTTTATTATATAGACACTTCACCATTCTCATCTAGTTATGTTGGGTTTATTCATCAATTATAAGACATTTTGGGGTTTTCATTTTTCCTTGCCTATAGAAGTGACTAGATTGAGTATGTGTTGGGCGGACTAGATTGAGTATGTGTTGGGGGTGTAATTAGCCTATTGGGTCACTATTTTTTTGTATAGTTAAATTAATTTTGGTGAATGAACATTAACGTGGTGTTTATAAAAATAAGGATTATTATTATAATTTTGATTCTTGTATAAAATTCTTGTGATATAATTTTATACTAATTTACACTAGTTCATTTTATTGACTGAGCCATATAAGGGTTAGATATAATGATTTCTTCCTCTATTATGGGTGATTAAATGGATATACCTGAATAACTGGCAAAAGGGCAAGGCATCTAATTTTTTTGGTATTGTGTTATCTATTTTCAAATACAATCATTATATGGATGTTTCTTATTTATTATTGGCTGTAGTAGATGATTTTGTATCACTTGAAGTGATGGACTTGTTGAAACTATGGTACACATGAAACCTATGATGAAGGTTGACTAGGTTCAAATGATATTATAGTTGATGCCTATAATACATTCAAAGGTAAATCCTTATATGTTTGTTGGTATTTGTACTTGTCGAATGATTGTTTGTTGAAGGAATTGTTGCAAGCTTAGTGATGGATTTTATTCCTTATTTTTCATACTCTTATTCCAAAGACTCAAAAATTGGGCTCCACCTCATAACTAATGGTTGGGATGGTAAGGGAAACTAATTTGGAGGCTCATAGGATGAGTTAGGTCAAGATAGACCATGTGAAGAAATTATATTTCTCAACTACTTATTTGTGTAATCATATGATTCATTGTATTGTTTAAGTCTTTGTATTAGATATTGTTATTATAGCATGTTTTTTCAAATATAAAATAACACTTGGGATGATGTATAAATATAAACATGGTTAATTTAATACTATTGTTCATTCATTTATTTCAGCACTTTTTATATTGTTAATTTAAGTGATTTAGATTGCTAAGATTAATATAAGGTTGTATGCCTCCAAGTAGATGGGAGGGTTAACTGTTACAATTGAGCTATTTTTAATATTCATGTGAATATATTTGTTAACATTTTATTTGTAGATTAATGATTAATGGTTAACAATCTGATCTTATAGTTCATAAATTAGTCTAAAGACTAAGTTATTTGTTTAAAATGATTGAGTTACAAGCATAGAATTTACAACTACTATAATTGCATGATAAATGGTTGCACTTGCATACTAACTTCAAGATCTTATATATGAGTATTCCTGAATTTTATACTATTGTACCAACACTCTTACAACATAAATTCTAAGTTTTTTTGACTCCAAAAAGGCATTGTGCATATGGTTTCTATCCATTAAATTCATTTTATGATATGTTAAAATATTATTAATAAGTTCATGATCTTGAATTATTTTGGTATGTTACAGCAACACAAATAAGTTTACAATTAGTCATTATCATAATTAGTTAAATTAATTTGTGTTTCATAAGTTGTCTATTCTAAATGTCATCACTACAAGATTTAAAATCCTTATGCAAAATAAATTTATTATTCCACTTCATGAATATGTTTCATCTAATTCAAAGGATTGAGAATTATTAGTGGACCTAGTCTCGATAATAAATTAGTTTAAATATTATTGAAGTTATATTATTTGAATTGTATTCTTCTCATCAAAATAAAGGATGTAAGAATACATTGAAATCATGTTAACTTGAAAAGTCCATTCTATACATTGAAATGTGTTTCTTGAGTATTCTAAGTAGGAAGGTGAATCATTTAAATGTTAAAATCCATTTTTTTATAATTCTCTATTCCTAATTATTAAATACCAATGAAACAATACTAGATATTAGAATGATATTAGGATTTCAATACATCTTCAAGCTATTTTCCACTTGTATTGAATAAATGTTATTACTTTATAGAATTTAATTATTCAATTTGTGTATAATTATGATCTTATAATTAATTTAGTAGAGTATGATAAATAAAATTATCACCTCATGCAAACTAAAATAATGCTTTAGCTTAATAGTGTAATGAACATGTTAGAGTAAAAAATGGAACATGATGAAACATGTTAATAATGGAAAAAATTCTAATTGTTGATTAGCTTGATATTCCTAAAGGAACGAATTATAGAAGCTAGGGAAAAACACAACAAAATTACAAATCATATAAATTAAGTGGCTTACTTTAATCATTCTTATGTTAATGAACAATTGACAAGTGATTAACATTTGAGAGATATAAATCTCTGGATAACTAATTATGGGATGGTCTAGTAAGAATAAGTAACCACTATAATCAAGAAGCATAATATTCACTTATGAACCACCTCAACCTTGATAAATAGTTTAAAAAATTAATTTGATTTTAGTAACCTTTTGTTACATGTATAATAAAGGCATGTGGTATGATGATCCCTAGAATTATAGATCAAGGTATAATGATCTAAATATGGATAATACTACAATGGGATCTTTGTTTATTTGGAACATATTAAATATAGATTCTTATTGCAATTTTATGGTCATATAGATACATTTTTAAACTGATAAACTCATTTAGGCATACACTATTGATTAAGATAGTTAGAACAAATATGATTTTCCTTATTATGAACCTTGGATTCTAAAAGTACATTATAGATCAAGAAAAAAATATCAATTAAGATGATACTCTGCTAGTATCCCAAGTACAATGAAGTGGTGGATAATCTACCTATACCTATACCCAGACTTACCTATATGTGAGTCTCTTAGATATAGTAAGGACACCTAGATGGTCCTATCGAGAAGGTGTCTACCTTCATATAGTTCAAAGCTTATCATTATGGTTTGCATATCGATACACCTTGAACTGCATGTAGATTCCTTTAGGTAACAATCTTTCTCATAGAATCATCCATGGGTAATTACCTTGACTAAAGGTTTCATGTATACAAATTTGGTTATGGGGATTGTTGTAGGTCATGTAAAACCAAGTTATATGTATTAATCTTAATCACTAATTCTATTGTGAACTCTGAAAGAAGGGATGCTAAAAAAAACTTTTAGGGTCTACTCAAAAAAATAATTGGGCACATTTGGGATAAAATATTAGTTCCTTAATTTCCTCTATCACTTTCTATTCACTAAGAACCTAATTGGGTGAGGTGAGAGAATAGGATGGACAATCATAAAATCCATAAATTATTAAAGTTATTGAAAAATATCACCCTAGAAAGGGATATGATACTAGATTTTAGGAACCTACCTATACATAAATTAATATGGAAATATAAATAAATAAAATATTAAGTATAAACACAATTAGATAGTATTGAAATTAAAAAATCATAGTACAAAGTATCATGAACCTCTTAGAAGGGGAAACCTATTCTAAGCATGGATCAATATAAAATATTAAATAGATATATTTCCCTCTTACACTTGTTCTATATTTAAACTAATATACTCAAGACAATTACTACTTCTTTTACAAGTGGGATAATAAAACCTAGATAATGGGATGAATTAAATATCATATGCATATTGTATACACATAATATTTTCAAACTTTATCAATTACTGATACTTTTTCTCTTCAAAGAACCTATTGAGTCTTAATAGCTCTAAGTGTACAACTTAAGGGGTGGATCGAAAAAGGGATGGGAATATCATTAGTGCTTCACAATATTATTGTCCTTTTACTACCACTAGTTATCAATCCAACCATCTCTTAAAAACATTTTTCAAAAAGCAGACTATAATGTCGACTGACTCTTAGACAAAATGTAGACTATAGAACTAAGGTGACCTTGATTCTACAAAATAACAATGACCTATTCAACTTTGTTATATATTATTTACATATAATGTCATTTGAGCCAACTCTATACTATTCTTAATAAATGAATTAATATCTATTTGATAGTAATTAATTCACATTTCCTTTTTAGTTGTTTGCATGATTAGTGTAATTCACATAGTCTAAATAGCTGGTTTTCAAATTACTACTTTAGTTACACTATTTTTCTCTTTTACACACACTAGCAAATAACTTCACATTAAAAAATTATTTAAACATTGTCTTCCCAAAGCCTACCTACTTTGATTTCATAATCAAGGGGGAAGCCGACTTGTTATGGCCAAGTATGAATGCATGGTTAATGGTATATATTGGAAAAGCACATGACACCCTTATCACTGGGAGATTATGAAGTGAAGGGTTAGGCCCCAATACCAAGCTAGTACCATTTCCAATACAAATTTATTTAAGCTAAAACATAATAAAACCAACCATGGATTGCTTTCTAGTTTCCTATTTTAGCCAAGTTTCCTATCACATTAAAATCAAACTTTCTAATAATCTAATAAAACTTAGGGTAAACAATTAGTTAGCATTTACTTTTTGATCATTATGTGTTGTATTTACAAATTTTTATTGACCATGATCTAATTTTTTGTGTTTGCTTTCATTCTTGCTTCAAACTATCTTACAAAAATTTCCCCTATTTCAACACACTGTCATATTCTTCTCTCTCTATTTTATCTCCTATTCATTAGTACATTGTTGACCCATATGACTATGTACTCTTTTAAGCCTATGTCTAAGTATTACTCTATTGACCTAGCTGATTCTATACTAGTTGGCCAACTATGTTCCTTATTTGGTTGACTCTATTATTTGTCTCGCTGACTCTATCCCTAATTTTCCTTATTCATCCCTGATCTTAGATTATTTCATCAAGCATCATGAAATCCCCTATTATAATCTTCTTGGACAACCTAAATCCATTTAGACACTATATGGGGTAATCTTTTCTTATCTTTTATTCCTCTTTTCACCCTTTGGGGCATCTTTTGATTCCCACCCATATATCAATTTAGACTTTGGGGCATCATATGATGCCCATCCCTACATCCAATTAGCCATTGGTTCATCTTATGATGCACACTCTTATTTTATGTTACATGATACTAAACTAATTCAACTTCAAGATAGCTTTTGAGACACATAGGCTTCTCTCTCACATGCTTATCCTTGATATAGACATTAACCTAGATCTTTCCCTTCTTATCATGTTTTCTATATGTTATCTTTATAACACTTTTTGTAGTATATCTACATGAGTCTCACCCTCTGCAATAGTCTTTCCTTTCACAAACCTTATTCCCTCTCTTCAGTCATTTAGTTCCTTTCTCTCATGAATTACATTGTAAAACTATTGATAGGACCTAGTCTTCCTCAAGATTTTCCCTTTTATTCTCATTGTTTCATTATCTTTCCAATGTTTTTTGTACCCATTTAAGTTTTTCCTTTTGTGAGTTTTAGTGTAATACCATGGATAGGACATGGCCTTCTTCACAAATATCATCTTTATCCCATTTAATTTTTACATACTTTATGAACCCTCATGGGTTTCTCTTTTATTAGTTGTAGATTAAGACCATGGATAGGACCTGTCCTTCCTCATAAAATCACCATCTTTAAATTTAGTATTCCTTCTCGATAATATTTCGCAATGGTTATGATTTTTTATATCTTTGTTCTCAACTTTATATTTTGCTCCTTTTGTCGATAAAATTTGCACAATAATAAAGTGTTAGCATATTTTCCTAAACCCCCTTATTCTTTTCATAAGGAATTACACTTTACTATATTTGTATCCCTTTTTCACCCTTTGTCACATTTTTTTAATTTAAAGTAATTCAAATTGTTTCATGTTCTCATTCCTCTTGATTTCTTTTCCTTTCAATCCACATTGGATATACCAAGGTCAAACTCAAGATAGCACTCTTATTTCACCTAAATTAATGAAACTCTTAAACACCATGCTCTCTAACTTTTGTTTTAGTAACCAAGTCCAAAATATTTAAATGAAATTCATCATTATCATCGATGTTTGATTTTCCGAATCTATATGGAGGAAGTATAAAAAAATCCATCAAGAAAGTTAAAAACTAAATTATTTAAAACAAAAGGCAACATACAAAGTTAAAAATTCAAAATTAAACCAAAAGATGTGATTCAAAGCAATTTATATTAGAATAGAAGAATTCAAAAAACTCTATGGTACTACCTACTTTTTCACATAAATACCTAATATTCGTAGTATATCGATAACTATGTAAAGGGTATTGAGGAATGGAGAACATGTTGTGGGAAGGTAGGTCCATTTTATTTTATATGCATTTAAACTTTATAAGATGATCTACATAATTCCTTTTTTGATCTAAGATTTGTGTTGATAGGATAATTTATTTAGAGTCCTTAATGTTGAAAGTCCTCTTTCTTTGACAAACCTAATTTGAGTGTCTTGACTTCGATAAAGAGTTACTCTCCCTTGGTTTTCAATTCATTCTCACCACCCCCCACCCTTCCCCCCCTCACCCATTTAATTCCCCCCTTGATAAGCACATGTGATTCTAAATATTTTTTTCCTCTTCTTTATTTCTTTTTATTCACATCTTAAAACATGTCATCACCCCTTTTTGTAGTTTTATCTATCCTTAGAAAAAAATATGCTTGAGAAACTATGGATTAATTTTTTACACCATGGATTTACATTTTTAGAATTATTTTTGTCTCTTTTAACATTTTTTATTGTAATACATTTTTTTTGGAAACTTGAGTCCATTACTAATTTCATATACTTTTTCCACTATTGAGTGAGGTTGGCTTGTTGCTTCTCACTCACTAATATTATTTTCACTTTTATGCACTTTTTCCATTGATGATTAAGGATTATTACTACTCACTCATCAATGTTGTTTTACCATTTTACATGTCTATCCTTGTTTAATTATGGATTGTTATTGCTTTCACATTAATGTTTGATTATCATCCTTTTTGACATGTATCCTTGGTTTGACTTGGTGAGTTTGCCTTTCTTACTTAAGGTTTACTTGTTTGAGTTTTTTAATATTTAGTAGCCTTGGCTTTTAGGTTATGTAATTTAATCTAAATTTTGACTTGGTAATTTGGTCTAACATAGCATTTGTCACCTTAGTTTGTCAAATTTTCAAGTACGTTCCACCCACATAATATCATTTATCTTGGCTTTCCTATGTTTATTTTTTGTTCTCTTTAGTTTTGTATCATTGGTTTTATTAAAAGTAGTCTTTGTAACCTCAATGATCAAAACTAAAAACATAATAAACAACCATCCATTGATAAAGGTAAGTTGAGGTACGCATACATTAATTTTATTTTTAGTTATTTCCATTTCAATCATTAACTTTCAATTATTTTTGAATTTAAATACTATCATTTTTTAGCTTCAATATTGTGTGTTGTGTTTCTATGCTAATTTCACTTTCTACATTCAAAGGAAGAATAAGAAACTAAGAGATGGTCAAGGCTTGTGTGTACCTAGATGTAGTCGTGCGCACCGTAATCCAGATGCTGTGAGAACTCCTCTTTGGCTGTGGAGGAATGACACCTACAAAGAAAAGAGACTAGGACAAAAGAAGGCATTAGATGGATAGATGGTGGGTTGCCAAGCAAAAGCTTGATCTCAGAAGTATGAAGACTTCCTTAAGGGATATCAACCCAGTAGTCGATAAAAAGAATGTATGATAAATAACTGAATGATTAAAGATAAAAAGTGATAAAAGATTAAAATGAAATGGAAGCAAAGGCTTACCTAGAAGATGCTATCAGACTGGTCACAGTCACCAGCATCGGTGGTCCTACCGGCATCGGTTGTTGAGGTATACCGATGTCGGTTAGTCTGCCGACGTCGATTGGGGAAGTGGCCAGCGTCGGTCGTGGAAAAAAGCTTGGACGGGGTCTGGTCGGGTCTGTGGTCTGTGGATAGGGTCTGGTCAGGGCTTTGGTCTGTGGACAAGGCCAAGGAAGGGTCTGGGTTTGTTTGAGTGGTCTGAGACAAAGTTTTGGGTTTGGTTGAATGGTCTAGGGTCTGGGTCTGAGACTCTGGTTGAATGGGCAAAGTGTATGGTCTGACAGAGGATGGAGGCAAATAGGGAGATAGGGAAATAAGGATTCAGGTCTGGTCTGGGGATAGAAAGTGTTGAATCTAATTCATAATACTTAGAAGCAAATGACTAGAAAACACAATGAAAATACAAACAATATGCATACATGTGCCTTGTTGAAGGTGTGCTACTGATGATTCCCATACCTGCTATTGGTGCTACTGGTGTGGAAGAGAGTGAGAGGCTTGGCTAAGAAATTGGCAGATTGATTGGCTGAGTGGCGGGTGGTGCCAGACTCCATATTCCATATTCGTGATTAGCTCCCGAGATTTAGAGTTTTTTATTAGAATTTGTGATTAGCCGCGTCCTCTTGTGATTTTCTGAGAAAGAGGTAAGAAGGCAGTTTAAGTAAACCGATGTCGGTGATCCCACTGGCGTCGGCCGATAGGTGACCGATGTCAGCGGGTGAAGAACGAGTAAAAGGGCCAACAAGCCCGTTCTTCATCTGCCAAGTGCATAATACCTTGGAGAGTTATCGAAGGCTAGGATAAATATGCACGAGAGTTGGTTAGGCAGTTGGAAAGGAGTAAGAATAGGTCTTGGGTGAGTCATAGGGTGGGAAATAGTCCAAGGTGAGGTGTTATAGGTGATGTGTCAAAGGGGAGGATTATTAATTCAAAATAAGTTTATTATTTTAAATTAGTAATTGCATGGGTTAAGAATGGGTTAGGAATGGACCAAGGGGGAATGAACAAGGGTTAGACACAATTTTAGTGTCTACATTTGCCCCTTTTTGTCTTGTTGGTTGTTCTAGACGAACTGCAAGACAAAAACAGGAGTGGGTTGCCCCAGGTATGGGATGATGTGGATTGCCCTGAGGTATGGATGAGGTAGTCCCCCTCAAAGCGGGAGTCGAGGGAAGGAAACCTGGAATCGAGTGCTGATTTGAAAAAAGGTGGATGAGAAGGATGAAGAATGAGGGAAAACACTGCAAAAAGTTGTGATTGCACATACACCACTTCACGGGACAGACAGGTCAAATGGTCGCAGTCAAAAGGTCGAGGAGTGTCAAAATTGAAATAACTGGACCCCAACATTTAGTCGTCTGCTGATTGGGTTATTCAATCTAAGCTATAGCTCCAAAAGGTCTTCATGTTCCAGGTATCCCGAGCTCAGAAAGTGCTCCTGGAAACACAAAAATGTCACAAGTAGTGTGGATCAACCGGCTTGCGATCCTATACTTGTGAGGGTCCAAAAATATGGTCTGCGAACAATTTTGCTATCTATTCGTGAGGTAGCATGCGTGCAAACAAAACCAAGACAGAGTTGTCTCAGAAGTGGTCAGGGTCTGTAGAGATAGGCGTGATCTCCATGGTCACTAGTCAGGTTGAGATATAAGTGATCTCAAATGTGCCCCATGAGGAGTCAGAAATGACTTCGACATTGACAGGGCTGGTTGATTGGTCATAATGAAAGATGAAAGGTCGACGTCTTGAGAGAGATGAATGAGCAGATGGGTGGATAGAGGAATGGATGAGCTAACCTCAGAAGACTGAGTGCTACCTACATAGCCCTTGTGTGAAGGGCCTCAGACCAATGTAGTTCAGACAGAGAGTCAAAGAGGTCGATAAGCTAGTCTTGGTCGAGGTCAAGGTCGAAATGATGAGGAAAAGAAGATGTTATAGCCTTTTCCAATGGTGTATTCTATAACATTGGTGAGTGGTCTTTCATCCTTAGCAATTTTCCATATTCGTGATGGACGTATGCTAAAAATGAATTGAGGTCTATTTATGCTTTAGCAAGTATTGGTTTATGCTTAACATAAATTGTGTTGAGTCGATAGTTCCCATGTGTATTGGTGTCCATAGAAACTATGTGAAAAGGACAATGATGATGTCTAATGTCATGTTGTTGGTCTGAAAATGTTGTGGTTGAGTTGGACCAAAGTGTGAAGGATAAGTGAAAGGCAGATTGCTCTTTCATTAACAAGGACTAAAATGATGGCATGGATAGGGGTTGTTAGAACAAAAGCCCCGTTTATGTATCGTGTCGTCGACCAGTGGTTGATGTTAGAGAGGTAGTCGGATCACTATGACATTAAGTGAGCTCGAAATCCCTTGAGTGGGTGATGGGTTGAATATGTGATATGAGAGGATGGGGTAACCCTTTTGTGGCAGGAAGAACTTTTCCCCTTTTATAGGTGACCCAAGAATGACTATAGGCATGTCCATGACTTGATAGCTTGTCAGTCTTTTTTTTTTTGCGCAAACTGATCGAAGCGAGAAGTCTGCATAGGGATGTTATTTGCTTGGTGGTCATTTATGTGAAGCTGATCAATGCGGGAAGCTTCAGAAAAAGAGGTGTTGTCTGTAGTAATAGTGAGTCATAACCATCCTTCGAGGGAGTGGTCTATATTTGCTTTATATGTTTGATAATGACATGGCCTAGCTGTCCTTCAAGGGAGCAGTGTAGTAATATAGCAATGGTGTAGCTGTCCTTCAAGGGAGCAGTCTACATTTAGAGAGTTTTATGACCTGGTATGATATGTTATTTTTAATATATTGTTGACTGAAGTTTTTATCCATAGACGAGCCTGTAGAGGTTTAAGGGTTCCCTTTTATTAGGACAAAGCATTCATGCTTGACAAAAGGGGTTGATAGGGCTTGTTTAGGGGAATAGGGTTAAAAGGAATAGGAATGATAATGACACGGGGTTTCTCAAGGGAGGAGCTCAAGTAAAATGTCAAGTGGATGAGTACTCAACTAACATAAGAATGGTTGTGGATGCAAGGCATAAAAGGGCTCAAGTTCTGATAAGTCCCTGGGCCATGCTAGTGCGTTAAGGTTCGAGTCAATTAGGAGCAAACTTGCCCCATTTGCCTCTTTGAGATTGGTCACAATGATTGATGACGGTTTGATAGGTGCTTGGTTGGTTGATGTTTGATAATTGAAGTTTGGTCGAGGTTTGGTTGATGTTGGTCGGGGTCATGATAAGAAGGTTGATTAATGGTTGGTCGAGACTTGGTCGAGGTCTGGTCGAGGTCATGGTTGATGTCATGGTCGATGGTTGGCCGAGGTTATGATAGGAAGGTTGATTGATGGTTGGTTGAGACTTGGTCAAAGTTTGGTCGAATGTCTGGTTAAAGTTGGTTGAATGTTTGGTCGAGGTTAGGATAAGGTTGGATTCCCCCAGTCGCTTAGGGAGAATGTTGGATAGATTGGTCAAGGTCGGCTGAGGCTTGGTGGTGAAATGGACTGTGTTGATGTTGACTAATGGGGTCAAAGGCGGTAAAGGGACCATAGTCTGGCGTGGAGATCTTGATTTAGGTAATGAGGTTTGAGAGGCATGGGTCGGTGTTGATAATTTGTCGAAGAGGAGGTCAAGAGGATCCTTGATAAGAAGGGTATCCTTTTTATGGTGTTGACGAGTAACAGCTTTAAGAGCACAACAATGCTCAGTGTCATGTCTCGGAGTGTGATGATAGTGGCAGAATTTAGAGTTGTCGAACCAAGATGGTCTTGATCTGAGAGTTGATGAATGGGGTGGTGTTGAAGGTTTATTGATGATGTGGTCGAGAAGAAGGGTGTCATTCCCTAGACATTGGCGAATGGAAACCTTAAGAGCACAACAATGCTTAGTGTCATGCCCAGGTGTGTGATGATATGCACAAATGCGAGTGTCGTCGAACCAGGGAAATTTTGATCCGAGAAATTGATATGGTTTAAGAGGCAGGAGATTGATGCGAGAGGACTGCAACAATTGCCGTAACAGCAAGGCATAAGAACCTGCTAATGGGTCTAGATGTTTTGTTGCAGTGGGGGTTGATGACTTTTGTTTGAAAGGCGTAAAATACATAGGTCGATGGTTTGGAGGAGATATATGTCTGATGGGTCGAGGGAGTAATGGAGGCGACTTGCCTCTGTGAAGTATGGGAGTAGGAAGCACTCCTTTTAAAGTGGATGGATGCAGGCCCAAGATTGAAGGTAATGAGGAAGGTGGGGGAGGAGGCCTCCGGTGTGGTTTAGTGGCCTTCTTTGGTTTGGGTTGAGAGCCACCTTTGTGTGAGGTGAGTTTAGATACAGGTTTGAGTTCAGATATGGACGGAGGTGATGGAGATGTAACAATCTCAGGCAAAAGGCAAGAGGAAGCCGTGATTGGGTCTTCCTTGGTCAAAATAGATGGAGAGACAGGTTTTTCCCCTGGTAGAGAAGAAATAAGAGAGTGTGACTCCTCAAGAGGGCAGAGGGCAGGGATGATCGCGCCTTCTTCTTGTAGTTGAGGAGTAGGCAAGGTAGGGTCTTCGGATGAAGGTAGGGCTAATGGTGTTGGCATGGTCAAGGCATCCTCTAGTATAAGAGAGGTAGATGGAGGACTAATAGGAGAAGAAAGTTCTTCATCCTATGATGGAGGAGGTTGGTCAAGGACAAGAGGCAAGATAGTGTTGATTGTGTGAATATTATGGTCATGAGAGTCATTGGTTATGGTCTGAGTGTTGTCTTGGGTAGGATGATGGTTCGGGAATGTTTGTTTGAAAATGTCGATGTGTTGGTTGGGTGGGGCATTCAGGTTATCTAAAATAAGATCCCCCTTGTCAATCATGTCTTGGATGATGTTTTTAAAAGTTTGGCAATTGTCGATGTCATGGCCGTGGACACGGTGAAAGTGACAAAAGTCGGCCTCCCTATACCATGTAGGGATGGATTTTGAAGGGTCAAATTGAGGTGGTCGAATTGGAGGGAGATTGAGGACCCCCTGCTTGACAAGTTTTTCCAAAACGGAAGCATATGATTCTCCAAGCAGAGTGTATGAACACTGGATGTACCATTGTTGGAATTGTTTGGTGATGCTTGGAGATGTAGAAGGTTGAGAGTAATTAGTTGTCATCGAGGATGGTGATCTAATGACCATGGTGTTGGCCACTCCTTTGGGTTTGGAGTTAGCAGAAGAAGAAGGTCTGGAAGAAGAAGGGTCATTGGTTTTTACGTTGGTATTACGTAATTTGACCTTATCCTCTTCAATAGCGCGGAGTTCAAGCTTTCGAGCCATGGTGAAAGCTTCGTTGAAAGTGTGGAATGTCTGAATCCGCAAGGTAGAAGAGATGTGCCTGGCACATGCTCAAGAAAAGAGCTTGATGAGCTCAAGTTGAGGCAAGAAGAAGGAGAGCTGGTTAATCAAGCCTCTCCAACGGGCGACAAAATCGACTATTGATTCGTCGTCGAATTGCCTGATGGAGTAGAGGTCTGTGATTGAGACTTATTTGGTGATGTTGATAGAAAAATGGTCAAGAAATAATTGGGCAAGTTTAATGAATGAAAAGATAGAATGTCTGTCAAGGGAGCTATACCAGTCAAGGGCAGGGCTAGCAAGCGACATTGGGAACGTGCGTAAAAGTAACGCATCGTCATGCGCTATAAGATAGCAGGCATGTCTGAATGCCCGTAGATGTTGTTACGGGTCTTCCTTACTCTGGAAGTGAGTGAATTTAGGAAGCTCCCACTGGTTGGGGTATGGTCGAATAGGGACGGAAGGATGGATGGGCTCGTTGCAAATTTGGTCGTATGATAGGACATTGCGTGAACCAGAGATAGAGGTCTCGAGACTAGACATTTTATCCATCAGCATTTTAATGACGTCTGATGACGGATTGGAAGATGAGGCGTCCCCTAGGTTGTAGGCACTTGAAAGAGGCTAGAGGAGGCATACGACATAGTCGGTTGTGCTTGTGGGGGCGCAACGTATGGATGACTAGTCGCAGGGACATAAGTGGAGGCCAAAAGTGGTTGAGTTATGAAGGTAGAAGGTGTAAGTTGACTGGATATCACCAAAGGTGGTTGAATGGTAGCACTGGTAGAAGGATAGGTTGGCACTCCTGCATTTATGGGTGTAAGAGTGTGAGGGGTCGAGACAATCAAGTTTTGGTATGATGTAGAACTTTTTTGAATTGCATGTGGTTGAAGGGGTAATGGAACCCCAATGTTGGTTGGTCTAAAAATAGATGTGGAGGCCAAACTTTGCGTATTGGCCATGGTCAGGTTAACGGTTGCGGCAAAGGTTGGGTCATAAACGGTTGGGTAGCGGATGGTGTTAATGTCATCGCCGCTTCACCCGAAAGGTCTTGCATCGGGTTTCTCGTGAGATAGTTTTGGAAGGCTGTGATGTTGAGGTCCAAGAATCTTTCAAAATCTTGGTCCCCTTTAGGGATGATGGGGGTTTGAGTCAGGGTCAGTCCTGTAGGAGTTCTTTCAGTCTCCGAGTGGAACTCCATTATAGGACTGGTTAGGGACAGGGGAGCGTGGTCAAGAAGAGCCTTGGTTTGACTGTGCGTCAAAACCATTCAAGGCAAAAAGAGGGTCAAGTTTTAGAAACTGTGTTTTTTCAGTTTCAGAAACTCAGAATAGGGTTTTGGAAAAAAAAAGGGTCAGGTTTTAGGCTACTATTTTGGAAAAAAGGACTGTGACAGTGACCGACGTCGGTTGAAAAACTAATGTCGATGAGAAAAGATGGCCGACGTTGGTTAGATAACCGATGCCGGTGGAGGAAGGTAGCCGACGTCGATGGTAAAGTTGATGCCGGTGACTGTGGTTTCCAGAAACTCAGAAAACTTGAATATTCTTGGAAAAAAGGAAGAAGAACGTCCTCACTAGCTCAAAAACCAGATAAGAATAGAAAAATAGAGATGGAGACAGACAGGCCCTAAGCGTTAAATCCTAAGAAGCAACTTTTTAGAATCCTGTGGCTTATGCCTTAAAGTGATGTTTGGGAGGTTGGCTGGTAAAAGGGTCCTAAAAGAGGTATCTATGGATGGTTTCAGGTTTTGTTTAGGTGCTCAAAAGTCTGGGTTATGTTCCGTACATGGCCTGGTGCTAAGGAGCAAGCTCCCCTCACTTCACGAACCCAGTGATAAGCTGGTCTTGCTTAGCCAAAATATACTTTCCCTATAGATTAGACTTTACCAAAGAACAGAGTGGGCTTTCCTCTTGGTGATGAAATCTAGGTAGGATCACCGGGACAGGTAAGGTATCCGCTAGGGGATAAAATCCCAGTCGAGCCTTGTCTCAGGTAAATTTGATGTTTGATTTAGTGCAAGTGGTTTAGGTTGTGTAACATCAAGTGAACTATGATTAATTCAATATGTGGTTTCTTAATTACTAAGTGTGGTCTAAGAAATGCAAGCAAGCAGAAATGAAATGCAATAAGTTTTAAGCCCCAAGTCGAAATGTTAAGTTGAATGAGGACAAGTTGAGAAAGGGTTCGAGAGTATGATTTTTGACTAGTCTAGAAATGCAAGAAAAGAAAGAAAGGTTCTTTTTATTCCTGCTTATGATGTCATTTGGAAAAAAAAGAAAGAGGTGAAAAGGGAGGATCCTAATGCACCCTATATGAAAAAAAGAAGGAAAGGAATCCAAGGAAGGCCCTAAGGGTCCCACTGGGCGTGCCAGAATGTTTCTATGCTAATTTTGCTTTCTACATTCAAAGGAAGAATAAGAAACTAAGAGATGGTCAAGGCTTGTGTGTACCTGGATGTAGTCATGCACACCGTAATTCAGACGTTGTGAGAAATCCTCTTTGGCTATGGAGGAATGACACCTGCAAAGAAAAGAGACTAGGACAAAAGAAGGTGTTAGATGGATAGATGGTGGGTTGCCAAGCAAAAGCTTGATCCCAGAAGTATGAAGACTTCCTTAAGGGATATCAACCCACTAGTCGATAAAAAGAATGTCTGATAAATAACTGAATGATTAAAGACAAAAAGTGATAAAAGATTGAAATGAAATGGAAGCAAAGGCTTACCTGGAAGATGCTGTCGGACTGGTCACAGTCATCGGTGTCGGTGGTCCTACCGGCGTCGGTTGTTGAGGTCTGCCAACATCAGTTAGTCTGCCGACATCAGTTGGGGAAGTGGTTGGCGTCGATTGGGGTAGTAAGCTTGGACGGGGTCTGGTCGGGTTTGTGGTCTATGGAAAGGGTCTGGTCAGGGCTTTGGTCTGTGGACAAGGCCAAGGAAGGGTTTGGGTCTATTTGAGTGGTCAGAGACAAAGTTTTGGGCTTGGTTGAATGGTCTAGGGTCTGGGTCTGAGACTCTGGTTGAATGGGCAAAGTGTATGGTCTGACAGAGGATGGAGGGAAATAGGGAGACAGGGAAATAAGGATTCAGGTCTGGTCTGGGGATAGAAAGTGCTGAATCTAATTCATAATACTTAGAAGCAAATGACTAGAAAACACAATGAAAATACAAACAATATACATACCTGTGCCTTGTTGAAGGTGTGCTGCTGATGATTCCTGTACCTACTGTTGGTGCTGCTGGTGTGGAAGAGAGTGAGAGGCTTGGCTGAGAAATTGGCAGATTGATTGGCTAAGTGGTGGGTGGTCCCAGACTCTAGATTCCAGATTCATGATTAGCTCCCGAGATTTAGAGTTTTTGATTAGAATTTGTGATTAGCTGCGTCCTCTTGTGATTTTCCAAGAAAGAGGTAAGAAGGCGATTTAAGTAAACCAACATCGGCGATCCCACCGGCGTCGACTGACAGGTGACCGACGTCGGCGGGTGAAGAACGAGTAAAAGGGCCAACAAGCCCGTTCTTCATCCGCCAAGTGCATAATCCCTTAGAGAGTTGTCGAAGGCTAGGATAAATATGCATGAGAGTTGGTTAGGCGGTTGGAAAGGAGTAATAATAGGTCTTGGGTGAGTCATAGGGTGGGAAATAGTCCAAGGTGAGGTGTCAAGCGAGGTGTTATAGGTGATATGTCAAAGGGGAGGATTATTAATTCAAAATAAGTTATTATTTTAAATTAGTAATTGCATGGGTTAAGAATGGGTTAGGAATGGACCAAGGGGGGAATGAACAAGGGTTAGACATGATTTTGGTGTCTACATGTTGCTATGTTATTTTCTCGAAGCACCATTCCTTGTTTCACTTGAGTAACATGTGATGAGATTCAAGTGAGGAATATATATACATAATTTTTTCAAACATTATCAATTACTAATTCTTTCTCTCTTGTAGGAACCCATAAAATCTCAATCTCTTTGAGTGCACACCTCAAGGGGTGAACCAAGAAAGGAGTGGGGAGACTATTGGTGCTTCACAGGATTGTTGTCCCTTTACTACCACTTATTATCAATCCAACAATCTCCTAAAAACATTCCCATAAGCTTTTATTCCTATTTTCACCCTCCTCTAGTCATTTTATACCTTAATTAGCCATTCCCTAACCTAAAATCCTTTTTTATAGTTTATGATACACTTTTGAACCCATCGACCGTGTACTCTAATTGAAAAAATTCATTTAGGGTCTAGGTCAGCCCTTGGCTGACCTAGACTAGTACCTAGTTTGATTTTGTTAATGAAGATATAGAGTCGATTGGTTTGAATTTTTATACTAAAATTTTAGAAAGGACTAGGGTTAGATTTAAACATATAAACACATTCATTTCATCATTCATTATAATAATAATAGATATATATTGCACATCTTCTTATCCACCCTTCTAATTGAGGAGTATAGCTTAGGGTTTCATACTTTCTTTGGAGATATGGATCTTGTCTTGTGGAGAAGTATTTTGAATGCATTGATAGGTTGTGTGGCATAGGTTTGATTTATCCTTGTCATCCTTATATACCACAACCTCTTACAAAGCACCTTGGCCAAGGGAGAGATTGAGGCTCAATAGATTCATCTTCAAAGGTAAATATTCCTAACTTTGTTCCTCCTTTGTAAGAGTAGATACATATGTATTTGTAATTCTCTCCCATGTATTAGTATTCTATATATATTGACATGAGTATTTTTACTTTTAATATTTATTATCCCCACTTTCTGCCACAAGCTTTGGTCAGCACTAGATTATAATTTACTTTGATTTTTGTTATTTATATTTTAATAAATATGAAAACATAGGACCTAGTTAGGTTTATTACATAGTTTTGCTTGAACGAAGGTTTTGAAACCCTCTCTATTAATATTATTATGGTAATATATCCCTTGTCCATGTCTAGTAGATCCATCTCAGTCATGACCCTAAATATGTAATGTATCAACAACTAAAGGTGTAAACAGGATTTATCTTCTTTGAGCTAGGATTGATTTATAGACTAGTTGCATTTTCCTTTGCATACAAATATAAGATTTTATCAATGAAACCTAAGATAAAATCAAGAGTTAGAATGAATTTAACCTAAAATCCTCAATGTCTTGAATAATAATATGAAGACTTAAAGTAAGAGAATAACCACTACTATCAACAATATAATATCACAAGGAATAAACCCTAATTAACCCATATCTCCCAAAGTAGTAACACCAACTCTAACCCGATCCAAAGCACTAAGACCAACCATAAAATTGAACCCTAATCTTAGTTATGCTTCTAATATAAAACATGTATAAGGGGTTACAACCATTAAAAAAATTAAAAAAATAAAAAATTAAATTTAAAAAAAACACATATGAGATTTTAAAGCAAATACCAATGATAAAAACATGTTAAAATTGCATATATATTAATAATTTTGAAGGGTCAAATTTGACATCACATGGGTTGGATTAAGTGGCAAATGGGTCAGATTGAACTTAGCATGGGATAAATTTGGTGGCTTGTGGGACACATTATATGTTTCATAGGATGAAATTGGTATGATATTGATGTATTTATGATGAAGGGGTACTCCACCCATCATTCACACACAACATAACAACATATATTTTCATAGAAAATATGATGAAATAAATCAAAGAACTTTTATTATAAAAAAATACAATACTATAACAACACGGCTATTTCACCAAAAATAAAACTAACCCTATCAGAATTCCTACAAATTGAAACCATAATTTGTCCTAATGGATCTATCCTTTGTAACCTCCCCTTCACCTGTTTATTTGCACCAATAACTCCCTCAGTTATCAACTATAATCTAATGTTTTGGAAAGTGTAACACCTTTTTTTGGGTACCCAAAGGCCCAGTTGTCCCTTTTCCCACCCAAGAAAATTCAAAATTTAAAATTTGAAAATATGACAACACAAATTCTAAGAGCCATAATTTTTGAATTAGGAGTCTGATTGACAAATCATTTGTTGCATTGAAAATATTGTGATGCACTAAAAAAATTATCGATTTTGAGTCACGAAAAGACCATTTTTAACCCCCTCAAAAAGGTCATTTAAAGGTCTAACATTCTAGTTGAATATTTTTTAATAGTAATTTTAAATCTTGAAACTTTAAAACTCACTATCTACCAATGATCTTGAGTTGATTCTTTCACCAAAGGTTGTATTTTACAATTTTTCATCTATGTGTAAAATTTCATGGCCACACATAAATACAAGCTTAATAAAAATAACAGGTTACTATTTTTAGCCTTTAGAAAATTTGGACAGTCCTAAACCACTTGAAACTTTAACCTGTGCTCCAATTGAACTAATAAGCTTACAAAAAAAAATTCAAAGAAACATAAAATATTTATTTTATTTTAATTTTTTCGGTGATGCAAGGTTTCCATTACACCTTAGATGGTCCTGTATCCATTTATTAGTTAGCAGGAATATTAAATAGATGTTGTAAATGGTCTCAAAATGCATAAATTTAAAAACTAAGAAACTTTCAAAAATTAAAATTAAAATATAAAAATGATCAAAAAGTGTTCAAAACTCAAAATTAAAATAATCAATAAATTAAAAATTATAGATGATATTAAAATTGGAATTTCAAGTGGTATTTATACTTTGAAACTTTTATATAATTTCTATGCCAAAATTCAAGTGAAAACTCTTGCGAACTAATTTAAATATTTGGTTATCCTATTTCACCTACTAAGAGACATACAAGCTTATTTTTCATAGCAATTCACATTATTAGATAGTGTGAGTCATCTTTCCTATAACTAATTCATTTATTTCACCTTTTGATGAGTATAATAAAACCATTAATTAAACCTAAGGAAACAACAATTGACTAAAACTTGATAGAGTCACCTGAGGGGAATTAGTTTGACTTATTGCTACTACTACTTTCAATAATTTTCAGCCTAGGGTGTGTACTTGGAAAGGCGTTGGCACTATGTATTTGAACTAGTCTCTTTTTAGGGCTAAGGTGGTTAAAGTTTTTATATAGGTAAAAACACTTATAGAAATTAAATGAAAGAAAATTAATTTATAATAATTCGAATTGCATGAAATATGTCTAGATCTATTTTGGAGGCTTCCCACACCTTTTTGAATTGAATGTACATACACTAAATTAAAATGTACACATAATTAAAAGAATGAAATGAAATTAAATATACAATTAACAAAAATGAATTGTCTAAAGGATAGGAAACTAGACTACTAAATCTATGCTAGTGGGCCCTACCTCAATTGGACTGGAGCTTGAATTCACTCCTTTCTCAACATAGAATATAATTTTTTGTTATAAAAAAATTAATCTAATTATAGCATGAAATTAATTATAAAGGTCCATTAAAATCTTATTTAAATTAATCTCAACATAAGAAATTACAATACTTTATTCTATCCTTATTATAGATTATCGATTCCTAATTCATTCTAGAACTCTTCTCTTAAATATAGATGACAACACTCTATTTATATCTACTAGTTATATAAATGTTACAAAAATAAATATATAGTTATTATAGAAAATAATAATCATAAAAATTAATAATAAGATATTAGAAAAAATTGAAGACATTGTAACAATATGAAGGAAATATAAATGCAACTATCAAATGAATATGAAGTTATTTCAATAGGTTATAATGGTGTCCATCTTGTCAAACTACTTTCCACCTTTGGCTAAGTCAGTTAGAAATGGTTGAAAGATGACAACTAGTCACAATTAATTAAAAAATCACCTATAATAGTTGATTTGCATCACATATCAATTGGTACGGGTTGAAAATCATTTGTTGCGAGTTGTGCCTAGTTTATATGTCATGTTCTTAGTTTATACAGGTTGTTTCCAATATATATTATGGGTCATGAATAGTTGCTATAGGACATGCTTAGTTGTTAGGGGTTATGTCCAGAAGTTACTATGAGTTGTCAACAAGTCAAATTGATCTTTTCTCATACATATTTGTGGGTGTAAAACACCTTGAAATTAGTATGTTATGAATTCCTCACTTTCCATTAGTAATAACATAAAAATTCAATCTATTAAATCATACTAGTTTATATAAAGATAACTATTTTAAACCAAAACAATGTGCATAAAGATTGTTTAAATAATATGTGCATATGTCAAAATAGTGTAGGCCAAAGGAGTGTAAATAGAAACATAAGAAGGTATTTTAGGAAATACCAAGGATAAAGATGGGGGAATTCTTTGGGCCTCATCAACATTAGGTAAATTATTTAACCTTTAAGGAAGTCTATTGCTTCTTCTTATCACCTTAGTGACCCTACACAAAACTATTGCATATTGATTCTTATGACAATTAAATTTATCAATACATATTATTATTGTTCATTGGTATACAATATCAATAATTCCCCCTCTTGCAGATGAATTCATTAAATTTCACCCTTAAAGGGTGCATGCATCACATTCACTTATTTACTACCTATTATAACAATTTATATTTATTTGACACATTTTTTTCTTATGAGGGCATGCTACTTACACATCATTATCTCTTATATTTTATCCCAATCATAATGCCATGATATTTCTCATACAATGGATTATTTCATACCATTGGAGGTAATTTATTATTTATATATTATGCATACATATATAAAACTAAAGCATACATGTGTTTTGCATCACTCTAAAACATTAAGGAATATTTATTACCCCTCACTACCTCATCCTTAGATGAAGATGCACAAACCTATCAAGTTTATTATGATGTTATGTATGCTTTGACATTAATATGGAATTGTTTTTCTTACAATTTTTTTGTGGGGTATAGTGTTTTTTATCAAATTTACTCCCTTGAGTTGATTTTTAATATTGATCATATATGATGATATTTTATGATGGATACATACATATGTTTTATAAAAATTTCATGGATTATAATATATTTTTATATATTATGTGATGAATCGAGATGCATGCAATTCTTTCTTATAAGATGAGTTATTTGCAGTAACATTTTTAGCAATCCATCATTCAAAAATAAGTTACATATGTACCATAATTTTAAAACTAGGTATTATTGAATAGAATTGAGAAAAGGAGTGAACAAAACTGAGAAAAAAAATATTGAGAAAATAAAAATGAATTGTTCTAAATGAAGGTGCTAAATATGGTTCGATGGTATGTATATACTTATATGATAAATAAGAACAATAGAGTCATTAGAACTTACTCTAAATTTTACAATCATTAGAGGAGCATGTGTCATGTCCCCTTTTTAGTTGACATGTGCAAAGTAGATGATTAGCCTATTATGCGACCCTCGTAGGCTGATGAGATGGATAGAGGGTCTTGATGGAGCTGAGCTTGGCTTTCATTTGGGCTCTTTCGGACATGAATTAAGGGAGATATTAATATTTGATTGATTTAATCAAATATTAATTATTTGGTCCAATTTTAATTAATTATTAATTATTAATTATTGGGTCTAATTTTAGGATCCTAATTCTAATTTAAGAATTGGTCTAATTTTAAGACCCTAGTTCTAATTTAAGGAAGCCCTAAGTCTAATTTAAGGGAATCTAATTTTAGCAAGCACACCTTTAGAGGGGTATAAGGATCTCTCATGGGAGAGAGTTTGTATTCATGATTATTTTTGATATTGATTCTTGTTAAGAAATTCTTCTGTGAAGACTGAGCCAAGGGTTCCAGGATTCCAATTGCATTGAAGAACGTCAACTCTTCATTGTGTGTGATTCAGAGGTTGTGAAAGATCAGCCGATCTATTGCCAAATTGAGAGATAACTTCAACCAGAAGTTATCATAGTATTACAGGTATTTGAGAGATAACTTCACTCAGAAGCTATCACAAGGGTTTACAGGTATTTTCATTATTTTTGGGTTTTGTTTCAAGAATTATCTAGATATAGATCTTTTGTATTAGCCCATAATTCTACAGATCAGGATCAAGCATACAGGTTATGCTATATCAACGGCCGTACGAATTCCGTACAGATCCGTGAAAATCCGTATGCATCAACAGAAAGCTCAGGTACCGACATCGGCGAACAGATATTTACAGAGACCGGCATCGGTTGACATACAGCCAACATCGGTGAGATAACGACTACAGATCGACCGACGATGGCAGTATAACCGACGTCGGCGACTGTGTTTTTTACACAGCAAGCCGAGACGAACCAGATTCAAAATTCTTTCCCAATTTGCAAAATATTCAGGCTATTCAGGCCATACTTTTCAATATTATTTGTATACTTGACAGAAGATCTCTATTGTAAGCTTATGAGCAAATAAATAAGAGTTTATACTATGATTTGTTTATCTATTTGAAGATATTTTGTAGAAATTCAGATAAGTAATTCAGAGCTTTGTTTTTATATTCGAAGGGATATTACAGTGGTATCAGAGCTAAATCCTACCATCCTGAGGGTTTATAGATCTTATGCAGCTACAAGAGTTGGGACCACACAAGTATAACACACGCAGTAGAGCTTTGCTTGAAGGCACTCAAGTTTTAGGACAGCAGCTGGAAGACATGGGTGACGACATTGACAGGGCCCGTATTCCTCACTATCCTAGAGATCAAGATGATGCAGATGTTCTACTTACTCTTAGAGAACTATGAGAAGGGCAAAGGTAGAATAACCAAGTATTACAGTAGTTGGCAGCAGCATTGCCGAGATTGGGTACTCCGAGGAGACATTCTCCACACCGTGAAGATGTCAGGAGTGATGCAAGATCACAGAGGGGCCATGGGACTATTTCTCCTACAGCTAATAGGCCTACTAGGCCTATCTTTGTGAGACAGGAGGTAGAGGAGGTAATAGCAGGTGAGGGGCATGAGGAGGCATTTACAGACACCCTTAGGGCAGCGACTGAAGAGTGGGAGTCATTACCACCTATGGTCAGGGAGATGATTACTTTTGACCGATTCCTCACACAAAGGAAAGAACATTACCAAGGTCGATAGAATGGGAGACCAAGACCCCAGAACAATGATTTGAAGCATGCTACGAGTAGGCTCACACTAGCGATGTTTGATGGTAGTGGTAAGGTGACAGCACAAGCCTGGGTTAGTAAGCTGGATACATTTCTCACATTACAACTGATGGGTGAGGAAGATGCTATCAAATATGCGACACTACATCTTGAGGGAGTAGCTCACGAT